>LR990121.1:11832500-12152500 GCA_905147225.2 Euproctis similis
AGTTCCCTAGATTTATTGACTTCAAATAAATCATTTATGTAAACTTACGCAAGCTTAACCAGAAGACCATTCTTGTAAAATTTATTAAATGGTGTAGGCCCATTCGCGTCACCAAGTTGGCGTAACTTGAATTCTAGGCTTTTGGCACAACTCCAACAGTGGCTGGCATCCGAGATCCGTACTCCAGATTGACCTTGATATATTCTCGTTACCGAAAGTGGAAATCGCGGCATTGAATGTGACTGTTCTCACTGTCGTTTTTGTTTTGTATGGACCGCAAATATCTGCGTATAGATACTTATGTTATGAACTTGTTACAGCTAAGGAAGATGTCGAACGATGATAGTTTAGTGACTTTTGAAGACGTGATATTTTAGTGAATTGGTCTCCTTGTCGTTGTACTACCATCAGAAATTGTAGAATATTTTTTTGTGAAGAGATATGACAGTTATTTGACCAATAAATAACATTCTAATATATTAAATGCCCCTCCATAAGTGTCTATTTTATTTTTAGTATGTGATATTGCGGCAATAGATATACATCATCTGAAAATTTCAATTGTATAATTGTCGCCGTTTTTGATATATGTACCTACAGCTTGGTGGCAGATGGACGGACAGCGGAGTCTCAGTACTAGGGCGAATAGCGATATGGAAATCTGGACCACACATCGGAGTCTATTTTTAAACGAAATAATTTACCTTAAAAAAGACTATAAAATGTTGTACCTATTTAAATTCTTATTTCTCTAAAACAATATCTCAGACAATGGATATATTAGATGCTTAAAAAACATGTCTCACCAGTCTAGTCTGTGCCAGCATTGTTCTCGGAGAATTATTTTGAGATTTCTTCAATACGTTTGCATTGTGCTAACAATTATGTGCACTACTGTTTTTATAACAGGACAGTGGATTTATATTGTCAATGTCTGTGCCCGAGGACTAGTTTGATACCAGTTCGAATAAGTAGTCAAATTCAGCCAAGCGGTCAAGAGTTTTAGTCCTGAGTCACGCCAATTACTCTGCGAAAGTTACGTCTGTTATATATCGATCACTGACATATGACAGCGAGTTTCTTCACAACTTTCCAATGCGTTTTGTCTCGGTGGTCCAGTGCCTCACACGCAATAGGTTCGCCACCTATTCCATTTGGGACATAAACATAACGGCGAGACGAGGTTTAACAGCCGCTGCTTACACCTTTGGGTAACAAAGGCGGCAAGTTATATCATGATAAACATGTTTCCAACACGTCGTTGTTGCTCTTGTCTACACCCTTCAGCCTAGCGTGGCGTGAGGTTACAAATAACATCTTCTCTATGCTAAGTTGGCGAGCCGACAAGAGGTAGTTTTTCATCGAGTGGGGAAAAATTACTGTCAAAGTTGGCCTTTCACACGAACAGTTCACTGCCATTTAGCTACGAAACATGCTCTTCGGAAACGGCTTTATCGAAACGAAAATAATGAATGTCTTGGATAATATATTGTAATTGCACTACCTACCACTACTGCTGCGGTAATTCGATGTCGCAATCGCGATCAGCATTGTCTAATTTTACGATTTGATTCAGGTACTTAATAACACCTACGTTGGTCGACATTTCCGTTTGGTAGTAAAATATGTTTGTCATATTTTGGATTAGTTCGGTTTTTTTATTGAGTCTTAGTCACGTGAAGAGGTTTTTTATATGTCGGAGATCGAGCTCGAATGGATGTGAGCGTGTCACAACTGCTTCGAGCGATGGTAGATGACCACCATGCTGTAGTATAGCTTCCAAAATAATGTGACAAATCTGTAACTATCAGCAGAATTATCATTGTAAAATATGGCAGCGTGCACTATTACGACAGTACGGTAGTTACTGTCGCGTCTCAATGACAATACTCGACTATCCAATGCACGTCCAAAGAGAGGAACTTCGGTCTGCTTAGGTGGCTGTCAGTCTGTGGGTCTATAAAAATATTACTGAACGCGCGAACTTTGTACAGCTATATTGTATACTTTTAAATGATTAGTGCTTCGCGCGTATTGATCATACCGTGATGGTATATAGCCTAAAGTCTTCTTCGATAAATGGACTATAAAACATAAAAAGAATTATTCAATTCCAACCAGTATTTGCTCAGATATTCTATGTTGGTTTGAACCCGCTATCAAACCAACATAGAATAGCGAATAGCTGAAATCAAATTTCTCCACATCTCGGTCTACTGGCAGCGTGCCCAGAAGACTTGCAATGCTCATCCTCTGTGCGTAGAATAAACCGGCCGTCTGGTCACGAGAGGCCTCGATCAGTCTCTTTGCAAGATATTTATAGAGTGCAGGAGCATTCGGACCCCATGTCCCCAGAGTCTCCAACCCCAAACGGCTCAAAAACATACCACCTACAAGGTTTCTGTATTTGTGCCGCTTGAGTTTTTACCGCTTTTATCTGCCACAGCAAGTTCCGTTACATTCTACCCATTCTGAATAATTACCTTTTACACGCTCCGTAGACTGAACTGCTTAATTCATAGAAATATTAGGCCGATATTATGCTCCGTTATTTTTGTAGATTTATTTTCTTTTTTTTATTTGCACTTGATTTATATCACATACAAACCCACGCTTAAATTTTAATTTATTTGTATAGAAATTACTTGCTAGTGTTGTTTATGTAGGTTTCTGGTTTTTTGTTTGTTTGTTTTTTCATTCCACAATTTTTTTGTTTGGTTTAGTCATGATTTATCAGAACTCTTGGATGTCGTCAGCATCTGAATCACAACTGAGAGAGACGACAATCATGATCCAATCCGAAATAGACAAGGTTTTATTAAGAAATTACTGTTTATAATAATCAACTCCATCTTTTTCCTGCCCTTATCCCACTTTAAGTGGGGTCGGCACAACATGTCATCATTTTACATTCTCTTCTATCACTCGTCGTCTCCACAGTTAGGTACTACATTCATGCATCGTGTCAACTTTTATACAGTGCATCCATCTCTTTTTTGCCCTTCCTCTACTAATTTGTCCATCCATTCAATTTTTTCGTGATTGGTGCTACTTTCATGCTATTATTAATCAAATGCAATAATGATGATTTCGATTGCGCTGGAAAATATTGTCGTGATGACTAATATTTGCAATTATAATATGTATTTTGTTACAATTAATATTTATTTGAAATTGTTTGTGAACGAAAAATGTACAGTGTGCAAGTGGCTTATTATATTTCATTTGTAATATTCAACAATCGCGTGTTGTCTGGAAGTGAGGGCTCTTTAATATGTATGCGTCGCCCGGCGCCGCTGACGTTTACCTCAGGGCTGCCACACAGAGACTTATCGTAGTCACAAGACAATTCTAGCTTTAATATCGTCGCTCCTTAAATCTGTGAAAATTGCAACAGTTTTAAAAGACTCGTATACTGCATTGCAAAACTGGGAGTTTTCGAAATCCGGGACTAGAAGCAAAATCCCGGGAAATTCCGGGACTTTCCCGGGCAAGTGGCAACCCTAGTTTGCTTGCTTTGCTGCAACTGGTGGCGGCGGCACCGAGCGGCTCGCCGGATGTGTGTTTATAATAGTTAGAGGTAGGTATGTATATAGATTGACTACAGCGAAGCATTATTATGTCGTCTAACTTAGAACTTTTAAATGAATCATTAAACTAGTTGTTCCTCTGCGTACTTACAAAGACATTTTGTCTTTAGAGTAACTAAAATTCAAGAAAACATGTATAATTTGATTTTTATATTAGGTTGTAAGGAAGGAAGTTGGATTGAAAGAGAGTGTCGATGTTAAAAGTACGAAAGGGAATGCTCCAATGGTTCGGACATTTAGAAACAATGGATGATGCAAGATCGACTAAGCAGATCTACAATGCAGAAGCCGGTTGATGTAGGAGTCGAGGACGGTACCACTACACACCTCCCATGACCAAATAGGATTAGATCTGGAGGAAAACATGTATGACAAGAGTTATGAAAGTCAAAGAATAAAGTGAGATTTCTAAGAATTGTATCACATGGCGCTCTCTTCTCTCTGTCTACAGTGCAATTGGCTTAATGTGAAGTTATGTTTTATTTTATCATTAGTGGAAAGTCGAAAAAGAGATGGATGGATTGTGTAAGAGTATGAATGCGACGGGTATGGAAATGGCGAGTTATAGAAGCGAATTGAAATAGACGACGTATTGTGCCGACCCCACCTAGCATGCGATATAAAGGCTCTTTATATCCAAAGGGGTAGGCAGCAGAGTGAATCAAATATCGTATTTTGTCCTGTTCGCTTTTGTTGATATTAACATGGATTAATTTAATTCAAATTGGACACAACAATAGTCATTGAAATACAGACCAAATTTGTACACGAACATTTTATTGTGTTCGCCAAATTGTATAACAGGTTCGACGTTTGCGCTTGTACTGAATACATGATACGACTCACGTACCATGATGACTAAAATTAAAAAGTTTGAATATATTACGAACGATGCAGTCGTGTTTTGATAATACTTAATTAATCATTACGGACCTCGTGGTGAATGGTGAATTGGTAATAAAACAACAGACTGCAGGTAGAGCTCGATCTCTGCGGGTTCGATCTCCAACCGAATACAAATATATATTTTTTTTTATGGGATAGGAGGGCAAACAGGCAAGTGTGTCACCTGATGGTAAGCAACCTGCGCCGCCTATGGACACCAGTAACACAACCGTTGCGTTGCCGACCATTAAGGGAGAAGGATAGGAAAGAAAGGAAGCGGGGTTGGCCTCTGGGTACCTCTCTCACCGAACGAAACGCTGCATGAGCTACTTTACGTCGATCTTCTGAGAGGTCGTGGTATTCCATCGGTCGAGCCGGCCCATTCACGCAGCGAACTGCTTGGCTCTACCACCGTTGATTTATGACATGCATGGATTTTTCTACGTTTTTCTATATAAGTCTCAGTGGCGCAGTGGTCGAGCACACGGCTTCTGATCCAGAGGTCCGGGTTCGATTCCAGACACTGGCTCACACCAATGACTTCTAAATTGTTTTCGGAAGTTATGTGTGATAAATATCGATGACTGAAAAGCTTTGTGCCCGGTATGGCAATAGGTTCGCCACCTGTTCGATTTGGGCGAGACGACACTTAACACGCCGCACTCTGCCTACACCTTCGGGTAACAAAAGGCGTGAAGTCATCTTCTTTCTATATAAATCACAAAACAAGTCAAGTATTAATGTCCAGTTATCTAGTTTCCATAACACAACCATTAAGTTGCTTACCTTGGAAAACTAGAGGGCGCTGGCTGTGTGTATTGTGTGTAGTGACTTATCACTATTTTACGTAATTGGTTGCTTCTAATGTCGATGGGCGTTTTGAGGTCGTGTAACTCGTTGACGACTTGTGACAATTAATTTATAATTATTATTAAATAGAGATATAATCATTGAATCTAATTTGTTAAACGTATAATTTTGACCGCGCCCATATTACAAGACATCGCCCGAATACTGAACCGCCACTCAAATCTGACAATCAATAAAGTGCTACTTACTGCTCAGATTTCATTTATTCTGTCTAATGTGATAGCTACTTAAACGCTTAAGTAGCGCTCATATATTGAGTGGCGGTTCAGTATTCGGGCTAATATCACGTATGAAGTGAACCGATTATTACGTTTGAAATTCTGACACTGTTCCGCTTTTCTGGTAGGTTCTTTGCACGAGGGGTATTTGGATCTCATGCTGGTTTATAAAATCTTAATTTTGTTTAAAATGAGTGATAATTATAAAAAAAAAGTGTAATACTTTGTGAACACAAATTAGAGAGCGCGCCATCTAGTTTAGAAGTTCCATATCCGTATCAAAGGTACATATATCTATATATTACTATTATTCGGTATTATTAAGGCGCCACGATAGTCTGGATGTCCGTCACACCGCTTCGGAATCGATTCCTGAACCACATTTAATTAATGACTTCTTAGAAACTTATTTATCTCTAAGACTTTCGCGAATAACGTTCATGACATTAAAACAACTTTTAGGATTATATCGCGTTTATTTATTACTTATTTTATTTAATTTTATTTCCCGACGTTTCGAACTCTTTACAGAGATCATTTTCACGAGTGATGAACAAAAAGATGGTATTTGTTCAAAAGCTATTTTCATTGATACAGAGAGCACCCACTTTTTGGAAATAAAAATCAAAAAGTTGATGTTGAAAAATATGATTTTTACTATTGATAACTCACATCAGACCATGAAACAAAAAATAAATATTTATTTACAAGATATATTTACTAAAGAAAAAGTTTGGTTTGTACAGATGTATGATTTAATAGGTAACAGCTGTTATTTTAATTATTAGCTAATTATCTTATTTCTTTTAAGTTAGTTGAGATCAGAGTATAACTAGCCTAGAACTTAGAAACTTATGTTTCATAAATATCGATGACTGACAACAATGTGCCAGGTGTATAGCAATAATTTCCGCCACCTTTTCACCTTTGGGACATAAAGCGAGTCGATGCGTAACAGCCACTCGTGTAGCTGGAGTGGGAAAAGCCGTGAAGTTATAACACAAAAAAATAGATACATAATGTATAATCGACCTGCTTTATTGCCGTACCAGCAAGATTACGAGGTTTTTCAACTAATCTAATTCGTATTAATCAATAGAGCGAACTATGCGGTCTGGCTCTATTTCTTGCATACTTGTTTTAAATGATATTATATAAGGTGCGTACTTATATTATTAAAACATTTGCCTGTTACTTATTCATTGTGCTACTCTGAAAAGACTGCATTTTTATGTTGGTTTTTTCTTTTAAATGTTCTACTAATTTAAATCTGTAATCGTATTCAAATTAACGATTTCCATATTGTTCATTAAAGATTTCCATATTGTTTGAATTTAATGTACTACACAGTCTTTATTTTGTGTTCATAACTAATTGATTTCAATGAATCCAAATAAAAGTGAATAATACATCTAACAGTTATAAAATATAGCTACTGGCTGACTTACTACTTCTACACCATCAATGACCTCATGACGGACAAGTCATCTTGGGACCGTCAAGTTGCTTGCTCAACGCGGATCGTGTAGTTTGCGTGTTGGAATTTGTTCACTTATTTTCGAGTGGAGGCGTTCCGTAATCATTTCTGATATAGTTTTATCTACTTTTCTAATTTAAAATTTGCCTGGATATTGTTTATAATATATGTACATATTTATTACGCAACGTTACCACTCTAAATAAAAGATGGCGCGTCAGTTGCGCTCGACTAATATATTTGCAGAGAATTTCTCTTTATGACGTTGATGTTACTTTGCTTGGGCCATAACTGTGATGGTCGAGTATTCTGGTTGCCACACCTTTTTGCACGAGTCTACTGCTTTATTTTCAATTGACTTTGAATTACGTTCGAGACGTCCCAAAGTTAAATAATTTGTCGCTAGTCTTTTCCCGAGAATTTCTCTTGATGTATGTATGCATTTATGTATGACTAACCTAACCCATCCATCATATACAACCAAGTAATTCATTCTGCGTGTCAAGTGTAACTCCAGCTGCCTCCACCTTCGTATATCGCGGCCGTGATAGTTCCAAAGTAATTTGGAGACTATAAATGTCACTTATCAGTACATCTCACCAGGGTTAAATAACTAGAGATATGTCGTCGGTTTTAAAACTTCACCGTTGATTGCTCGTATTCCTTTTCGAAAGTTATGTGTGACAAATCTCGATGACTGACAACTTTGTGCTCGGTGTATGCCAGTAGGTTCTGCCACCTATTCCATTTAGGACGTAACGACTCGGCGAGTCGAGGTTTAACAACCGCTGTCTACACTGCCGGGCAGAAAAACACGTTAAGTTATGTTATGATTTTTTAAATTTTTTTTTACCTTGTTGCTTAACCTTATACATGACTGAGCAATACTCAGTAGCCTTATTGTTTAAAGAAAAGGAGCGTAGGGAAGCGTCGATTTAAATAATTTTCATAACTTGTAGTTCTCCATCATGACCTAGTTCACAAAGTCATAAAAAAAAAAAACACTTTTCTCATTCATTCCTACCAAAATGTGCGGCGTATTTTTCTATGGGAAAAACTGTATCAAGTTTAACACTTAACAATTTGTGTTCTATTCAATATAATGACCCTTAGATTCTAGATTAGTATTAAATGATGCTTGATGCAAACATACATACATAACTCCAAGCCAAGTTCCTTGCGAGGTAGGCACAGAACAGCGCTGTAAGGCACCATTTTTACAGGCACGCTTCTTTGACTTTCAAACTCTTGGCATACACGCTTGTCGATTTTTAAGACTCCTGACATTACCTTCCTCAATGACTCGTTCTATTCCTTGATCATTTTTGAGTTTAATGTGATCTCTTCTTCTATTTCAGTTTCCTGGATGACCTCGATCGGTTAGGTGCTAGAGACTACCAGCCTACGGAACAAGATATTTTAAGGACTAGAGTCAAAACTACTGGCATAGTTGAAGTGCACTTCTCCTTCAAAAACCTCAATTTCAAGTAAGTACTAAGCACAATCAAGGTGTCAAAATTGGTCATGAAAAACTTTGGATACACAAAGATTTGGGTCAGTTGTAAGAAGAGCTGTATTGCAGCGGGTTTTATTTCTTGGAATGGAAAGCTACAGAGTTGTTAATAAATTGTATTTGCATTCCAGATTGTTCGACGTGGGTGGGCAGCGGTCCGAGAGAAAGAAATGGATCCACTGCTTCGAAGATGTCACCGCGATCATATTCTGCGTGGCGATGTCGGAGTACGATCAGGTGTTGCACGAGGATGAAACAACGGTAAGTGATTAATTGTACCAAGTGCACTTGTTTTGGAAGGGTCACGCGCTTGAGACCCACTCCGTTATAAAGTGTTTGATTAGCCTCTTCATGTACAACTTCCTGTAACTAATGTGTGATACATGCTTCTGTGGTTAGGGATTGAGGCAAACCCTCTGCAGAAATATCATGTGATGTCGTGAACATTTTTTTTTTCTGAGCAGGCTGTTCAAGTATTATTATCCCTGTCAGTCACAATAAAATGTAACGGCATAAAATATTTGAATCCCGCTAATAGGGATGATTATGAATCGAAAAAATCATAAATATCCATTTTACTAAATCCTACCCCAAATAATATACTTGTTTATACATGTGATATTATTTTTTTAATTTAATCACATATATGTATCAAATTGCATTTCAGAACCGTATGCAGGAGAGTCTAAAGTTGTTCGATTCAATTTGTAACAACAAGTGGTTCACCGACACCAGCATCATCCTGTTCCTTAACAAGAAGGATCTGTTCGAGGAGAAGATACGCAAGTCGCCTCTCACCATATGCTTTCCTGAATACACCGGTAAGTTGGTACACATATCTCCTTACCGCCTGAATTTCAAGTGAATTTAGTAGCCCGTGAAAATAGGTCCAGCCGTTCAAAGATTATCTATAACAAACTGGCAGAACTGAAAAGAAACAAGTAACGCTGCCTACACCGTGGGCTATTATTGATGAGTGTGTATTTAACGTTTCCAGGTGCGCAGGAGTACGGCGAGGCGGCCGCGTACATTCAGGCCCAGTTCGAGGCGAAGAACAAGTCTACCACCAAGGAGATATACTGTCATATGACGTGCGCCACCGACACCAACAATATACAGTTTGTGTTCGACGCGGTCACCGACGTCATCATCGCCAACAATCTGCGCGGCTGCGGCCTGTACTAGACGGAGCGGAGGTACACACACACACAACACACATACACATAAATACATACAACACACGCCCGCTCTCACTACAATCGCGTAACACACTTGTCAAAACATGGCTTACTTTTTCTCATGTGATTGATTCGAAAATCGCTGTGGCGTCTATTCGAAACGATCATCTGAAAAAAAAAATGTCATATTCACACGGCTCGGTCTTGCCTGCGCGCTTTCCAACAAACCGTGTTGACGCCATTTTGGATATGACGCCATCTTTGTATTCTGTGGTTGAGTACCCAATATGACGCTCAAAATGACGTTTCTGTGTGAATTATTTGGATTGAATCGAATCCCGCTTACACAAGAATGTGTCGATTATTTATATTCACTGAGCTGGGTGTGTTCCCTGTTAATGCTTGTGGCAAAGTGTGTGCGAAGCCGCAGGTAGAGAGATGTATTATGTGGGCGAGCCCCGTTATCGTTGGTTGTATGAAACTAACTTTCTGGTAGGGATTTGTTACATATAAGGTAGAATACGAGTTTTGTTCGCCCTTTCCCCTTCTTATACCTAATGACGTCACATTAGCTCGCTCAAGCCAACAGTGCCGCTTCTACGGTGAACATACGACAGTGGCGCCAGTGGCACACACAGTAAACTTTCAATTATCAGTGTCCATGGCGAAACTTAGTATGAAATTTAAAAAAACGTGTTTAAAGTTGTCACTGGGTCAACCTTTTGCAGCCTAACTGCAGAACTGCCTGCATATCGCAGGAGATTAGATTTCCTTCTAAATTTTTTTTAGCCCAAAATTAAAACAACCAGTGCAAAATTGTATCACTGCTCCGTAAAGATAATTGAAAGTTTGTTATGTTCAATTAGTACATAAAACTCTTGATGATTAATATTGTGTCCAAAATTTGTAATTTACTTAAATTAGGGGGGGAATTTCGCTACGACCCTAATTTTTAGGCTTATTTCATTTTCTTTACCCCCGCCCGTGCAACCACTCACCCTTATTAAAAGAGCCAATTTTTGTATCGAGTATTTAATTAGATCCGTGCCGATAAATAATGAGATTGCAAATGGCGTTGCCTGATGTCACCTCTAACTGTTTGCCGGGTCAATACTTTATTAAAAAGTTTGTTCTATAAATGGACCTCAATATATATACAACTTGACGTGATATATTTTTTTAACCAACCAATACATTTTTGAAGTATAAACCGCCATTTGGAATCACATTTTTTATAGGTGCGGGTAGTTATGTGCCGATATGTACCGGCTCCAGGGCTGCCCCACATATCAGGTCTGCGTCAGGGCTGTTGCGGGTCGTAACAACTGTGGAGCCGCAGTTACGCATACTATGATTAATATATTTTTTAATGAAAAAGTAAGCTTACTGGATATACCGCTGTTGTGCAGATTAATATGGCTTGGAGCATTGTGTGTATCATTGGATCATTCGGACTGACAGAGTACAATTAGACACATTTTTCTGGTTGATTAATAAAACTCGCCGAGGAGCTTCTTCTTTTTCTCAGGCTGTATGTACACGAAGGTTCGTTCAAGGTTACCTAGTTAATAGTGTTGTCTAGTTGTATGGCTGTCAGTGCAGAGGGTAGCCAGTATGTCTGGTGTGATTATTATAGAGACAAAATCTAAACGCAAGAATATTAATTAAAAATGTTTGCACATAGAAACTAAAGCCTCACACTAAATTCGAATACAACTTGTCAAGGTGTTTTTTTTTCTTTTTATTTGTGACGTCAACACACGCTAGTCGCCGGCGCCCTCTGCAGAGTGGATCTATAATTATAATCTGCTTATATACTCACTCTCTTACGGACCAAACACAGAAAAGGAACCAATATTTAGTACTTGAATTATTATTATTAGTGAAATACATAATACATTCACTGGCCTATTGAAACTGATTAACAAAACGTCATTCCATTATTAAGTATTATAAAAGTGATCACGTCGATGAGAAATTATTTTTTTATAAATTTTTGAATGCACAAACTAAACTGTTTCCGCTCGTATTTGATAAGTCCCCCTTATAATGTGTACCGTCAGATCATATTTTGTATGTAAAATAAATATAAGTGAAGCGTTTTTATCCAATATATTTTCTTTTTTTTTTATTGTTTAAGTCTTAGCAAAAAATCGTATTGCGCACAAATTATTTATTCCAAGTGAGAGAGCATTATTCTTTTTATGCCATATATTTGTTACTTACTTTCATTATTAACGACCTTATCTGGTAAATAAAAACTTCGCCATACAGAACTAACATGGCACTGTTGTGATACAACTTTGCCAGAGTCGCTAATATTTTTTTCTACTGATGTCAAACGTCATGTCATCTGTCACATGTCAACTTTCATCTGTCAACTTGGCGCGTTTTTTTATTTTCCCGTTCAGGTCGTTCACATTATTTGTATATTATTTTTGTGTTCATATTTTTCTATGTAATTTACAGTTAATCATTTAAGATGTAGCATTTTAAGATCCTATTCTTGTATTCGATTAATGGAAATCATGTTAGGTATTTATTTTTTTTTTGTTTAGCGTATACTATACGTGGTAATATGTAAAAACTTGTCACGTTTAATTTTGTAATTAAAAATTAATTACCCCCCAATGGTTATAATCGTAAACCCTATGTATATCATGTATAATCTTTTTTAATTATTTCGTGCGGTCTGTATTGGTGAACAAAATGTTATGCATCCATAATTATCCCCGGATGGTATGTCGATGTTCAAATTTCTCGAAAATAAAAGAAAAACACATTGTGTCAGTTATCACTATACCCGAAGATTTAAATTTATAATCATAATCATTAAAGCCATGAAATAAATATGTTGTACTGTAACTGTATCCTGAAGTGTCATTGAGATTATGCTTTTCTTTTAGCGAGAGCCAAAAGAGACTTTAACATAATTAAAAAAAATACTCATTTAAGTGACAGCCAGCATAAAAATTTTGGAAATATTTGTTGAAGAAATTTGACAAATGGCATACCAGACCTATAACAGCTAGGGTATTTAAATATATAGTCCAATCCGCAAGTAGAGCTAAAAATTTGTTGGTGTAAGAAATGTGAGTATATAAACTTTCTATACACTTGTGAATTGGCGTAATCAAACCCTATACATATACATAACTATATATAAACATAATTTATTATTAATTATAATAATGATGATGATGAAAAAAAAATCTTACTTTTAAGCGTTTAGATCAGTAACTGTATCAATAAACATTAATTATTAATGCAATTAGACCTTTACTATTTAAAATTGTCATAGTTAGGTGATTTGTTTACATTTTCCGTTTATTAATTGCGTGGAAGGAGAAGTGATTTAAATGAAAATGTAACGCCTACATTGTGACCGGCGCGGGTCATTCACCTCGAAACTGCTGAAAAGTCAATGTCGAGTCGCGCGCGCGAGTCACTGACGCCCGGCCGTGAGTCGAGTGACACCGTTGACTCGCGCTGTGACTCTCCCGAGACCAAAGATATTGTTAATGATTTACATCTTACATGGTGAAGTTTTAATTTTTTTTTCTTTGAATATAATGTTCCTCGCTCGCATTTTCTTTGAAATTTGGGATAAATAGAGATGTTTAGATTGTATTATTATTATTTTATTTTGTCGGTACGGAACGGTAGTGGCCCGCGGCTCGAGCGCACTCCGCTCGCTTGTTGCTAGGTAGGTTTTTTACTGTTATGTAACAATATGTGTATGTAAAACTAATAAAAAAATATAAAATAAATAAATAAATAATAATATTAGCGCAGTTCTACTACTACGTTCGAAACTACACTTCGTAAAAGCTTCATGATACTTTTGTTTTTATTTTTTTTTCCTTTCTATAAAAGTATGTGGTGTTCACTCGCTGGACAATGTTGAGTGACGCGCGTGCGGGGAACCACTAGCATTTGACTTGATGATTTACTGGTAATTGAGAAACTCGGATAAAATCATGTCGTATTTAAAAAGTAATAAAAAAGAGTTATAGTTCTAGCAACATCGACAAGACATGCCCTCTCCACACTGTCTGCTTGATGGACTTACCATTCTTCGTTCTAAAGTCAGTGTCGCGTCTGGTGTGTTCCTCCTATCGCGCAACATACACACAACATGTTAATGCTTTATAAATATATCGAGTGAAGTGATGTAAATTTTGTACACTGCCGCCATTGTTTTTTTATTAGCTCGAATCATATTTAGTTGTATAAGATTTGAGATAATTTTTATGTGAATTTATGAATCGCACACGCCACGCCACGTGTAAAAAAAAACAAACAAAATGTATGTTCAGAACACAAAAATGTACGCACAAGGTATATTTAGGTGGGAGGGAGATCGTGGCTCGCGACTAACTTCACACCGCTAAGTGGTATGTGCGTTAGCTTCTTAATTTTAAGACTGACGTGTTGCGGCTCAAATGTATTCGCGCTTTTTTTTGTTCAAATCCACGACAACTGGGAGGTTACTTTGAGATTTTTTTTCTCGTTACGGGAGAGTAGCTATGTTAAAGATCGAGTAGAGACATTCTATGTCCTGTATAATAGGGACGGTACAGATGAGTGTGACCGTATTGTAAATGTTGCATGTTAGCGCAACGAGCGACGCGATTTTCAGTTTATAATTTTTGTAATATTATAATCGCTGTGTTTGGTGGCGACATTGTTGTCGATACTGAACACTATTAATATATCACCATGCTTCATATTTGCCAAAGTTATTACTAACCTCACTATTTATACCTGTATGTTCTTCGATAACTAAATTATGTGTGAGATTGGTGGGTATGCACGTTGTCGTCGTCGCCGTTGTAATCGGCGCGACACCCGTGCAGTCTTATCGGGTATTGATCAGAGTACAATATTGATGAATATCTTATTTAGAATTGATGAACATGTAAAACGTTTATTTAGTAGAGCGCGCGAGAAGTCGCTCGGTGTTCGCGGCGAAACGTACGCGAATAGTGTGTCGGCACCATAACGCGGCGCCGAGCGATCTCGTTTGAGTGAACAAAAAAAAAACTTTTAAAAGAGTAAACATTTTTAGTCACTAGTGGGTAATTTTTGAATGTGATTCAATCTTATCTTTATTTTTCTAATATTATCAAAAGGAAGTGACATCGTTCGAAATTTTGTTTTTGTTCTATTTTTTTTTCCTCTCCTCCCCACCCCCCGATATTTTTTGTAACGCATTTACCGAGAGATGTATTTAGCCAACGATTGTACGTGAAACAATATTTTCTCTTGTTTGTATCTCGTCTGCACTGGTATTTTTTATTGAATTTACTATAAATGTACTTTTAAGTGTATAATTTTAAAATAATTACTGAAAATATATTCTAATTTTTATGTTCAAATAAAAGTTTGTTTTATTTAATTTCACGCTTCCCTATAGACTGAAATACATTGCTTCTTGTCATAGATGTGCTTTGTACATGAATAACTAGCTGAGAACTTTGTTTTGCTTCAGAAGCAGTAAATAAGTAGATTTTGTTATTTAAATGATTTTTTAAATATCTTCCAAAATATTTATTTAAATAACATTTTATATTTACTGATCTATATTATGGTACTTTTTTAGTTAAGGATTAATACAGAAATTGTTTAAAATCATATTTATTTCTCAGATTTTCGCGAATCAAACTCATAACATTAAAACAACTTTTCAGGATTATATCGCGTTTATTTATTACTTATTTCCCGACGTCTTTTTGTTCATCACTCGTGAAAATGATCTCTGTAAAGAGTTCGAAACGTCGGGAAATAAATAAAAATAAGTATTAAATAAACGCGATATAATCCTGAAAAATTGTTTTATTGTTATTGTTTAAAATCCCTTTGTAATTCAGGCGTTATTTCTTGTAAAAAGTAAAGGATTTAAAATTCGAGTCGAGGAGGGCCAAGACACACATTCCATGACCAAATAGAACGTGTTCTGGAGGAAGGTGATGTTAGGAGCCTCAAAAATCGACGCGCGTGCATGAAAAGAGTTATGAAAGTCAACGAAGCGAGTGAGGCGTGTAAGAATCGTGCCTTATGGCGCTCTGTTCTCTCTGCCTACCCCGCAAGGGATTTGGCGTGAAGTTATGTCTGTATGTATGTATGATTTAAATTTGTCATTGTCGGATATCGCTGTGAGATAGACATGCTATCGTGGACTGTTTTGTAGACCTTTTTAAGGTGCACTGTAGTACATTATTTCGATCTTTCTCGTACGATTTAACCATCATTTGCAATATCCAAACAAAAGCGACATTTTTACGACATCACATTCAAATGTTGAATGTGATGAATAAAATGTTTAAACAAACGATTAAAATAAGAGATAGGAATGCACCAACAGTGACTTTTTATAGACCAATGCCTACTTGACCTTGAGGTGTTTAATACTGTAGTACATTATTTTGACGGGCGCATTGGTAAAAATCGACTGCAGAATCAAGGTTGGCGGTTTCGATCCCCACCCGAGTACAAATATCTATGGTTTGTACGGCGTTATGGTTGTTTTTCTATGTAATTATGTATGTATTTACAATAAAAAAGTATAAATGTATTTATATTCCTTATCAGTATTTAAAAGTGGTAGTCTTAATTGTAATTCGCTGCATGAACGAGTCGGCTCGACCTGTGAAATACCACTAAGGTATTGTGTCTAAGATATTGTGTTGATCTATCAACGTTTGCAATTTAAAGCGACAAAAATCTGTTTTTTCAACGGGATCTCATCTCACAAAAACCATTTGAACCACTACCTATTCAAACGTTCGCATCAAAATCAGTAGCGTAGCTAATTGATCTAAGCGATACATAGGGACAGACTGCGGAAAGCGACTATATTTTATTTATTGTAGTTATTAGAGAATACCCAATTGGTATATTTGAGAACGTATCTGCATTTTTATCTATTATTCATTTATTCCTTTACATAGCTGTGAAGGGGGGGGGGGGGGGGGGTAAATAATTGTAATAAATCTGCTTACGTAATACTTGAACAGCAAGAGACCAAAATAAAATTCGAAACTTTTCCTTGTCAACAACATATATTATTATTATATCACAATGAATTAGAATTATCATTATGTAATTTATAAACCATAAAAAAAATCAATAAATCATTCTCAATAATCACATACTATCGAAAATACTCTGCGAACTGGTACCACGAAAAGATAGAACCTCACGTGTCGACTTTTGACAAGAGTCATCATCTCTCGAACCTTCAGTGATAGTGGAAAGATCAGGAACAGCACAAGCTATAGGGAATATTTGTTTCAGGTTTGCTCCAACACCACCACTATTGGTTGTGACTCTTGTATTTATAACATTCTGTGTGGTCTCATCATCGCTCAAGAGATACCATTTGTCAGGCCGTACCGGTGGTAATGGCAAGTCATCAGATAGATCATCAGTCATAAGACTTGATGCTCCGTGATTGTCACGAGGACTACGGCATACAGAGTCACTGGTATTAGCTGCATCATGATTGTCTTCTGTAATTAACATAATAAATACTTGAAGCCAAATAGAACGTGTTCTGGAGGAAGGTGATGTTAGAAGTCTCAAAAATCGACGCGCGTACATGAAAAGAGTTATGTTAGTCAACGAAGCGAGCGAGGCGTGTAAGAATAGTGCCTTATGGCGCTCTGTACTCTCTGCCTACCTCACAAGGAATTTGCGTGAAGTTATGTATTTGGGACTAGCGCAGACTAAGTAATTTATTGTAATTATAGGTCCAACAACTTCTGCCTACTACACCTGGTAGAAAAGATACGAAAATTTATACAAGTACTTTCGATACAGAGATCACACGGTTAATACACCAATGACAATTACAAAACACAGCCAAATTTGTCTATCTGGACCTATTTTTTTATAAATAATAGGAAAAATGATGGACTTGTTAAGAAGACAATTGAATGAAACTTACTGTTGAAGCTTTGCATATCCCTAGCATCACTGCACAAGAAGTCCAGTGAAGTATTGTCCACATCATTGAATGCACATTGGCTGTGCCAACTGATTGCGTCCTCATTCTGCGTAGAATCTGTCACTGTAAGTATAGATTTCATAGGATCCTCGACAAACTCGACACTCTCACTAACACACTCGTTGGCTTGTAGACAAGTCTCAGAATGATTATGTATAAGGTCAACACTATCATCGGCAGTTAAAAACACACCAGATTCACTATCATTCAATGCAATATCGTTACAAATTGATTCCGTTATATTATCCTTAATCAAATCTTTCCTATGCTTTTTGTGATGAGATTTTTTTGGCACAGGTTTCGTTATTTTCACTCTGATTATATCTTTTTTTCTTTTATTTTTCGGTTCTACTCGCTCTGTGTTAAGTAGATTGTTAATAAGTATCTCTTCTTCATCCTCAATATCAGCTACTATTGGAAATGTCTCGACTATTGGCGGGCATGAGTTTCTACCATTTTGTGAATAGCTTTCTGTGTGCTCTGCTTCGATTAAGTCTTGTATTTTGGAAGCTTTTTTGACATTTTTGGAATCGTTACGTTTTCTCGGCGTGGAACATCTCTTTTTTTGTTTCGCTTTATTATTTTGTTTGTGATTCTCAATGTTAGTATCGTCTACTTCCATATTATCATCAGTATTCTCTGGCACATTATTTTTAGCAATTTTTTTAGCACTATCTAAAAGCAAATCTCTTAATTTCAAATCGAGATCTGTTAGATTGCTTTTATCTTTTATAGAAACCTTATTTACTTTTTTCAATAAAGATTCAGTTACAACACTTTTGGGAAGATCTAAGGATCCCTCTTTTGAGGCACGTCTGTTTTCAAGTGTACTCGCTTGTTGCATTAGAGGTATAGAGGCATCAATGCCAGACATCAAATATTGACTGCAATCTTTTGGTGCATTATCATCACACCGAATTTCATTAAGAACCGGCTCTTCATCAATGGTGTTAAGTAACTCCTGGGATATAGACAAGCTCTCAACTACAGACAATTCTGGAGATAGTGGCAGAGACATACTGCTGGAACTACCAATATCGCTGTTGCTTTGAGCACAATCACGATTTCGATCAGTCACTTGTACCGAATATACTTCATTATTTACTGTGGAATCTAAACGTTTTATGATGACATTGTCATTGCTATTTAATTTTGTTTCATTTATTGGACTTAACACTTGTTTAGCTTTATATGCGTCTATTGATGATGGCATTAAAAGTTGGTACGATTCAGATCTATAAACTTCTGTATTAATGGTAGAATTTTCACCATTCGTATTTTTATCATTGGAAACACTAGAATCGTTATAATATAAAAATTTACTCGGCTTATTTCTAGCACTGCGACGCAATTGGTTAATATTCCTAGATTTGTGGACAGCAGCAATATTAAGTCTTTTCTTTTTTCTATGTTCATTTTTCACAGGACTAGGGTCAGAGTCTTGGTAACCTTGAGTACTTTCCATAGAGTTGGCACATGATATTTCTGGTGAAGAGCATAAAGCCGGTGGTTGGTTGATCAGACTGTGAGGAAATGAAAAAAAAAAGTAATTTAGTGAATTAATAAGATAAATAAAATAATAAAGGAATGTAAAAAATAAAAAAAAGTAGCAGAAGCTAAGGTGCAAATAAAAATAATGTACCAAGCGAAATTATAACATGCAATGATTACAATTTGGATGGAAGCAGGTTTACAAACAGAAAAAATAATGTA
The DNA here is from genome assembly GCA_905147225.2 of Euproctis similis. Lineage (NCBI taxonomy): Eukaryota > Metazoa > Arthropoda > Insecta > Lepidoptera > Erebidae > Euproctis > Euproctis similis. The sequence goes on from LR990121.1 coordinate 11,851,956, forward strand.
TTAAACTTGCAAATTACTTACCTAAGACTTAGAACTTATTGTTACTATCACAATTATTATACTAAAATGAAAAACCCTTTTTTGTTTTAAATTGTTTATTGATCAAAAAGATTTCTACCTGCTCCCATTGTCGTCACAAAACATATTTCATAAGAAATACATACAATAGCTCCTGCTGCTTTTCTTTTCATGACAGTTTCTTAAGTCTATTCAGTAAATGCAATGAAATGATTTGGAAAACTTAATAACTTAAGAAATTTTTGAAGGTCTTGTGGATTCATCGGGTTTTTCTAAATGAAGATATTCTATTTTTTTTAAACATATATCAAACATGTACCCATAGTGAATACACAACCTTTTTTTTTCTTTTTGGAATGACAATTATTATTATGCATAGTATTTATTAAAAAAGTTTTTCTTAACCTCTTCTCGATCAACGTTAAAATCCTTATTAAAATCTTATATTTTAAAATCTACACACAATTCTAAACACACTCATGATTTTTCTAAAATCATTGTCTAAAACGATACATAACAAATGTAGATACCAAATTTATGACCGATTGTTTTATTACAAAATATCTTTATTCTCTTCATAATTTTATGAGTTTTTTTTTTAATCCAACAAGGAAGGACAAAAAGAAAAACTTATATTTGCACTTCGTAAGCGTGCATGAATTATGATACTAGTCAATAAACTATGACTAAATATGCATCTAAAACTAATTTAACTAAATAATTATATACAAGTATTTTAAACACGAGTTACATAAAAAAATAGATTGAGAAGTTTAAATGGGTATGGCAGAGTGGGCATGAAAGTATAGGATAGACGTGGTCGAATGTGGCACTGCGCATAATTTGCGCGGAGTGACGCTCGCTGACCGATAATGTTAGACTGACTAAGCAGATATACAGCGCAAAATCGGAAGGATGATCGAAAGGATTCTTGTGTTTACAGTGCAAAGTCAAGAATGACTGTGAAACACCTTCTGGGATCAAATTGAATGAGTCTTAAAAATCGACGTGCGTGCATGACAAGAGTTAAGAAAGTCAAAGACGCGAGTGAGGAATCGTTCCTTATGGCTCTCTGTTTTCTCTGCCTACCAACCAAGCAGGGGGCTTGGTGATTTGTTGTGACTTTGATGTATGTATTTAGAAGTTTAAAAATGTAAAGTGACATTTTAACTCAGAGGTTAAAATTATTCACATCAAAGACAGATATCCCAAGTAAAAAAAAAAAACTATTCAATTTAGTACAGATATTATAAGTTAAAAACAAAATGTATATTAAAAGAGGTATAAAATTTATTACTATTCTGGATGGATAAAAATACACATTTGATTTAGACTCTCCGATAATATGTTTATGTTGATTAAAACTGACTAAGAAATAAAAAATTAAAATAACTTCATTACATTGATAGTTACTAAGTAACACTTTGAACATTTGTAATCAAGTTTAACTCTGAATCTCGATAAAGAAAAAAGTTAGTCATTGCACATAAGAATATTAGCTTAAATAAGAGCCTTCAAAACTAAATTGTCTGTGGTATAACTCTATAATAAACATGATCACAATTTTAACCAATTTACATTAAAATCTTTACAAATACAAATTAAAAAAAATGGGAGCCAATTTATTGCAAAGTTTACACACAATGTCCCGGATAAAAGAATATCAGTGTATAAATTAAAAAAAAATATATATAAAAAAACAATTTTTTTAAAACTATTTGTACACATAAAAAAAATGTAGTCTTCAAATAGACATTATTCTCCTATCGAGAATGTTCTAGTAAATTTGTTGAATATCATCAAATTATTATTTGATATGGCAACACCGATTGTACAGACAGGATCCAATCCAATCTAGATCAATTTATGAAATACGAGAGGGCATAGGTGCAAGTAATTCACCTGATGATAAGCAACTACCGCCGCCCATAGACAACTACAACACATATTACAAATAGTGCTACAGTTGCGTTGCCGACCACTAAGGGCATAAGATGGGAAATAAATGGGGTGACACCTCTCTCACCGAACGGAACGCGGCATGTGCCACTTTACGTCGATATTCTGAGTGGCCTTGTTATTTCACCGGTCGAGCTGGCACAATCATGCAGCGAACTGCGTGGCCTTACCACTACTAAGATTTAACCTGTCCAAAATGACTTTATTTCATTTTAAACATATCCACGATACGGAAATGAAGGAACTAAAAATCTGTGAGAAAATCTTACAGTTCTTACACAGTAAAAAAAATAATAAAAGATCTCTTGTTGATATCTCAATGTTCTATGTGAGAATAAAGTAATACTATCTATTTGTTAAGAATTAATGAGTTTGAGACACCATTTCATGCTGCCTCCATTTATTTATTATTAAAAATAAATATAAAATTCGCGTGTCACAGTTTTCGTTCCCATACTCCTCCGAAACGGCTTGACCGATTCTCATGAAATTTTGTGTGAATATCGGGTAAGTCTGAGAATAAGACAACATCTATTTTTCATGCCCCTAAATCACAAGGGTCATCGTAATCACCCCTCGATATTTTTTTTTTAATTTTTTCTTATATTTCTTATTTTTTTTATAAAACGAGATACAAAAATACATACAACCCTAAATTTTCAACCCCCTACAATCAACCCCTATTTTTTTAATTTTATTTTTCGGCACGACAACGTTTGCCGGGTTAGCTAGTTAAAAATAAACGAATACAACACAAAAAAATATTCAGATTCTTGTCTGATTGGGAACCGAACTCTCTGTCTTTTCAATATCTACTCACCAAAAAAAATACATTAGCTTATTTCTGTTAAATTAGATTGGATCTTCTCTGTACAACTTGGTACATAATGATTTATTATTAATCTGCCTATGTCTATATATAAACCGTTTACCTTTTTCTAAGTTTTTGATTTGTCTTTCTGTCTGTTGACTTGATGGTCTGTTTGTTTTTCTCTGGAGGGAGCATGTAGCGGACGTCATCCTCATCATTGTTCACAGTTGCAGCACTCTCATCCGGCTTGTTTCTGGTCCTTCTTCTCTGGATGGTATTCGTGTCACTGGAGTTATTTAGTTCTATGGGAGAAACAGAGATTTGTGTTACCAACGTAAAAACACGAATGAAATTGTTGTGTCATATTTGTGAAGTGAATTGAGCAAAAATTGCCAACGGGACCTGGGAACTGTAGTTACATCAGTAAATATTAATAGTCAGTTGGTGAACTTTGTTTCATCTCAGAAGATAAATATTTGAGTAAATAAAAGCAGCCTAAATGACTTCCTATTACATCTTGCCAAGCTACCATCTAATAAAAGTCCCGTTAAAATGGGTCCATACAGACAAAAATTGAAAAAAAAAAAGTTCTTATGCATAACATAACATAACTTCACGCCTTTTTCTACCCGAAGGTGTAGGCTGTGGTTGTTTAGCTTCGATTCGCCGTTATGTTTACGTCCCAAACGGAATATGTGGCGAACCTATTATAACCGGGCATAAAATTTATAATTTTAGATATGTTACCACTTGAAACTTTGCGTGGTGTTCGCAGTTTCTTCCTCATAGACTCCTCGCTTGCATTACTCTGGATATCGGCCGGCTTATCGTCTACTTGTTTGCCGATCTCGTCAGAATCATTCACCTTTTTGCTGGTGTCATTTATTTCGCTGATTGCGCTATCCAAATTGTTATCTTGACCATTCTGTACCTCGTCCTCTCGTTGGTCAGACAATTTCATACGTTTTGGGGGACTACGTACTACTACGGGACTACTAGACGTTTCTACTGCGGGACTGGATAATTTTTGTGGTTTGATTTTTCTGTAACCAAAAAAAGTTTAATTTTTTAGATGAACTTCTTTATACATTGCGTTGCTTTGAGACAGTGCAGGAGAAAAGGAGGAATCTTCCTTCAGCGTATAAAAAGAGGCAAGAGTCACTTTACGTCGACATTCTCAGAGGTCGTGGTATTTTACCATTCCAACTGGCCTATTCATACAGCGAATGTGGCTCTACCACCGTTTCAGCTATAATCAACAGTGATAATCTAATAGATTTATTAGTAACTAGCTGTAGCTGACCCGGCGAACTTAATTCCACATCAAAAGTATTTTTACAGTGTTTACAATTAAAGTGCCAAAACTCGAAAATAATTGACACTTTTACGTTACTACAATAAACATGAATTATACACACAAACCACCGCGTTGACACCCCCCATCTATTAAAAAAAACATCTAAATCCTTTGCGTAGTTTCAAAGATCTGAGCATTTATGGGGACAGACAGCGGAAAGCGACTTTGTTCTATACTATGTAATGATTGTAATAAAATAGTTGCCATCAGATATCAAACCACATGGTGACCAAGTAACATAACAGAACTTCACGCCTTTTTCTACCCGAAGGTGTAGGCAGCGGCTGTTAAGCCTCGACTCGCCGTTATGTTTACGTCCCAAATGGAATAGGTGGCGAACCTATTGCCCTGCGACCAAGTAGCAAAGTGTATAAATTCTAACCTCTTGGTAACATTCTCCGGTTCGTCGGGCTGTTCTTGCTCCTGTATGGCCATTTCTTCTATTTCTTGGAATATCTCACTCTCTATCTTATTCACTTTTTCACGGACTTCTAAAAAATAAATAAATATCACAATGACCTAGATATTACACAACAAACTTGACGACGAAAGCTAATGCAATCAATAAGTGTATTTTTTTTAATACACACACACCTTTGATACCCAAAACTATGGTGTTTTAACGTCTCGAATGGAATAGGTGGCGGAACCTATTCAAACATCTGGCACAAAGTTGTGAGTCGTCGATATTTATAAAACGTAACTTTAGAAAATAATTCAGGGAAGTCATTGATGTGAGACCAGATTTTCTACCCAAAGCTGTGGTGTTTTAAAGTGTCGAATGGAATAGGTGGCGGAACCTATTCAAACATCTGGCACAATGTTGTCCAACATCGATATTTATAACACATAACTATAGTAAAGAATTCAGAGAAGTCATTGATGTGAGCCCGGATTCGATCGGACGACTTCTTGATTCAAAGCTGAGTATTTTAGTAGATAATTTCGACTGAATCTTCATACCTGATTCTTCAATGGCAGTTATAAATACAGGTGATGGTATACCGCTGGAGCTGGAAGCTCGTGTGTGTACCCGGGCATTCTTCTCGCTGTACGGCTGAGGCTCCTTGTGGAATATGTGGACGACATGCTCCAAGGCATTCTGCAACTGCGGCCAATTGCCTTCCAAATGGATTTGCTGAAATTTAACATAACATAATTACACACCTTTTTCTACCTGAAAATATAGAGGCAGCGACTGTTGAGCCTCAACACGCCGTTATGATTAAGTCCCAAATGGAATAGGTGGTGAACCTATTGCCATACACTGGGCACAGAGTTTTCAGACACCTATATTTATTTATTTTATGGGATTGGAGGGCAAACGAGCAGGCGTGTCACCTGATGGTAAGCAACCAACGCCGCCCATGGACACCAGCAACACATATAGTGTTACTGCTGCGTTGCCGACCTTTAAGGGATACGGGATAGGAAAGGATGGGGAAGGGGGGTGGGCTTCCATGCACAGATAACTTTTGTAAAGTCATTGGTGGAGCCCGGACTCGAACCCACGACTTCTTGATTCAGAAGCGGGGTGCTCGACCACTGGACCACAGGGACTATAATTTAATTAGGAGATACACCTTCACATACTTCATAGCCAGGCCAAATGGTTCTGTTCCAAACGGTTCTGTTACAGAACCAACGGCATTAAGCAATTTTGTACGTCAATTTCATTATTCGTGAAATGGTATCCGGATTCCAAATCGGCATCTCTCAAAGTCGGAGTGTTTCAACCACTACGCCATAGAGATAATTTGGTTGCATTATTTTTTACTAAATTATAGTCTTGGGAAAAATAAAAAGCAATAAATTTTTAACAATCTCGCAGTTCGCTGCGTGAATGGGCTGGCTCGGCCGGTGAAATACCGCGACCTCTCAGAATATCGGCGTGAAGTGGCTCGTGCGGCGTTTTGTTCGGTGTGAGAGGTATCCGGAGGGCCGATCCCCTTTCCCCTTCTGTTCCCCTCCCAATCCCTTCCAGGACGGCAACGCATCACGGTGTTCACGGACGGTGAGAAGTTGCTTACCATCAGGTGACCCACTTACTCGTTTGTCCTCCTATCCCATAAATAAATAAGACACAGACCTGATCATTTTTAGTTGTAAATTTAATTTTAATATTCTCCGGGATGACGGGTCTTGGTTCCACACGCTTCTCTTCATGTGGAGGTACATAAATTTCTCTACCTGAAATAAACATATTATGCTGTAGTAATTAATAATAATAATATCTTGGACACAATACACACAGCGCCCTCTAGTTCCAAGCTAAGCAACTGAATATTACAACTAACATAACATAACTTCTCGCCTTTGTTACCTAAAGGTGTAGGCAGCGGCTGTTAAGCCTCGACTCGCCGTTATGTTTACATCCCAAATGGAATAGGTGGCGAACCTATTGCCATACAAAGTTTTTAGTCATCGATATTTATCATACATAATTTTCGTAATTAATTTCGAAAAGTCACTGGTGTGTGCCAGGATTCGAACCGAACAAACATTTATGATTGTCATATATATTTGTACTCGGGTGGGGATCGAACCCGCCGATTTTGATGCCGCAGTCGGTTGTTTCACCAATGCACTACGAGGCCGGTATTTTCATTTACGACAAATTTTTACACGCTACTCTGCCCGTGTTATATTCTTATAATACACCATACTTTATACAATCTCACGTAGTCTTGTTTTAATTCAGAGTCTGTTTGTAATATGGAAACAACTGCTGTCTACTACACTCCTATGAATATATTATATATACGGTACACAGACCAATATTTCATTTTTTTTTCAATTTTGGTCTGTCAGTGTTTTTGTTCCTGGCAAACTCTGAAATGGCTGGACCGATTTTGAGGGGAATTTTTTGGCTACTTTCTTTTAGTAGAGTCTAATATAATAACTAATTCTTCATATAACCTTTACCCTCTTCCCCTTTTTACCATCTTAATGTAACTAGTGTTACTCTAGCAATCGTAATATTATTAGGGTTCAGTGATTAGATATAAAAAATATGGTTAAAACTGTGTACTTACCAAAATTGTTTGAAATTCGTGGCCGATCATGACATACAGGCGATATTCTAAAACAAAAAACAATTTTATTATTTAAAGTAAGTGAACAAACTAAATCTTTCCTCTTTATAATATTAGTATAGATTAGCAGCAGATAATTTCTGGTCCAAGAGCCCGTAAACGCCAGACCTTCGTCATTTTATAAAGGCTGAAAGTTTGTCAGCTCATAGGTAAGAATGTTGGCCAATTATTATCTTTGAGACATAGTGATTTTGACAGGAACAGGATACTGAAGGTGGCTAAAAAAATCTACTTTCGTCATTAGAATTCGTAAAGTAAGTAGACTTTACGAACGACCTATAGACTTCAAGAACTTTCAGGGTGTCTGGCAAGTGTTTGCCACGGTGCTATGTGTCTGGCAATGGTTAAAATAGTTTTTAATAATACTCTGAAGATAATATTCAATTATGAATATTTACATTTTCACAATCTACTTGCGTTTACCTATAATTTCAAGAACTTTAAAGGTGTTTGGCAAGAGTTTGCCACGATGCTGTCTGGCAATTAGTATTGTAGTTTTTAATAACATCCCTAAGCTGATATCAAAAATCATATTTATGTATGTATTGCGGACTTTTTTGTAGACCTTATGAAGGTGTTTAATAATGTAGAACATTGTTTTGATCTATCACTTAGGGTTCAGCCACCATTTGCAATTAAAGTGCTAAATCTCGAAAATTTTCATTTTTTATATACAACATCATATATGAATTATAGATCGAAGCCACCCCGTTGACACCCTCTAACTATTAAAAAAAAACGCATCAAAATCCGTTGAGTAGTTTTAAACCAGTTCACGTCATTTGGGGTCGGCACAACAGGTATTCAACTTTACCTCTATCTGTCTACCCCGCATGCAAGTTTTAAGGAAGATATTATAATGTAACTTCACGCGTTTTATACCCAAATATGCAAGCAGGGGCAAATTTGCCTCGATTCGCCGATACAAAACTATTTATAAAGAATTTTACGTCTATTTTCATTTATAAATTCTAAAATACATACCCAGATGTCTGTGCAGAAGTATTAGCTGTGACCACCTTTGGCAGCTGTTGTTGTTGCAGCTTTCTATAAAAATAAAACAATTCTTAACTTATTGGAGTGGGGATTTTTTATTCTTTTTGGCATGAGTCACTTTACATCGTTATTCTGAGACGTCGTGGTATTTCTGGAACTGCATGGGTCTACCACTGCTAAAACATAAGCATATTCATGTAGAAATATATTATCATAAATAATTTTATTCCTCCTTAAAAAAATCCTTTAATTTTTTAATGGATGGACAGGGGGCAAACGAGCAAGCGAGTCACCTGATGGTAAGCAACCGTGGACACCTGCAGTGTTACAGTTGCGTTGCTGGCCTTGACGGGAGTGGGATGGATAGGAATGTGTGCCTGTGGATAACTCTATCACAAATACAACTTACTTCGACAATTCCGCTGCTTTTTTCTTCTCCTCAACATATTTTAATTTCCAATAATTCTCTTCGTCTGATTCAGCTGAAAAAAATAATATTTCAAACATGTTACTGAAATTCAAATACTTGAAAACTTCATGTCATACAATTATAAGTATAAGTAAGTATTTGCCTTTGGAAAAGTAAAACTAACTCCAGAAAACCAACTACCGTTGGAATAGTCCAATCGGGCCGGAGTTTTTGAGATTAACCCATTCAAAGAAACCAAAAAAAAAGCAGGTTCTAATATAAGTATAGGTTATATAACATATAGTAGTAGTATCTATAGTTATATAACTTTTAAATACTCTATAGTCCGCTTGGATTCGAACCCGGGACCTACAAAACAAAATGCCAATGCCTGCTACAGTAACATAAACATAACTTCACGCCTTTTTGTACCTGAAAGTGGAGGCAGTGGCTGATAAGCCTCAACTTTCAATGTCACAAATGGAATAGTTGGCGAACCTATTGCCATACCGGGCACAAAGTTTCCAGTCATCGATATTTATCACACATAACTTTGGATTTATGATTTCTAAGTTATTGGTTTGTGCCTGGATTCGAACCCGCGAACTCTGGATTCAGAAAGCGTGTGCTCGACCACTGGACCACCGAGACTATACAGCCTGCTACAGTACAGTATAAACATCTTACAGTCGGGTAAGTAAGTGAGATAGTTTTTAACTAATTTTCCATCCTTCACAACAGGGTAGATCTTCTTGCCGTACATCACGAACAACCCTCCTTCTTCCTCCAATGAATGGATCCTGGCGGAGCGCGGTTTCCTAAAATACAAAAATCACCTTATTATTATTATTTTTTTTTTATGGGAGAAGGGGCAAACGAGCTTGCGGGTCACCTGATGGAAAGCAATTACCACCGCCCATGGCGTCTGCAATACCAGGGGCATCACATCAGCGTTGCCGGCCTTTCAGATGAGAATAGGCTCGTTTCTTGAAGGTTCCTAGGTCGTAGCGGTCCGGAAATACCGTCGCCGGCAACTGATTCCATGAAGGAACAGTGCGTGGCAAGAAGTGTCTGTTGAAACGCACTGTTGTCGATCGCCAACCATTCAGCCAATGCGGGTGGTAGCGTTGGCGCGTCGAACGGTGGCGGAAATCAGCTGGCGGTATTAATCCGAACAATTCCTCAGAGCACTCCCCGTGGTATATGCGGTAGAGGATGCATAGAGATGCCACCTCTCTCCGCAACGCCAGAGGATCAAGCCTATCAGTAAGAGCTTGGTTGTCGACAAGCCGAACCGCGCGTCGTTGGATGCGGTCAAATGGAGTAAGCTGGTACTGGGGTGCCCCCGCCCAAAGATGTAAACGGTATTCCACGTGAGGACGGACCTGCGCCTTGTAAAGTTGCAGGCGATGACCTGACGTGAAATACTGTCCCGCCCTATTGAGCACACCAAGCTTTTTGGAGGCCAATTTGGCCTTGCCCTCCAGATGACCGCGGAACTGGACGTCACTCGACAAGTCGACACCAATAATTCCGATAGCGGCTGAGGGTAAGGGGTAGTAGTAGGGGGAGTGCTCTCAAAACAGGGAGCTACGACAAAGGGTGTCTTTTTAGCGGTAAACGCGCAAACCTGTGTCTTATTATTATATAGCATAAAACAAAGTCGCTTTCCGCTGTCTATCCCCTTATATGCTTAGATCTTTGAAAATACGCAATGGTTTTTGATGCAGTTTTTATTAATTAGAGAGTGTCAACGGAGTGGTTTTTATGTATAATGTAGTAAATTAAGTGTAATTTTCGAGTTTTAGCGTTTAATAGTAAACGCTGTAAAAATTACTTTTGATGCGGAACAAAGTTAGCTAGGCATTTATAAATTACTAGCTGACCCGGCGAACTTTGTTCCGCATCAAAAGTAATTTTTACAGCTTTTACAATTAAAGCGCTAAATCTCGAAAATGTATACATGTCTCTCTTCTCTTGTCTATTTATGTATTATTTAAAAATCAATAAAAAAGACATAACTTTACCCCTTTTTCTACCCGAAGGTGTAGGCAGCGGCTGTTTAGTCTCGACTTATCATTATTTTTACGTCCCAAATGGAATAGGTGGTGGGCCTAAAGTTTACAGACCTCTATACATAAATTTCGAAAATATAATTCGAAAAATAATTGGTATGAGTCCGGATTCGAACAAGGACACGTTCTATTTTGGTCATGGAAAGTGTGTCGGTGGCCGTCCTCGACTCCAACAACCTTCCGCTTGACTTATCATTTTGAATCTCTGCACAATTCTGAAGGGCGAAATGTATACGTACAAATATTTCTTCGTCTGTCTGTTTCTTCTGCCGCGTGGTGGTGAAATGTACTGATCACCATCAGACTCGGATGTCCAATCGCTCGAATCAGAATCGCCATTGTTACTGTGCAAATATTTTCAAATACTTATAACATAACGTAACATTACTTCACGCACGTATTACGTGGCTGTTAAGTCTCGTCTCGCCGGTTATGTTTACGCCCCAAATGGAACAGGTGGCGAACCTATTGCCATACCGGGCACAAAGTTTTTAACCATCGATATGTATCTCACATAACTTTCGAAATTAATTCCGCGAAGTCGTTGGTGTGAGAAGTGAAGCGGGGTGCTCGACCACTGGACCAACGCGACTTTAATACTCATAAATATATTTAACCAACAATGTACAGCCATACAATTTATAAAACTATAGTTATCTATGTTGTAGATACAACAGCACTATTCAGTGTAAACTATGCTCACCCCTTTTTTAACTTTCACGCTTTCAAAATTCGACTATGTTACGTAGCGTACTTTGAGAAGCATATGTTTAAGCCTCCGGAATTAATAACAATAATATCTTGGACACAATACACACAGCGCCCTCTAGTTCCAAGCTAAACAACTGAATGCTTGTGTTACGGAAACGTGATAACGGATATACTTTTCTTTTGTAAATAAATACATACTTATAATACATAGAAAAACACCCAGACGCCATACAAACATTCATGCTTTATATCACAAATATTTGGACACTTGTGGGAATCGAACCCGCCAATCACGATACTGCAGCTTTAACAATGCACCACGGGTCTCCTCAATTATAAAACAATGCTAAAAATGGTATACTAACTGAAGTATTCTGTTATGTGATATTGTTCTTCTGCGATGACTGATCATCCTTTTGAGTTTGAGACGTTTGGATGCGCCTGAAATAAAAAATGCACTCTAAGTCAATGAACATTTTAACAGTGGTAGAGCCAAGCAGTTCGCTGCATGAATGGGCCGGCTGGACCGGTGAAATACCACGACCTCTCAGAAGACCGACGTAAAGTGGCTCATGCCGCGTTTCGTTCGGTGAGAGAGGTACCCGGAGGCCCACCCCCCTTCCCCGTCCTTTCATATCCCCTATCCCTTAAAGGTCGGCAACGCAACAGTAACACTATATGTGTTGCTGGTGTCCATGGGCGGCGTTGTTTGCTTACCATCAGGTGACACGCCTGCTCGTTTGCCTTCCTATCCCATAAAAAAAATGAACATAATTACTTTTTTTACATTAACGGAAAATCCGATCCCGTATCCCAATGAAAATTCCATCTCCTTCTCACAACTTACCACTATGAACTCCAAACACGTTTGCAATCTTGCTGTCTCTTTCCAAATTTACAGGCGCAACACCGGCGCGACGTTTTTTTGGTGGTGATTTCATATTCCCCCAACTATCATCGGATTCAGTATGTGATTTCAATACTACAATATCGTTTTGTTTATCTTGAATTTCAGTATTTTTACTATTTTTATTTGTCGTTTGACTTTCATCAATATCGCTGGAATCCAAATTATAATTAGTTTCATTAAAAAGGCTCAAATTATTCAAGCAGGGATTATCTTCTTCTAGTGACTTATCAACTTTATTATTCTTATCACTTTTAGACTCTTCTAGAGTTTTTCTAACACTGTCATCTTTACTTGTTGATGGTTTTTCTGTTACGTCCATTCTAGCGTGCTTTTTGGCCCTCTTGTTGACGACATCTGGTCCATTTGTTTTATCTACAGGTTCAACACTTCTAGCTTTAGTTTTACCTACAGTTTTAACAGCCGATTTCATTTCACATTCCGAACTGGCTTTGATTTTTTTATGTTCTACCTGCAACATATTATTTTCTTTAATTGTTGGTACCTTTTTTGTGTTTGATATTTTTTTAGAAACCTTTGCTGAAGTTTCGGAATTCTTATCTAATAGTTCAGTTTTATCATTCCGATTTTCAGATTTCTCAGACTTTTCAACACGTTTATCGTTAATTTCAGTATTCTCATTTTGATTTTCATTGGATATTCTCTTATGCAGAGCTTCTGGGTTATTTGGCAGTGAGGCATCTGGTGTGGTTGAAATGTTCAATATCTGGGAAGATGTTTCAGATGTAGTAATTGGAACTTCAGCTGGTTGTTTGTTGATTTCTGCTGTTTCAATTTTCTTTGCTTCTGTATTAGCATTTGCTTCAACACTTTTCTCATCTTCGGAATCATTTAAACATACAATTTCAGATTCTTTTTCAATAGTTGGTTCCGAAGTACCGGTATCATTTACAGAATTAGAAATATTCTTATTCATTGGCTTTGGTTCCACTACTTTATCATCAGCATTAGCAACTAGGTCTATATCATTTTCTGAAACTTTTGTTGGTAGCTCTGAAGCTTTTGTTGGTGGCTCTGAATCATTTTTTTTATTATCTTTTATTATTTTGGAAACTTCATTACATATATTTTCTAAATTCTCAGTATCAGGTGTTTCCACTATTTGTAATGGGTATTCTCGGTCCGATGATTCGGGTTCATTCTCCGGTTCAGATTGGAAATCATCTAGCACTTCCTGCAGCATTGGAGTAAGGGGTTCCGAATATGTTATGCAGTCTCTAAGCGACTTAGTTGGCCCATTATCTATTTTATCACTTGTTTCTTCTAAATCTTTTTTGATATCTTCAGCAGTTTCATAACAAGTGTCAACAATAACTGTGTCAGCTGAAGATCTAGTTCTTAAAGTGACTTTAGCACTTTTCGTAGGCTCAGCTGCATTGTCATCTTTTTCCTTAGAATCACCATTGCTTGTTTGTGGTGTAACATTCTGAGAACCTAAAATATTTTTATTGCATAAATATATTTATTTCCTCCGCACTTCTTCAATGATAATGAATCTTTCCTATACAACACCTATTCTATAATACTAAGCCTTAAAACAATTTTGAAATCAATAAACTGCTTCATAATATATTGTTATAATAAAAACAAACATCATTAGTAAAAAAACAATCTTAATTAAAATATTCATAAACTAGATAGAATTACAATTACCAAATAGTATAAAAGAAAGTCTAATGTATCTCATATAACTATTGTTGATTAAATTTATAACTGGCCCACATGATGAGAGAAAATCAGGATAAAAATTATATCAGACTGGTACCCCAGAGTAGCAAAACAAAGAAGGGGAAAACAGGAGATTTAGGACATGGGAGGATGAGATAAAACTCACAGCAGGGCTTAACTGGAGGAGAGTGGCTCGTAATTGAGCATAATGGAAACAGAACATTTTAGAGACATACTTTAACATACACAGAATACCTTATAAATAAAAAATGTATAACACTGACTAATATTTTCCTACCTTCCTTCCTCACTTTAAGGTGTGAAGTTATGTATATTTTCCTTGCCTAAGTTTTTGCAACTACTTTCACCAAAATCTACCTTTGGTAATCTACGTTCAAAATCTACATTTGGTAATTACTAATATATTTTATAATATAAAATTTATATTTACCATCAGAGTCATCACTCACTGTGTGAATTTCCAATTTATTTTTATTTGCAGCATTAACATCAATTCTGCAAAAAATTCCAATTATTTTTTACATAGAACTAAAACTTATACAACAACAAAAAATCACCAAAATCGATAAACTTACCCTGTCCGAAAACTATTGATCTGCTCAATACTAAGTTTATAGTATGGATTGTGAATATCAGGGAGTATGCGTTTAATAAAGGTTTCTTTAAGGCTCTGCCAAGTCCGAGTGGTCAACTACAAAAAATAAAACATTGAAATATAACATAACTTCACACCTTTTTATACCCAAAGGTGTAGGCAGTTTTAGGCCTCGACTCGACGTTACTTGCCATGCTGGCCACAAAGTTTTCAGTGATAAATATGTATCGCACATAACTTTCGAAATTAATTTCGTAAAGTTAAGTGTGACTCACACCAAGAGCCAGGATTTGATAAAATTTGGATTTGGTAAAATTACATATTGAATAATAATGTATGTTCATGTCAGTATAGGTAGTTGTTTTCAAGATTATTTTAATGTAACGTAACATTGGATCTTGTTCAATTAATACTTTTCTATCACTGTCTGCAGCAGCTGTTAAAGATTCTACTCACCAAATTTAATGGAATAGGTATAATTAGTTTAAATAGATTCTAGATCTAGCTCCAATATTTTAGCAACACGTACAATTTGATGAATCAACTTTATATAATTATAATATACCTGGGATTTAGCGTAATCCATCCACATTTTTCGCCCCTTGATTTCACCAAAAAGCTTGTTGTCCGTTAAGTAATCCACAATCGCCTTCATCTCTCTTATACTATAAGGTTTTCTAGAAAATAGTAACAAATAATAAAATGAATAGACTTATTTAGCTTGCTATTATAGCTTGTATGATCTTTATTTTAAAATTTACAGCATGAGCATAGAAAAAATTGATGTGCATGCATGAAAAGAGTTATGAAAGTCAACAAAGTGAGTGAGGTGTGCAAGAATAGTGCCTAATGGCACTAAATAATCTTTGCCTACCCTGCAAGGGATTTAGCGTGAAGTTATGTATGTCTCATGTGTTAATATCTGTTATGTAGTTTCAACGATATAAGAGGACACACGCGGAAAGCGACATTGTTGTATACTATGTAATCATATTCAAACAGTCATTACTGTACAACTATTTGATAAAATTGTTGCTGTATTAGTTGCAGTTGCAAAGGAAGATCTGAGTATTAGTTTTTACAAATAAAGTTTGTCATGATTAAATCAAAATAATATGAATAACCCAAGTGTCCTCACTTAGGAATATCACATCTACTGGAGGTAGTTTTCAAGAGGAATGTAAAAATGACCTCAATCCTACCTTAAATTTCCCTTCTCCATCTTATAAATACAGTGGTAGAGCCAAGCAGTTCGCTGCATAAATGGGCCGGCTCGACCGGTGAAATACCAAAACCTCTCAGAAGATCGACGTAAAGTGACTCATGGCCCGTTTCGTGAGAGAGAGAGGTACCCGGAGGCCCACCCCCCCTTCCTATCCCCTATCCCTTACAGGTCAGCAACGCAACAGTAACATTATGTGTGTTACTGGTGTCCATGGGCGGCGTAGGTTGCTTACCATCAGGTTACACACCTGCTCGTGGGCATACGAGCAGGTGTGTAACCTATCGCATAAAAAACAAAATAAGACTAATTATAGAATAATAACAATGCACTTGCTACAAATCAGCGAATAGCAGCAAGATATTAGAGCCGGTGGTATACGCCGTGTTAAATAATAACATACCTACGTCTACAGCCGTACAGTAATAGAAACAAAGCAAGAAACCGCGTAATACTCACCCCGTCATTATGATTTTTCTTGTTCTTAGCGTAATAAAGCTTTAGAGAAGGTAGGTGGTTAAATTTCTCATGCAAACAAATGTGCGGTCCCAGTTAGGCGGGCATGATGAAAATGTGCCTAATCTGTAAAATAAAAGCATTTCTCAAAGAAGTTTAAAGTATCACAAATAAGTTAAAGAGTTTATAATATTTTTTTAATCGTTAACTAACCGGCAACCAACAAGAAACTGTAAAATTGTGCAATGATTCTAATAAGTTTAGACATCAAATTCAACAACAGTTATTTTTTTTTTTTTTTAAAGATTTAACGACCTGGTTGCTAAGACCTTTGAGTCGAGTCTTTTTGTTATAAATAACATCTTCATTCTTAACCTAAACTAATCTTGACATAACCTAGCCTAAACCTACAGCTTAAACTAACCTAACCTAATGATCCATAAAGTCGTGGCACTTTATGCATGATTTTCCGAGGGAGTTTTGACGACAATGTAGAAGAGCACACTAAACACGATATTTACACCATTTCCCACATTTGCACTCTAGACATGGGATTAATGTATCAGTGAAAAGAAAAGATGCATATGAATCTTTTGATCACTGCGATATGTATCACTCTTTTCTATCACTATATCACTTTGTATCGCGCTCCGCGCGACAACTCACTACTCATTCTACTCAGCGTGATGCATTTGATCACCGAGTGATCAAATTCAAAAGTGAATATATTCACTCTTTTAAATCATTATATATTTTCGTATCAACAAGCGTTCCGTGCATAATCCATGGCTGCCCATGTTCAACATGGTTCGTTTGTTATTTTAGAAAAGATACCGAGCCCTACAATGAATTTGAATTTTATTATTAATACTATTGTATTAGTATTTAATAATATTAATAACTATATTATTATAATATATTTTTTACATATTATTATTAATACTAACTACATTATAAATTTATAGTAAAAAATGGAGTATTATTAATAATAATAACTATACTATAAATATGAAGTGGTAGCGTCTTGCAGTTCGCTGCATGAACGGGCTGGCTCGACCGGTGAAATACTGAGAGGTCGTGGTTTTCACTGGTCGAGCCAGCCCATTGATGCAGCGAACTGCAAGACGCTACCACTTCATATTTTTGCCTCATATGCTTGCCTCTACAACTTTTTGTGCATATTATTATTTAAATAAAATTAAGCCTTAGCAACCAAATAAAATTATTGATTGTTTAATAATATTATATTGATAGAATTAAAAAACTCACACTAAATTAAATATTGTAATTTTGTAATAATATAATAACGCATCATATATCAGAACCATGGCATACCAATCACTCATCGCCGATATACATCCGTTGCGATCACTCCTAGTCAGTGATCGCTATGATCGAAATGATCGCGATTCAAAAGATTGAAAAGATACACTGATAGATTCATAAAGTAAGTGATAGATAGAGTGATGGATAGAAAGAGACAGATACATATCATTTTTATCTATCTCTCCTGAATTACTCACCTCTATTGCACTCATATACGAACACTTATTAAATAAAACGCCAAATCTAAAAAGAAATCGATACTGGCAACATTAGTTAGGTTGTTTATATTGTTTTAAATGATTATGCGATTCGATATTTCTTTTCAAAACATTTCAATAATTCATAACACTTAGTAAAAATACAGCTGTCGCATTGCTGCAAGTTACTCGGTAAAGAAGTACGAGGGCTGAGTGTAAAAGCTCACTCGCGTCAATGCTGCCGCAGAAGTATTTAGGACAATATTATCGTCCATTATCGACGGCGCGAGGAGCAGCCGCAGGGGCTGAATGGAAACCAGGTATGAGAATCGCTTATACTCGCGATTGCGCTCCTAAGCACAACGTAAGGTTGAACGTATCGTTTTCATTTTGGAGACAATTTTCGCCGGTAAAGTGCGCCATTTTTCAAGAAGTACTCATTTATTTACTTACGCGGGAAGTTTTGTTGCTGTTGACATCATGTATAACGTGTAATGTTTAAACGCGAATTAATCAAATCAAATTATTAGATAGTATGTTATGATCTGGAATAATATAGTGGAAAAGCCTAAACAAATAGTTCGGACTCCTTTGCTTCGTGAAGCACAGATTCACCAAGCAATAGATCAGAAAAAAAAGATTTCTAAAGTCTTTCTCATGTCTTCTCATTGCTCTGTGAGTGAAGCAATGTGCAAATGTAAACTCTTTGTTACCAGGTCATAAAAAACAATTAAATGTAAACAAAATTATCATCTTGTGAATTTGAATAAATTTTATCAGATTTTCATAATTTGTACATAGTGGTTTACGTAAATTGCTTATATATTTAGAGATTTATTAATTATACTAGGTTCTGTTAATTTGTTAAGAAAAGAAAAAGACGATATATTTCGCCATTGGTAACGATAGCTGCAGACTTATACATAATTTGTTTACAGCTTATTGGAAATGAATAACTATTTATCTCTGACTGATATATTGGTAACTAATGAGAAAATTCCTTGTAAATTTTTACACGACTTACCTAAAATGGGTATGTCCCTCTACCTTTTATTTCCTGTTGAAAATTATATTGAAAGAAATTAATTGTTGTTTTTGTCTCTATTTTTTTCAAGGCTTCCTAGATCAATCAGCAGCTGAAGATGATTTAAAAGCAGGCACTAATTTGGAAATACCTTTGTGGTTAGCTGAATCTTTATATTCTAGGAGACCACCTCTTGTTTCTGTTGAATTACCAAAAATATACAAAGATTCTTATAGAGAAATACTTAATGCTGATGCTTGTACAGTAGACATGCATAAGTTAAGTCAGTATTTCTATGAATTTGGATGCTACACTGCTAAACATGATATAAAAGGTGAAGTTGCATCTACTCTTAATAATGTAAGTATATTTTACCAATAAATATGCACTTTAAGTTTTGCCTGGAAGTTCAGCTACAGTTCTTAAACGGATGTGATGATTATGGCCCACATCAATGAACTTTTTGGACCAATAATCTTATTAACTTTTTTCTTTCAGACTTTCCGACAGAGATTTAAAATGCTACTAGCAGCAAGTGTTGCCACAGACTCAGTAGGAGATATTCAACCTTTAACAGTCAGTGAAAGATTGCAGGCTGCAGAAGCTGCTGCCACTGAGAAAGCTCTTTCAACATGGCTTCAAAGAGGTGATTGTGTGCTGACTACAGCAGACATGGTGGCTAACCACCGCAAGAGGAAAAGAGCTGAAATGGAAATGTATTAAACACAAAAAGAAAGTGAAATATAAAAGAAGTATGCTACTAAATGATTGAACTTACATTCTGTTCACAAACAGTACAAATGTAAACTGTATTATTTGCTATTGAAACTTTCAGTCACCCTGAGCTACAGCAGTGCTACATGATGACATAACGAATGAAATGTTATACATGAATTTAGAATCACTGCAAACCAAAGACCCTTTCTCTTGTCTGAGTTGTTACATAAAGTGGAATCACTAACAGATTATATATATATTGATTTTAGTCTTTATATTGCTATTAAGATCTCAATGAAGAAGAGAAGAGGTCTCAATATGACATTTTTACAACTTATATATGAATTCACCACTCTTTGTAATGTATAATATATATTGAACTACCTTTCTAAACATATAAATATGCCTAACTCTACACCCTTAATATCCAAAGGTGTAGGTAGTGTTAATTAAGTCTCTAGCAGCTCCAGTTAACTAGTATTTAGTATTTTTGTATCTATATAGAACCGATATCAGACAGTAGGTTTTAATATTTGGACTAAGTTGCCAGACAGCATAGAGACTGAAGAAATACTTGATCTTAAACAACTTGTATTTGTAACAAATATAGATGAAAGCTCATTGTTATTTCTTCAGATGATTCAAGCACAGTCAAGTGATGTTGAAGGCGAAAATTGAGACACATTATGATTTTTGAACATAATATATTTCACAAATACTCCTTACCATTTAACATTGTTATTAGAAACACATAAAAACTAATGGTTCTGAATTTGATGTGAATATTGATACTATGTATAAAAAAAATATATAAATAAAATTATTCTTAGTTAAGTCAATGTTTCTTAAATTTTTTTTCTTTCATATATCACACACTTAATCAAAGACTCATCCATTACAATATCAGTCTAGGCCCTAGGGTGAGTTAATAGATAAATCTAACTACCTATACAGATATTTAATTTTATTGCTAGACTGATTATTGATATTTTAGTCTCGTTTTTTGAAATATCCCAGGAATCTTAAAAATTGTGGAGTCTGCATGCTGTCTGTATTAAGCATGTGATACATACATGACTAGCAATTTCAACATATTCGTTGACATAGAAACTTATCAACTATATTATGTAAAATATACATATGCATATGAAATTATTTAGGATGCTGTGAGATCAAATCTTAACTAACTATACATATATTACACCTATAAATAGAAATTATTTATAAAAAACTGCAGATACAAAACAAAACCTAAATCTTCAATTCTACTAGTTGTAGATGTTCAGTTCTTCATAAAGTTTTACATATGTAATAAAAACTAGAGTTCAGATTTATAGTTCAATTCATTTTACCAACACTGAACTAATGTTTGGCAAAATATTAGGTCGGGGAAAAAGTCTTTTCGCATAACGTAGGTATAAACTTATTATAAAATTTCTTTGACTGTACTATTTGTGTCTGGCTGGTTTTGGTAACATTAAAAAAGTTACAATAAAAAGAAAAGAAAAAAATAAAAAAAAGTTGTTTCCCGCTATTTTTCATTTGTTTTTCTCTCCGTAAAAATGAGTGAATCTAATGAAGAAATTCGATACATTTTAAAATTTTATTATATAAAAGGCAAAAATGCAACTCAAGCAGTGAAAAAAATTTGTGATGTTTATGGACCTGATGCAGTGTCAGTAAGAGTAGCACAAATTTGGTTCAAACGTTTTCAGTCCGGAAATTTTGATGTTAAAGATGCACCTCGCTCTGGTCGCCCTGTTACGAATAAAATGGACGCCATTTTTGAAAGAGTGGAGCAAGATCGGCATATTAGTAGTTACGATGTAGCTGAAGAACTGGGAATTGACCACAAAACAGTTTTGACCCATTTGAAGAAAGCTGGTTATACAAAAAAGCTCGATATTTGGGTGCCACACGAGCTCACTCAAAGAAACTTAATGAACCGTGTACTCATTTGCGATTCATTATTGAGACGTAATGAAACCGAGCCGTTTTTGAAGAGATTGATAACTGGCGATGAAAAGTGGATCACGTACGACAAGAACGTGCGAAAAAGGTCGTGGTCGAAAGTTGGCCAGGCTTCACAGACTGTGGCCAAACCTGGCCTAACACGAAATAAGGTGATGCTGTGTGTATGGTGGGATTGGAAGGGCATTGTTCATTATGAGCTTTTACCGTCCGGCAAAACCATCGATTCTGATCTTTACTGCCAGCAACTGATGAGATTAAAGGAAGCAGTCGAGAGAAAACGGCCGGAATTGATCAACAGGAAGGGTGTGGTCTTTCATCACGATAACGCTAGACCACACACATCTTTAGCCACTCAGCAAAAATTAAGAGAGTTCGACTGGGAGGTCCTAGTGCATCCACCATATAGCCCTGACCTTGCGCCTTCAGATTTTCACCTGTTTCGGTCTCTTCAGAATTCTTTAGGTTCTGTAAGGTTGACCTCAAGAGAGGACTGCCAAAACTATTTGTCCCGTTTTTTTGATCAGAAGTCCCAAAGTTTCTACAGTAACGTGATAATGTCTCTGCCCACAAAATGGCAGAAAGTTATTCAACAAAACGGTACATATATATTGTAAAGAAATGTAAATAAACTTTGAAAAAAATGTCTTGACTTTTCATACAAAAATACGAAAATACTTTTTCCCCAACCTATTAGACAAGTCACATGTGCAACCAACTATAGCATGCACCAGTCTTAGTCAAACGTTTTATACAAACAACATTTTTACTAACCAATTACAAATAAATACTACATTAAATACTATCTCTAGCATAATTGTATAAATTAATATAATATACTAATTACATTTATTTGATCACCTAAAGTATATCGTTAAATTAACCAAGCAGATAGTACAACATACCATCTGCCTGTACACTGGTGTACGGTATATTTGTACCGATTATTGCTAAACTAATGTATATTTTCAAATCACACAAATTTTCCATAAAATAGGACTATATACTAAAAAATGATAATACATTTGACAATGCATCAAACGTAAAAACCTTATTTTTGTACTAAACTTATATTACAATTTAACAATACTATTGACCAGAAGTTATCTCGGTCAATTTCTTATATATATGTTTAAAAAACATAACATAACTTCACACATTTTTCTACCTGAGATATCCTCAGGTAGAAACGTAGCAGCTATGAAGCCGCGACTCGCCGAATCGTTATCTTCGCAAATGGAATAGGTAGCAAACCTATTGCCATACACCTTGCAAAAATTTGAC
Source organism: Euproctis similis (assembly GCA_905147225.2). Taxonomy (NCBI): domain Eukaryota; kingdom Metazoa; phylum Arthropoda; class Insecta; order Lepidoptera; family Erebidae; genus Euproctis; species Euproctis similis. The sequence continues at coordinate 11,874,796 of LR990121.1, forward strand.
AGTCATCAATATTTATCACACCTCACTTCAGAAAAGAAGTCTAAGTAACAATTGTGAGACTGAAATCAGTCCGCAACTTCTGAATCTGAAGTGGGGAGCTCCACCACTGGACCGCTGAGACTTTATACTTGAACATCCTTAAAAACTACTTATGTCTGTTCATCACAACATTGTTGCACCTCATCAATGTTTTTAACACTAATCAGCAGTTCTGAGGTACACCGATAAGGTTGAATTGACTGTTAACATCTGTCATTCTTCACAGAAGGATTCAAATCGTGGAAGTAAGCATGCGCCATTGCATCATCAGCAGGCATACGTAAGGCAGGATTGCAGGTTAGCAGACGTGCTAATAAATCTCGTCCCCTTGCTGGAAGACGTGGCACAACTTGTGCCAGACCTAAGCTTGGTTGGTAAATAGGTAGTGGTTTATAATCTGGAAGTTGGGTCACACCAGGCCAGGTATCCTCATTAGGGGTTCCTGGAATCACAATTCTATTAATGTTATTATGTTTTGTCTAATATAAGAAATAAGATTGAACAATTTATTATGCAGTTGATACAGTCATGGCCTCTATGCAGTATTTCTTGTAATGAAATTCCTTAGTTTTTCTGGTAATAGAGTTACTAAGATAAGATGAAAGATATGACAATAATAATGAAAACAAAAATTTAAAACAATGTGAAAAATTTTAAAAAAAGTTGTTAGCTTCAGCTAAGAAATAAAGTGTTATTTTTACTAATATATTTACAAGGTACATTAATCCACAATAATAAAATACTCACCAAGAAGTTTAAAAATTCTTTTCAGCTGATCATCAACATCAGACCCAGGGAAAAGAGGTCTGCCAGAGTTTGCCAACTCTGCAAATATACATCCCGCAGACCACATGTCAATACTAGTTGTATACAATTTTGCTCCAAATAAAACATCCGGAGGCCGGTACCATAGCGTAACCACTTCTGCTGAGTAACATTTCACTGGAATACCAAACGCCCTAGCCAAACCAAAGTCTGCCAATTTAAGCTCACCATTCTTATTAATCAATAAATTTTGAGGTTTCAAATCTCGATGTAATACGTTGTGACTGTGACAAAATGCAAGACCACGAAGTAATTGATACATAAAAGATTTTACAACATCCAAGTCTATCTCACCATTTAGGCTATCAAAATATTTCTTTAAGTCTTGGTCGCAATGTTCAAAAACTAAGGTGAGTTTCTTTTCACTATGTAATACATCGTAAAGACGAACAATATTCTTGTGTTTTAATTCTTTCAAGAGACAAATTTCTCTAAGCGCGGATGATGGTACTCCTTCATCGTCGTCATCTAATCTTACACGTTTCAGTGCTACTATTTCATGACTTTCTTTATTTTTAGCTTTAAAAACTGTACCATACGTCCCTTCACCTATCTTTTCTAATTTCTCATATTTCTGCATGTTTAGAAAAATCAAAATCTAGAGTTTTACGGATATCCTGACTGACTGACTGACCAAAGAGGATGTAAATAGAGTTGAGTAACTCCGGAGTGATTCGTTCCGATGAACTGCTCACTTTCAGTGAACGAATTGAACTCGTTCACTATTTTTCGGTATTTTCGTTCCACAGTTCACCGGCTCATCGCTCCCGCACTTTACTTTTTTCCCGAACTTTATGTCCCGCGTTAGTGAATGCAAGCAAGTGTAAGTAGGTACACGAGCTCTTCGTCCCAGGCAATTTGTTGTTTGTATCGTAATTCAAGAAAATAAATTTTAAAATATTAATATATTTAAATAAAATTTAAAGACGCCTTTTAAAGTGAAAGAAACGCTTATTTTTTATTTAAATTTTTCACTTTAACTGTCAGTCCTAAGCATGAAAAAAGTATGAAGGGAAATCGAATCTATTTTTATATTCAATGAACTTCATAAGTGTCTTAGTATCTAAAAGTTTTATAACAGTGCATGAGCGAAAGGTCACACATCTTCCAACAAAGAGTATACAATAACTACGGTCTACGATTTAGTTCCGAATACGGAGTCATTTGATTCTTTGCTATTATTATAGTACCTACCTACTGATTCAGGGAGCGAAATGAACTGTGGAACGATTAAGCGGTACGAGTTCACTTGGCGGAACGAGATTTGATGAACGAAATCCACTAAGTGAACGACATTGTCCAAGTCTAGATGTACAGCTCGACCAACTTATCTGTGAACTGAGTGGCGGCGACACCGTCGACATAGTGTTGCAAGTTATTATAGATTTCCCAGAATTTGGCATGTTTGCCTAGTACATAGCGTAGTAATAAATTAGATACGTTATTAAGGTAATCTATATAATTGGTACTTATTATATTATTTATGTCTATACATTAATTCATTCATTAAGTGTGTAAAAAATATTCGAAAACCCTTGGCAAAGATGAATTGATTAGGGGTAGATAACCTGTAACTGTAACCTAAAATTCATGTTAGCTGCTGTTGGACAGTCCCTTTTTAGAGTAAGGTTTTAGGCTATATAACATCACGCTGCGACCAATAAGAGCGACGGGACAGGGCAGAGTTGTCAGTAGACTAGGTCACTGGCGGTCGGCTAGTTTCATATCTACAGGATAGATACAAGAGCTGACCTAGCAATTGGATATAATAAAACATGAGTTTTAGAATAATTCATTTATTGAAACCAGGTTTACAATAATTATGGTCTTTGGAACAACCTGCACGCCCAACTTCAGTCAGGCTGTGAGGAAATATACCTCCTATTTCCATGCAACCATCATCATCATCACTATCACTTTCTGTTTCTGTGTCACTTCTTACTTCTATTATAAAAGGCTTATCCAAATACGAATCTTGTTTCAAATATTCTTCTTCTAACTTGTGAACATGTTTGCAATGCTGTGCCCACTCATTAACCGTAATGGTTTCAAAGGCTTCTTGAACCAGGCGGGGAATCTCAGCATTTTTATGGTCAATATTTACTTCAGCTACTTTTCTTTTCATTGTGCTCCAAATGAATTCAATGGGGTTAAGATCACAGTGATAGGGAGGTAAGTACAAGCATTTGTGCCCATTTTGTTCTAATATTTTATCAATTTCATATTCAGGTTCAGGCTTGTTTCTTTTTATTAGTTCTAACAGCTGAGGTTTTGTGAACTCTTCTCCAAAGTCAACATTATTTTGTGTCAACCATAGTTGCATATCTCTTTTTAAAGAATTCGTATTTGGAACCTTATTTATGCAAACACGGTGATAGGGAGCATTGTCCATTACAATTATTGATGGCTGCTGTAAGTTAGGCACCAGTTTTTCAATAACCCACTTTTTAAAGTTAGTACTGTTCATATCATCATGATAATCACCACTTTTAGTATTAGACTTGAAAACGAGAAGTGCATTATTAACAAATCCAGTGTCCCCTCCTGCGTGTATAATAATATACCTTTGTCCTTTTGATACAGGCTCTAATACTCCGTCTACACCCTCGCCTTGCCAACATTTACCTGATGTATGCGATGAGTGAATATATGTCTCGTCTAAATAAATTAGCGGCTGAGGTTGTGGACTTATTTTATTTTTTTCTACTGCATGCAAGTACTTTGCTCTCCAAGCTGATACTTCATTACGCTCCATTAGTACCTTACGGTTACTCTGAGTCTTTTTAAAACGAAAACCCATCTTGTGAAGCAGTTTTCGAAGACTTTCTCGTTGTCCTGTGTAATTAATTTCTGTCTTTAAGACCTCTAGTAGCTTCTTGATAGTTGGTAGCTCCTTTTTAATGGAATAAAACTCATGTACTTTTCTTCGAATAACTCCCATGTCAAAATCATCAACATGTATAAATCCCGTTTTACGCTGCCTCTCCTTGCCTGGGGTCTGAATTTTTGTACCAGTCTCTTCTGCCACATGCCCTTCTTTTACTATTTTAGATATGAGTCCTTGACTCACACCTGAAATAAATAACACATTATCATCATCAACCCCTTAACGTCACACACACAATGTTTGCTATATGTAAGTACGAATGAATAGTGGCAATATCAAAAGTAAATATCAGTAGATATGTACCTATTTCTTGTTGCGGGTTAGTTGACTCTTACATCCAACAAATTCATAAATATTGGGAAATTTACAAAAAGAAAGTGGGAACACTAACCTGTAGCTGCCGAAATTCGTTTGTATATTTGATTAAATGGTATAATCGGAGCCTCCGCCCGAGCTTCTTCTTCAAAAAAGGATTTAACCTTTAGAATAATGCTTCGAGCATCACTTTTAATCGCTTTCGGCATAATTAACGTTGTAAATATAGCAATTTAGCAACAGAAATCACAGAGTACCCGAATGTAGTAGATACTGACAATCGAATGACATTTCAACATGGCGGCCGTAGTTCCTATTTTTTCCATTTCACAGATAAGTTGGTGGGACTGTACAGATGTTTTTTTTGTAATTAAGTAAATATGACTGACAGTGACTGATTTTTTTTTTAATTTGTCCATTATAGAACAGGCTAAAGCCCGAATACTGAACCGCCACTCAAATATATAAGCGCTACTTATGGCTTTAAGTAGCTGTCACATTAGACAGAATACGTGAAATATTGAGCAGTAAGTAGTAGCACTTTATTGATTGTCAGATTTGAGTGGCGGTTCAGTATTCGGGCGTAAAGCTTTTAAGCCATACTGCCTTGTCTGACGTTATTTTTTATTATGAAGTAATGATGATGAAGATGATGATGAAACTTAAAACTAACCTAAACTAACTTTACCTAACCTAATCATACATAAAGTCGTGGCACTTTATGCATGATGTTGTGAAGGAGTCCTGACGACACTGTAGGAGAGCACACTAAACACGATATTTACACTTACACCATTCCCCATATTTGCATTCATATACGGACACTTATTAAACAAAATGCCACGAATTTTATCCAATAATATCCATTGAAACACAAATCTGAGAAAATAATGCAAAAACGGACATGACTCTTCAACAGTCCCGCCAAAACTCCTCTGACATTGACTGACTGATGACTGACACCCAAATTTTAACATGCATAAACTTTTTTGCCTTTGGCATTTATTTGGTCTCGCTCGGTTTTATTATTTGCCATTTATAGGCACTAGTAAAACTATAAAAAATAATAATACTAAGTACTACTACAAAAACATTTCCAAATTTATAATATCGCTCAAAATCAGATGGCAGATGGCACAGCACCGGGAGTTATGGAGTGCTAAGTTACTTACCTACGTTCAGTAGTGGACAAATTCGGGCTGATGATGATGAAATCAGATAGTAAGGGCCCAGAGTCACGTAAGCTTAAAGATATACATGTAACATTTTGTAATCATGTAATTTTGTTTTAGATAGGAGATAGTTCAGTTGAATTGTTACGTTGCTTCAGCTTGTAGAAGCAGTAGCTTCTGTAGTAATTACAAATTCCTTTTTAATACTCATTTTTTAGTTTATCCATTGTAGTCACACCATACCAAGTATTATCACGTGAAGACTCTGTACGAAAACATCGTAAAAGCTAGCTTTCGTGCAAGCTCAATGGTCAACAGAATGACAATCAAATGACATTTTCTAATGTCGAGTTCAACTAGTTCAACCAATCCAAATCATTCAACAAAACGCATCACGCACGCATGAAATTGAAAAATCGCAGTTCACAGAAGTTGTATTGTCATTCACAACATTGTTCACTTTATTGTTTTTATGTGTTTTATTTTTATATTAATATAAATAACAGTTAATCAGTAAAGGTAATAATACTGATATGTTTACATCAGTCAAATATGATAAGCTAATGTAATAAGTGCAAGATATGCAAAGTTTGATGAAGAAATAATATAATTTACATATTGCGTTATATCTATTACGATCACAAATCACGAGCGCATGTTTACAGATGAGCGAGGGTGAGGGCACTTTGGTAGACAAATCGGAGAGCAGCTCATTCGAGGATCTCGCTGCTGCTGCTGCACATGAGATTGAAGAGGCTAAACTTGCTGAGGCAGCTGCTAATTCAGCTGAGAAGTCAGACGAAACCAAAATAGACGAATGGCAAGATGTTCTCGGTTCAGGTGCTTTGATGAAAAAGGTGAATTTGGTTGATCAGAATCATTTAGGTTCATAGTGAATTTAACAACTGGAAATTATAAATATTCTAATTATAAATTAATTATATTCAAGAGCTAAACAAAAACATCTTTGTAGACACATGACTATACAAGTTTGAGTTTTATAAATATAATAAGCCCTAAGGCTGTCTATTTTTAGACTGTTTTTATTTTCTTTGTTGTGTTCTTTTATTTATAAAGGAAGTACATGCCATTGTTGAGGTGAAAGTGCTATATATCTAAAAACATATGTAATCTCCTTCCTACACTAAAGAATTGTTATTCACTGAAAGTGAACACAATTTTTTAGAAGATTCCATTAAGACACCAGCAACACATATAGTGTTACTGTTTCGTTGCCGACCTTTAGGGGATAGGGGATAGGAAAGGGTGCGGAAGGGGGTGGGCCTCCGGGTACCTCTCTCACCGAACGAAACGCGGCATGAGCCACTTTACATCGGTCTTCTGAGAGGTTGTGGTATTTAACTGGTCGAGCCAGCCCATTCAAAATTTATCAATAATTTAATGATGCTCTGATAGCTCTGAGCTGGTTTTCATTTCTGGTTAACATTTTAAATTATTTGTTTATTATATCCCAACTTATGGCTTTCATCATTGGTGATTAAAAGCTTTCAATAATTTTTTTTTTGTTATGTGGATAATCATTATTACATAGTTTAAAATAAAGTCACTTTTCCCTTATATGCTTAGATCTTTGAAATTACGCAACAGATTTTGCTGCGGTTTTTTTAATACATAGAGGGTTTCAATGGGGTGGTTTTTATCTATAATTCATGTATGATATAGAAAAGAAAAAGTGATAAGTCCAAAATTTATCTATTTATTACTTTTGATGCGGAACAAAGTTTGTCAGGTGAACTAGTTGTATTATAAATAAGTGGACATTTACAGATAACAAAAGTTGGAGATGAATCAAAAGGTCTCAGACCGCACAGAAGTGATATATGCAGAATCAGTTATGAAGTCAAAATTAAGGATACAGATGTTATTGTGGAGAAAAGGGATCAAGTTAAAATATATTTGGGTGATAATGAAGTAAGTATGAAGTTATTTCTTCTTACTATTTTTTTTTTTACCTCACCTGCCCATGGATACTTGTAGTAATATAATTGCTCACATATAGTGTCTCATGTGTGTCATTTGCGTTGTCGACCTTTGAGGGAGTAGGATAGGAAAGGATGGGGTATGTGGTCCTCCGGGTAACTCTCTCACCGAATGAAATGCTATGAGTCTCTTTACGTAGATCTGCTGAGTGTTTGTGCTATTTCACTGGTTGAGCTGGCCCATTCATACATCGAACTTGCTTGTAAATAAATTATTGCAGGAAAAAGTAGAAGTAATATACTTTTTAGTTACATGTGAGTAATATTGATGGCCAATGTAGTTATGCTTTAGACACGGCAATAGATTCTACTATAGGACATAAAAAACTTACTTCCAACTTTCTCTAGTGATGTGGAGCCACAAAAAAAATTAAGAGAAAGTAGAAATTTCTGATACGAGGACATATTACTCAATCAAGTAAACACTGATATAATACATCCATTTAAATTTATTATTTGTCTTGAATCAAATCTACAGCTAAGTTTCATATGAAAGGGATTACTATATGGAACTGAAATAACTTCACACACTTTTAGGTGTAGGCTTTTAGGTGTAGTTTAGGTGTAGGCTGCGGCTGTTAAATCCATACACCGGGCACAAAGTTGTCACCGATATTTATCTCACATAAATGCCGAAAAGAATTTTCACGGATCATTGGTGTGAGCCTGGAATTGAACCCGCTAATGAATCAGCAGAAGTGAGCTCGACCACTTTAACACGGAGACTATTTATTGTATTATATTGAAGTAATTAATTTTATAATGAATTCTTCAGACGATAATATTTGTCTCTTTATATTTGAATCATTTATAGATACTTCAAGGATTGGATTTAGCGCTGACAATGATGTATAAAGGCGAGGAATGTCTTCTACAAATATCACCAAGGTTTGGTTTTGGCGAGAGCGGCTTAAAAGCTGGCGAAAGCTTGGGATTTGTTAATGAAGTGGACGGACCTAAGTATGACGGACCTGTTATTGGGCCAGATACCTGGTTAGAGGCAAAATTAGAACTTCACGACTGGGATGAGGAACCTGAACATGAGACATTGCCAATCGCCGAGAGAATGGAGATTGGGTAAGCCATTTTATATGACAGTAACATAACACATATGTAACTTCACGCCTTTTTCTACCCGAAGGTGTAGGCAGTGGCTATTAAGCCTCGACTCGCCGTTATGTTTACGTCCCGAATGGAACAGGTGGCGAACCTATTACCATACCGGGCACAAAGTTTTTAGTCATCAATATTTATCACGCATAACTTTCGAAATTAATTTCGAAAAGTCATTGCTGTGAGCCAGGATTCGATGCCGCGACCTCGCGATTCAGAAGCCGTGTGATCGACCACTGGACTGCCGAGGTATATAATAGTATTTATGTATTATGAAGTAAACAGCAAACAAGATTTTTATTTCTGTATAGGTTAAGTATATTTTTATGCAAATATATTTCCATCAACTTAACAACTTCCTGTATGTAACGTGAACATTTTTTTTAAAAGGATGTTTCTTGATTTTGTGATACATAACATAACTTCACGCCTTTTTCTACGCGAAGAGCCAGTGGCTATTAAGCCTCGATACGCCGTTATGTTTACGTCCCAAATGGAATAGGTGGCGAACTTATTGCCATACCGGGCACAAAGTTTTTAGTCATCGATATTTATCACATAGAACTTTCGAAATTAATTTCGAAAAGTCATTGGATTGGAGCCAGGATTAGAACCCGCGATCTCTGGGTTGCTCGACCACCGAGACCACTGAGATTTTGTGATATTCTCAATAATATACCTTTCAGTGCGGTTTTTATTACATATATTATCAATGTTTAGCAATAGATTAATAATATTAGGGTTTTTTAAATATCAGAACAGTTCATTCACCTGTACACCTAATCCTTTGTGAATATGATATCTTTAGACATTATAAATAAACCAAAGATTACGGTCTTTTTCGTCTGTCGCTGTATTACCGCGAATTATTATAAATTGCTATCATTATTTTTAAAACATTACTAATCTACTAATTAGCTGAGTCGGCGAATTGCCTTTCGTTTCAAAATTTTGAAAGTTTTTATTTGTAGCACAATTCATCCTTAACTTCACCCCAAGTCAGGTAGGCTGAGGGACTAGAGCGCCATAAGGCCCCATGCACACACCTAACTCGATTCATTGACTTTTATAAATCTTGTCACAGATCTTTTTTTTTATTATAGCAAAATAATCATTACATAGTATAAAACAAAGTCACTTTGAGCTGTCTGTCCCCTTATATGCGTATACCTTTAAAACTACGCAACGGATTTTGATGCGGTTTTTTTAATAGTTAGAGGGTGTCAACGGGGTGGTTTTGATCTATAATTCATATAGGATGTTGCAAAGAAAAAAATATAATTTTCGCGATTTAGCACTTTAATTGCAATCGCTGGCTGAACCCTAAGTGATAGATCAAAACAATGTTCTACATTATTAAACACCCTCAGAGAAGGTCTACAAAAAAGTCCGCGATGGCATATGTCTATCTCTTAGGGATAACCCACAATGACCATTTTTATTTTTTTACTTTTTACGAGAAATAATGGCTTATTTACGAAGCGATTTTAAATATATATTTTAATTTTCATCCAATTATTAATAGATTGTGCATGTAATATAGATGATCCTGACCCATTAGAGCATGCAATTTAAACGAATACTTTCCAAGATATTGCAGTATTAACATAGCGGGACAGCAGTTAAAGCCGATAAATAGCACAAATTGAACTTTTTAACATCCAAATTTAACTCATTTATTACTTTTGATACGGAACAAAGTTCGCCGGGTCAGCTAGTAATATAAAATCTACCTATTAAAGTACCATAAGTTGTTCGCGAAATTAACGCATCGCTACTGATGTCACTTCTCAATAAAGTAGCTTACTAACCGTGAAAGAATCATTTTAAACTTTCACAGTTTATCGATTACATACAAAGTAATATTATTTACGACCTTTATTTTGGAAAAAAACTTTTGCAAAGGTCGTGAGGGATTGCGATACACTTATGACGTATAAAATAGGCGTCGTTTTTATATTCGCCCGCTCGCTTTTGTATATGATTTAAGTAAATTAACACATGTTTGATTTAGTTATCTAAACCTTGACATATAAATTTCGAACGCTTGTTGCTTCATCGCTGTGATAAGTTAGGCCCGCTGAATTAACAATAACATGACCCAAACGTAGTGTATTTATTGCGATCTTAAACGATAAAAGAGACGGACCATTTGGAAATGGCCAGTTCGCTGCATGAATGGGCTACCACGACTCTCTCAAGAATATCGACGTTAAGTGGCCCGTGCTGTGTTTCGTTCGGTGAGAAAGGTATCCGACCGACTATCCCCTTCCCAATCTTTTGAATGGTGTAATGAGAGGATTTTCTAAATCAATAATTTTAACTACTATCACATGCAGTCCATTCCAAATATGTATTGCCAAATTAATTAAAAATGTAAATAACTTTACGCCAGGGTCTGCGGGGTAAAGAGAATAAAATTGATATGCAGAGAGAACAGAACGCCATAAGGCACGATTCTTACACACCTCACTCGCTTCTTTGATTTTCACTTTCTTTGATAACAATTAACATATTATAAATTCTACTCTCATTGTCAAATTTGCAATATAAACAATTTCCGTTAAGTGGGTCTAAATATTGTTGTTATCATCCACTGATAAATATATAGGAATTTCTCCAAATATCTATATCTTTTCAGGATATCAGATGTCGAGACAAAATATAGATATTGTTATATATATATGTGTACATTATCTTACTGATTTGGACACGTACAAATACGTCATACAGTTAAAAATTATCAATATACTAGTTGATAAACATATGCATAATATATATTTTGTAAATGAAGCAAAATATGAAAATCAGTGGAAAATATAATTTGCTGCTTAAGAATCGAAACGAAAGAATCCGGAGAACTTACTGCTGTGTTAGTCCGGAAACTACCCCCACTACTTCTGAGAATTAAAAGAGGGTATCTCGACCACTGGATCACTGAGTATCTATTTCCAAAGATATACACTGCGGCGTCTGCGGCGTTTTAACGTTTTAGACCACCCGGTACTATGCCGGGTATTGGCTTGGAGCAGTTCTGCACTCGCGACTTCACTTCTAATGTGCAAATTCCGAATTCGAAACTAACCTGAAATAGGTTATTATTATTAAATAGGTAATAATAATAATAATCTTAGACACACTACACACAGTGCCCTCTAGTTCCAAGATAAGAAACTAAATGCTTGTGTTATGGAAACTAGGTAACGGATATTAATATATAATACATACATACTTTTCTTTTGTAAATGCATACTTAAAATACATAGAAAAACACCCAGACGCCATACAAAATCGGACTCGAACGCCAATCTCGAGTTTCCGAGGCCCGTCAAGTCATGTCAAGATATAGGTTTCCGACTAAATACACCTATTGCTATAATGAATAATTGTCCAAGAATACAAAAAATACAACCTTTAATTTGGAGGCAGTAGCTAGAAGCTTCTTATGTTGTTTGATTGATATAAAACATAACATACATAACTTCACGCCTTTTTCTACCCGAAGGTGTGTAGGCAGTGGCTGTTAAGCCTCGACTCGCCGTTATGTTTACGTCCCAAACCTATGCTATACCGGGCACAGATTTTTTTAGTCATCGATATTTATCACACATAATTTACGAAATTAACTTCGAAAGTAATTGGTGTGAGTCAATGTGAGGATTCGGACCCGTAACATCTGGATTCAGAATCGGGGTGCATGACCACTGGACCACCGAGACCTTGATATAAAAAAAAAAAAATTTTTTACAGCATCAGAAGACGTGCACGAGGTAACTGGTGGTATGGTCGTGATGAGCCTCAGCTTGCCGTGCAACTTTATCGACGTGCCTTGGACGTTCTCGATGAGGCTGAGGGTGGGATCTCTGACCCCACTCCATCTGGTGATATGGCTCCCACTTCTGATGCACTACAGGCGCTCCTGGATGAGAGGCTCAGAGTGGATAATAATATGGCTGCTGCTCAACTGAAGGCTGGTGCTTATGATGCTGCTTTGCAGGTAAATGTTTGCAGAGAATGTTATTTTGGGAATAAACGTTGTAAACTATGAATGATAATCAAGAATACCTCCCTTAGGTAGTTGTACAGTTCAAACCCTGGTTTCAAGAATTTTTTTTGGAATTATATGTAACTAGCTGACCCGGCGAGCTTTCCGCATCAAAAATAATACCTAAATGAGTAAATTTTGGTTATTGGCCGGTACTATTGCGCGACATAACTGCGGTCCCGCTATGTTAATACTGCAATATCTTCGATAATTTTCATTTTAATTGCATGCTGTAAAGGACCAGGATCATCTTTATTACATGCACAATCTATTTAAGACACTTAATTGGATGAAAATTAATGCTGTAATGTTTAAAATGGCTTCGTAAATAAGCCATTATTTCTCGTAAAAAGTAAAAAAGGTCATTGTGGGTTATCCCTTAGAGATAGACATATGCCCTCGCGGACTTTTTTGTAGACCTTCTGAAGGTGTTTAATAATGTAGAACATTGTTTCGATCTATCACTTAGGGTTCAGGCAGCGTTCGCGATTAAAGTTTTAAATCTTGAAAATTATCACTTTTTTTTCTACACTATACATGAAGGGTGACAACGGGGTGGTTTTGATCTATAGATCAAAACCACCCCGTTGTCGCCTATGTATTAAAAAGAAACACATCAAAATCCGTTGCGTAGTTTCAAAGATCTAAGCATATAAGGGGACAGACAGCGGGAAGTGACTTTATTATAAACTATGTTAATTATGTAACTATGATAATTATGACTAACTAGATAAAAATTTCGAATTCGAAATTATTTTGTAACAACACAATGTATTTACTTAAAAATATATTATTCTATTATAAACAACACAGAACACTAAATCACGCAACAAAAAAATATATGGTGTGGTGAAATTTCGGCACGGCCACGGAGACAATCATGTTTCCCTGCGCCTACTGATGTTTCACGTCAAAAATTCCCATCACCATTGTCCATCTGTGTGGAGTCGCTAAGAATATACATACATAACTTCACGCCAAATCCCTTGCGGGGTAGGCAGAGAGAACAGAGCGCCATAAGACACGATTCTTACACGCCTCACTTGCTTCGTTGACTTACGTAAATCTTTTCAAGCGCACGTGTCGATTTTTTTGAGGTTCATTGTTATGAACCTCAAAAAAATCGACAAAAAGGTGATGTTTCACCTTCCTCCAGAACACGTTCTATTTGATCATGGAATGTGTGGCTTGGCCTTCCTCGACTCCTACATCCACCCGCTTTATCGCTACATTTAGACTAAGAATATCGGCCCGTCAAAATGTTTGCAGGCCGTGACTCGCGTGCTGAGTTGCCAACCGCAGAACGCGAAAGCGCTGTACCGCAAGTCGCGTATCCTGTCGGCCATGGGACGGAACGCTGAAGCGCTGGACGCGGCCCGCGCTGCAGCCGCTGCAGCGCCCCAGGACGGCGGCGCGCGGAAGGAGCTGCAGCGATGCTCGCTGCGTGCCACGAGGGACCGTTCCCTGGAGCGCCGCCTCGCGCGCCGCATGCTGGGCGCTGCTGCAGCCCCTCCCGGCGCGGAGCCAGACAAGAAACCCAACAGAGCCAAGGTGAGACACTGCACCTTTTGCAACTGCTATTGTTGTTTTATTTTAGGCGATAGGAGGGCAAACGAGCAAATGGGTCACCCGATGGTAAGCAACTTCTCACCGCATCATGAATATTGGAGTAAGGATCGGGCCTCCAGATACCTCAGAACCAATCGTGGCACGAGTCACTTCACGCCGATATTCTGAGAGGTATTTCACCAGTCGGGCTGGCCCATTCATAGAGCAAGCTGCAAGTCTCCACTGTTATATTGTCATTTTGCCTGTGTCGTTTTGTATAATGTCCTTCCGCGTCGGCTTAATTGTTGGTGATCAACTACTATGCGTTTCAGTCGTCACTTCTAGGCACGCACTGCTCCTATATGGAACCAGTTGCCGGCACTCCCGGACAGTTACGACCTAGACACCTTCAAGAAATGAGTGTATCCCCAACTTAAGCATCGTATTGCGTATCTCCATCGGCGGCGGTAGTCGCTTTCCATCAGGTGACCCCACGCTCGCTTGCCCCTTTTTTCTTATAAAAAATATCTATACTAATATTATAAAGCTGGAAAGATTTGTTTGTTTGAACGCGCTATTATCAAGAATCAAATGGTTCTAATTGATGAATTATTTTGCATTGGATAGACCATTTATTGAGCTTTATGCTTTATTTTACAACCGATAGGACCAGAAGACTACCTTTTTTAATGGTAAATAATATAGAGGTACGAAGTTCGCGGGGTCAGCAGTGTTAAATAAAAAGAAACGAATCACTGAAATGTAAATGATAAATCCATATTCTAAATCAATTTGTTCGCAGTTGTTGTTCCTATTTAAACATAATTTATGATACTTGTAAATTGAAATCACCAACATACCTGCTAATTATGCTTGTCAAAACATTTGGCTACAATGGCTGACTGCGCAGTACAGGGCGATTTAATAAACAATCTGTATTGCGCAGTCACACCTCGTACCGATTATTAGCCAAGTCACTTCTAGAACATTAACTTTAATTTTATTCACATATCTCCCTAGAGTTGTTGCGTGATAAAAAATGTTCCTGACAAACGCCATATCACTGGGTCGAGTAATTCCGGCGGGCAAGCTGTAAATGTACTTTTTATGAGATAGAGTCGTGTCACCCAATGGAAAGCAACCAACGCCGCCCATGGACTCCTGAGCACAGATAGTGTTACAGTTGCCTTTCCGCCCCTTACAATGGGATACGGAATGGGAGAGGGGAAGGTGTTGAGTTTCCGGATCTTACCGAGCGAAACGCGACATGAGTCTCCAGAGCCACTTTACGTCGATATGTAATGACCTTGTATGCGATAGAGGGCCAAGCGAGCAAGCAAGTCACCTAGTGTTAGAGACCAGCGCTACCCATGGTCATTTACTACATTGATAATATCAAGGTTGCGTTGCCGGCCTTAAGATGGGATAAGAAGAGGGCAGTGTAAAGGGGGCTCTTCCTCTTCCACTCAACTTCCACTCAACGTCCACATTACGAGCGAAGTAGTATGGTGGAATTTCATTGGTCGGGTCGAGCATGCCCCTTTAAATGCCTACTGGTTTATCTGTGATTATCGTGTCTCGTATTACTTTTAATACATACATAGTTCCCAGGAAATCATTACGAAATGTTTCAAGAAGTTCATGTCCTTCAAGAAGCCAGAATATAGTTCATAAAGGAAAAAATGTTGCGTACCACTGGTGTGTTGGCTTACATTCCAGTGGTACTCAACCTTTTTATTTTCTGACTATTAACAAGATGTATTGTCGCTTCAGATGTTCATATGGGGCTCGCTGCTTCTGAGTCTACTGGTGGGCGTGGCCAGCGTGCTCGTCTATCGGTACAAGTTACAGACACATTGACCTAAGACACCAATACGGACTTGAAAAAAAAGTTAGTACATTACATATACATGTTATTTTCATGTTTTTATAATGAATACTAGTATAAGTTAAGTACATTTCTAGATGTATTAAATTATGCATCTAATATATAAAATTCTCGAGTCTAGATGTGCGTAATTGAACTCCTCCGAAACGGCTTGACCGATTCTCATGAAATTTTGTGTGCATATCGGGTAGGTCTGAGAATAGGACAACATCTATTTTTCATCCTCCTAAATCACAAGGCTAACCCTCAATATGTTTTTTTAATTTTTCGACATATTTCTGTTTCTTATTTTTTTTATAAAACGGGATACTAAAGTATTTTAGTATGTATATACAACCCTAAATTTTCAACCCCCTACAATCAACCCCTATTTTTTAAATTTTATTTTTCGGCAAGACAACGTTTGCCGGGTCAGCTAGTTATATTATATTATTAATAATCATCATTTGCTTTACTGCTAAGTTTTTTTTTCTGCTTTAATCACCAAGCCCCATCTTGGGCTAAGCTAACAAATTAAAGCGTGTATTTTGATACAAAAGACTTTTTCATAATATGCAACTACAGACACCGTACAAATATCTATGTTTTTTTATTAGGTAGATTGAATAGTGTTTTATCTTTTAATTGAGATGTCTCAAGTCCCTCCACCCGTTTCACCACGGGATTGTTCACTGTCTACACCTTCAACGATTTAAAGAGTGAAGGTAAATTGCAAACTTTAATAGCGTTTTCATCTTTTATTTTCCAGATAGTGGATAATACAACAGTGGTATAGGAGGAAAACGGTGCGCACTAATCTGTGGTCAAGTCGTATTCGCCGAGATAATATATACAATTTCACAATAGCAGCTGTTTAATGTACTTATATGTACCGACGTCTAACCATATATATAGTTAATGATGTAAAAATTTACTATATAGTAATTATTATTACTTTGAGCCGAAGCTTTTTACTAAAAACTATCTGCTAAGTTGACCTTTTGTTGACTCCAGTTGACATTTTTTTTCTTTTTGTATTATATAAAAGTTTCACTTCTATCGGACGTCCCAAGACGCCTTAGTATTTTTTTTTTGTATACAGATCATACAAATATTGACTTTGAAGTTTTATAGTGAGTTTTTTTTTTTTTTAATAACTTGGTCCCCGGTTTTTGGAATTTAGATGATTCATATCTGGGAAAATATTATAGACTAAATAATTTGATGGTATATATAAAATGTGTTGATTGATGACTTTAGAAAATGATGAATCATTTTAATGGTACTTGGGTTCCCTACATTTTAATTGATTGCTTGATTAATAAATAAATATTATTATTTTTTCTATAAATTGGGGCTAGGTTAATTAATGTATATTAAAATCATAAAATTATACGATGCTGTTAGTTTTCGATCTTACATTTGTTTATATATATATCTGTGTGTTTGTATTTAAGTCTGTGCAATAAGAAGGAGTACTTGTT
Organism: Euproctis similis; assembly: GCA_905147225.2. NCBI lineage: Eukaryota > Metazoa > Arthropoda > Insecta > Lepidoptera > Erebidae > Euproctis > Euproctis similis. The sequence continues at coordinate 11,892,091 of LR990121.1, forward strand.
AGAAGCTTTTGTAGTAAAAAGAAACACTACTACATAGTCTAGTCTTGGACTTTAATTTTCTTTTTAATCCATTTTGCTTTTTTCTTTTGAAACTGCTTAAAATAGCCAAATCATCATTCCAAAGCACTCTTCTTGAGGTCTTTGTAACCCTGGAATATGGTCACGTCACTGCTTTTTTCTTGATCCTCATTCTAACAGTTCATTTTAATAACTATCATACATTTCTTAAAGTAATTTGAAGAAACAGATGATTAGTTGATATATATATTTTCGATTTTTTTTACTACATAATTACAAATAGGCGAGGAATTGATCAAATCTTACAATATGTACTTTAATGTATGTTTTGTAAGTTTGTTTTAATCAATAACTACCAGCCTGATGTTGAACTCAGTCTTTCTTATCTTGCACAGACGGTAGTTCCAAATAATTTGTATATATATATATTTGTGTGTATATTTAGTGGCAAAACTGTTAATCTTGTTTTTATATATACAGTAATTATGACATTAAAAAGGAATACGGTCCATTTAAATTCCTTTCATATGATCAATTTCTCGATGGTCTTATAAGTAGGAGTATTAAAGTCAAAGATAAATGGTTTAATTTTTTTTTTTTAAATTATCTATTATGAAAATTTAAAAAATGATGGCCAGCTCTTTGTTAAGTGCTTTTTGTTGGGTAAAAAAAACTTTTTTGAAGTTTTGTTTATGACTATCATGTGCTAATGTCATATCAATATTTTAGTGCAAATATTTTCCATTTAATTAAAAGTAATGATTAAATCTTAGGCAGCACACAATGCACACATGAAAGTTAGATAAAATATATGGAGGTAATATTCTTGGAAATTTATTTTTGTATAGATATATAATAAATATTACTTGTTTCATATTGGTCAGGACTGAAGTAAAAAAAAAAAGTGTTAAAGTTTTACTTCCTGTACATAAACCTGTCATCTATGTGTATTCTAATCGCTTCCATCATCTTCCACAGTTTCTTCTTGTCTTCCTCTACTTTAGCAATCCTAGTTAATAGGGTATCTTCCTTGTTGTCGGTTTACTTCAATAAAAACTATCATAGTTGAAAAATACTAAGACAGCATAGCACATAGTGAACAAAAATTGAACACATATTTTTTGACAAATTGCAAATATGGTACATATTTGCAAGTTTTTAGTGGAGATAAAGAGAGAGAGAGAGAGATAGATAGAAAGTATAAAAATCATTCCACAATATTTTGTATAAAATCTGTCGTATATTTTTTGGGTGCCTTTTTCACAAGCATTTATGCGTATATATGTATGTAAATCTGTTTCACCATCTGCTTAGCCGGTCGAACGGTGGCTTTACATTAGATAAATCAGTTTCGAAATGTATCCACTAGATGGTGAAACTTAATAAGAAATTAATCTCAGCGATTATATATTTTTTTTCTTAAATGACTAAGATATTTGTATTGTATTCATATTAAAATGTTAGTTTTGATTTTGCTTAAATATATATATATAATAACTAGATTTAATTAGGAGAATGGTTTGGAAAGATCGAAAGACTTCCGTATAGCGTATAATATAAAAATATATTGGTGGTTCAAGTACTCAATACAGTAAATAAAAAAACTTTATTCAATCAATTCATTTTGGTTTTACTTACATAGCCTTTATTTATTTATTTTATATAAACATTTCCAACATGTATAATAATATTTATCTTGTTAGTTTTTATATTAATATTTTATTTTTTCCTAGTGCTCGGTCTTATGGCCGCTATGTAGACACAATTAATATAATAATATCTTGGACACAAATCACAGAGCGCCCTCTAGTTCCAAACTAAGCAACTTAATGCTTCTGCTATGGATCTAGTATCCATAGCACAAGCATTAAGTTGCTTAGTTTATATAATGGATACTAATACATATATACTTTTCTTATGTAAATACATACTTATAATACATATAAAAACACCCAGATAAAAACGCCTTACAAACATTCATGCTTGTCACAAATATTTGTAATCGGTTGGGAAACGAAAAATTGGGCAAAAATTACACAAACCGCTTAAGAATATGGCCATCAATCATAATTCACATTTTTATTTTCTCCACTCGTATAAATAAAAATAAAAAAAAACAAAAATAAATCCAACAACTCTCTTACATATTCAGTAGAACCTATACATAAGTCTATTAATAATACCAAGTCAAATATTGTCACAGTACTATAAATATTATCTTTGTAATTTTATCTCACTTCTCATTTGGAGATAACGGAGAAACAAAAAAAAGTTCTGCGGGTAAAAGGTAAGTAACAAAATTTTTTAAGGTGATTTTATTTAAGAATATTATTTTAAAAATCAATTGTAATATACTGTGGCACACACATAACTAACTCATTATATCACAGATAGAATTCCAAAAGAATTACCATAGCAGCTGTATTCATAAAAATCATGTAAGTATATCTAACGTATTTATAAAATTGTGTAACACCTTCCTCCTAGATAGAAGGTGTGAAGTTACAAAAATAAAATATATAACTCTGTAAACACTAAATATTGCTACTATTTTCTCATTTATTTTTTGAGTTTACTTATATTACATATTGTGAAATTTATAATTACTAGTTGATCCGCGTAACTTCATATTATCCCTTGATGAATGAGTGAATGATTTTCACCCTATGTCGCTATTTTTTTTTATTATCTCTTTTATATAGGGACCATTAGTATGTTAGCATATGCTAGTAGATGGAGTGCCATTTTGGGCACACCCATCAAAATATTTGGAGTATGTATACTCCATTCACGCACTGAGACAGACACAATTATGTATTGTTTTATCTAACAATTAAATATGTCTCTATTTAAGTTATTTGCCAAACGTATCAGAAATTCCTGAACCGTAATTTCGGTCTATACGCGAACATTTTCGCCAACCAATTAGTGACGTTCGCGAACACTTCGATCTGAGCTATAGTCGCGAGAGCTTGTACTGTGAACACCGTCGCCACGAAATCGTACAGCAGTTTAGGCGAAAACACCGACCATACGAACAGATGATGCCTGAATATTGTCGCTACTATACAGTATACCACCACGGCGTATACCCTATGTAGTGCCATTATGCTTGTTGCGCGTCGAATCTGGTCCAGGTATCTGGAAAAGGAAAATAGTTGATGAGCAGGCGTGTCACCTGACGGTGAGCAACAAACGCCGCCCATGGATAGTTGAACATAAATAGTGTTACAGTTGCGTTACTGGCCCTTACAATAGGATATGGACGAGGTCGGGAGTGAGATGGGAAGGTGAGGGGGAAAGGGGTTGGGCCTCCGGATACCTCTCTCACCGAGCGAAACGCTGCAAAAGCCACTTTACTTCGATATTTTGAGAGGTCGTGGTATTTCACCGGTCGAGCCGACCCATCCGTGCAGCGAGCTGCGTGACTACCACTTTTTATTAATGTAGGTCGATAAAAAGAAGAAATCTGCGATAACGACATTCATCCGTCCTTTCCATTAATAATTGCCACTGTTCACACCCTCGCATACTATGGTTTTTTTTTTATGGGATAGGAGGGCAAACGAGCAAGCGTGTCACCTGATGGTAAGCAACCTGCGCCGCCCATAGCAACACATATAGTGTTACCGTTACGTTGCCGACCTTTAAGGGAGTAGAGAAAGGATAGGGAAGAGGGTAGGCCTCCGGGTACCTCTCCACCGAACGGAACGCGGATGTAGCTAAGCTCTAAAGCAATGAATACTGACTGTGTCCAGCTGTGGGCGCGCGTGGCGAGCGTGCAGTACAGCGCAGCTCCTGCCAGGGCAGGGCCAGCATACGCGTGCAGCCCCATGCGCGCCGCCACCAGCGCCGGCTGGTAGGAGCGCAGCCCCACGTACCCTGAGCCCAGGTCCACGGACGCCAGGCTGTTCGAGTTGCCCTGACAGACACACATACCAGATTTTTTTAAACCTCATTTAGTAGTTATGGGGCACCAATTCGGCTACTAAGCCCATTATTTTTGTGACTACCACGAAAATTTGTATGGCATCAGACCGTTTTTAAAATAGGTAAGCATTGACAGCGTGTCGTTCCATAAATGGCCCTGAACCATAAAAACTTTTTATACTTTAAAACTTTTTTATTGCCTTTATGTTAATTTAGCAAATTTTATATCTATAAGTACAGTACAGTTTTAAGTCTCAGTCGCGGGTTCGAAATTTCGTCTTTTCGAAATTATTTTGGGAAGTTATGTGTGATTAATATCGAACACTGATAACTCTGCGCCCATGCTGTGGCAATAGGTTCGCCACATATTCTAAATGACATGCGACGCGAGATGAAGGTTAACAGCCGCTGCCTATACCTTTAAGTAAAAAAAGGCGCGAAGTTGTGTTTATATCTGTAAATAAATTTTCATCAAATTCTAATCTACGATATACCCGAGATTGAGTAGCAAAAGAGATAAAATCAATATTTGGAACGATTCAAAGGGTTCATCAAATATCAAAACAGACAAAAATAACTTTGGCCATAGCTAAAATATACCATCAAATATAATAACAAAAACCTCACCTGATAGAAGAAGAACAGCATCCCGATCCACATATGAACTAAAGTCCTACTCAGAATATCCACAACCTCGGTTCTCTTCACACTCTTCGAGTCCAACAATTTGTGGTCCATGCATTCGTAGGTCAGCTTGCAAGTAACAAATATACTCGGCACCATGACCACATTGTGGGGTCTCATCAACAATACCACGATCAACATCATATCGTTAAACATCAGATGCGTCAAGGATCTGACCAGATTCAACTTGACTTCATCCAAATTCCACGGTTCATCCATTTCTTCCATATAAATATCTTCACTTTTAGCTTTTGGTAAATTATATACAAACTTTTTACTGTCAGTCATATTGGTCCTCTGTTGAGAACAACAGCTTTTAAAAGCTCCAATGTATGATAAAATTTCAAATATGAATTGTACTAGAAGTATAGTCCAGAATATATTGACAACTGTTACTGGGTCCCAAAGTTTTATGTCTTCGAATGGTGATACCAAGTTGTCTGCTATCATCCTGTATATGAATATACAGGCTGTTGCGCAAACAGTGAACGCTGTGTGCACATGTTGCGAGTTACTCATATAAGTCGTATTATACAGGCATACAACCAAAGTACCCAATGTGCCTGGAAACAAAAATAATACCAACTTAGTTTGGTGTTTTATTCACAGTGGTAGTCACGCAGTTCGCTGCTTAAATGGGCGGGCTCGACCGGTGAAATAACCTCTCAGAATATCTTAGTAAAGTGGCTTTTGTCGCGTTTCGCTAGGTGAGAGAGGTATCTCAGAGTAGGTTTTCCCCTCCCCTTCCTCTTCCGATGCCGTCCATATCCGGGTCGGCAACGCAGCGGCAGCACTATATGTCCTTCAGATGTCCATGGGCGGCGTTTGTTGCTCACCATCAGGTGGCATTGCCGATTGCCTATATCAGAAGAAAAAATGTACCTTCACGATTTTCAACGCGAAGTAGTAACGATATCGTATGAATTACTACTAAGTTTCCGGAGAATGCCATTATGTACCCGAATATGAACTCAGGACTTTTCGGTAATCCGAGATCACTGTGTGTTAATAGTAATAACTCAATTTATAAATGTCACATTACCCAGCACTAAGTGTGCCTGGAGGTAGAACGAATTCTCTGGAGCATTCAGCCAGTCAGCAGTGTCGGGTAGGAACAACCACCTGTCACCGGTCTGGTTCATCGTCCTCAAATACCTGAAAATACCACCACTCATCATACGGTAATATAATAATAATAATAAATATCTTGGACACAATACACACAGCGCCCTCTAGTTCCAAGCTAAGCAACTAAATGCTTGTGTTATGGATACTAGATAACGGATATTATTACAATATACTTTTCTTTTCTTTTGTTGCTTCAAAAGAAGAACATTTCTATTGGCATGGTATCCACAAATTACCAAAAAGGTGGACAAAATGTGCAATGTGCAAGTGTGCAAAAAGTGATGGACAATATTTTGAATAAATTTATTTTTTTTATCTAATCAAAATTAACATTTTATTTTCACAAAAAAAGACGCTCATTTCATACCGGTACACCGATGTAGAAATAAGAAATAATTGTTATATTTTATACATCTATAGTTTCAATTACGTGATGTATTGAAAATGGGACAGTCTTACAAGTTTCCGTACTACGATAGACTGACTATTCACAAGCTAAACAATCGTGTCAATTTTATTAATTCACGAGCTTTTTCATTCATTCGCTTTGCTACAACACTATTTTTTTTCATCATAAACTGGCAACATCGTAAAGCTGGTGCAAAATAAAACCCATATTTTTCCTCGTCCGGCCCGGACGGAGTTCCGGTCGGGAGAGAGCCGATCCCGCTCGAAGGCGGCGGCGAGCTCTGTGATCGCCGCCTCCGACGGGCCGCGAGGGCGCACACCCCGCGGGTGCGCCCGGGTCGCGGCCCAGAAAGGATGACCCCCGGTGCGGCCGGGGAGGATCGTCGGGGGCGCCGCCGGTCGCGCGCCTCTTTACAGCGCGCGGTTGGAGCCGCCCCGCCCGGGGGAGCTTCACTGAGGCTCCCCGAAGATGAGCACCCCCTCGTGCCAGAGGGGGGGGGGGGGGGGGCGCGACGGCGGGGTGAACCAGAAGGCTGATGCACTGTCCTGGGCCACCCCAACGCCGGAGGAAGGCCGCCGCGAGGTTTTAGGATCGGATTGCAGTTTACTGTTTTGGGAGTCCCACACTACCCCTGCCGTCCCCAGGCGGGAGGTGTGCATAAAGCATTTCCTCGCGTAAAAAAAAAGACAGCGGCTAATGGAATATGCCAAATGAAATAGGTGGCAAAGCCATATCACAACGTATCATCATTTAAAAATGCTTAAAAATAATCACGTGATTATTAGACGGCCCCTAAACTCTAAATTAACAGACGCCAGATTCATAAAAAAAACTTAAAAACAGCAATTCGTTGTTACTTTTGCTATATGTAAGTAATTAAGTATAAATTTGGATAAAATAAAAGTAGCTTACCTATGCAGGGCAATGAGCAGAACCCATTTAGGCACAATCCCAACACCAACGGCTGCCATCTTGTGTGCCAAATGCGGCTTCTCTTGCACCTCAGTGGCGCCACTCAATCTCTTACTCAAATACATCACAACAATCGCCAAAGTTCTGATCAACACGAAGAACATCAGCGTATTCCACAAAAAATACCAGGTCATGTGCTCCTCCTCAATAAAACTGGTGCCGAAGAATGAGAAGCTATGAAAAACTGTCCCACCGACTAAAAGGCAATCGATGCTGTTCAAATAATTCAGAGAGGACAGATCTTTGATTTTCTCAAGACCAGACTTTATTAGGAAATAAATTATTGTGGATAAAATTGGTATTATTGAGAATGGTATTATCCATAATGGACTGAAAGAACAGAGTGGACTCTTGGTTTCTGATATGAAACAGGCGGTAACAAGAGTGGCAGTACATATCGCAAGCACGATTATGAATGCAAGTACTGTACCCAGGGTGGTCTGATGTAAGGCGCGTTTGTATGGACCATGTTGGATCTCTGGTTGTAAAGAGTATAGAGTGACACACAGAAGAGATGTCGCGATCTGTGAAGAAAAAGAGAAGAATTTTACACAAGTACCATTTTACGATAGCAGTTGTAAAAACAATAAAGAAACGAGATCGACTGCATAAGATATGACTTTCACTTAAGGAACGATGAAGTCATTGAACGCAATAAATACATATTTTATAATGTTAGGTAAAAACCTTGCCTACAAGTAAATCAAACCTCAGTAAATTAAAAAAAAAACTGAAGAAGAACCAGCTAAGCTAAATAACCCTTAATTTGTGTGGTACGTCCCAGGGACTCAATACAAAGCTGTTTTGATTAATAATATTATTCAATACGCGGATACGGCGCTGTGCGCTTGAGTACCTTCCGTTAGTGCCGCGGCAGACGGGGAGGCGAGAGTTCATGTGCCGGCGCATCACAGAAGGTGAGTAATTGACGCTTGCGGAGTCCAGTGGACTCCACCACACTCTTTAAGTAACATAAAAGCGTTTTTCTTGTATTATGTTTTTTTATGTGCTTTAGTAATATATATTGTTCTAGATTATGGAAATAGGTTCCAACAGTCGCAATATAAGATTTATTAATGCGCTAGATGAAAATGCGGCCTCAATTGTAAGTGATTGGCTAGAAAATCTGAAAGAAAATGAAAACTTTGAAGAAAATGAAGAGGATTTTATATCTCACGTCCCGAATGGTCAGAACAAAGAAATAATTGTCATCTTTATCCAAAAATAAAAGAAAGACTGCTTAAAATGGTATATATTTATATATAATATAATTTATGTGGCAAACCAATATGTTTGTCTTGTTCGAAAAACTTTTACAGGCAATGTACTGCACGTATTAGAGATTAAGTCATTGCACATTCTTTTATATGATTGTTTTTCTATTTGTTATTTGTCAAGAAGACTGTTATGTTTACCTAATTTAGATACTAAAAATATTTTTTTTATAAGATTAAGAAATACAAAATGGCTATGTCAATTTATATGTGATTTTAAAGACTAATTGTAAAAATTAAGTATTAAACTATTTTTAATCCACATTCTGATTTTTTTTTGTTTGTAATTAATAGTTTATTAAACATACTGTACATAGTTTATTAACATACAACAGTGGTAGAGCCAAGCAGTTCGCTGCATGAATGGGCCGGCTCAACCGGTGAAATACCACGACCTCTCAGAAGACCGACGTAAAGTGGCTCATGCCGCGTTTCGTTCGGTGAGAGAGGTACCCGGAGGCCCACCCCCCTTCCCCATCCTTTCCTATCCCCTATCCCTTAAAGGTCGGCAACACAACAGTAACACTATATGTGTTGCTGGTGTCCATGGGCGGCGTTGGTTGCTTACCATCAGGTGACACGCCTGCTTGTTTGCCCTCCTATCCCATAAAAAAAAAACTATCTTACCAAATAAAAAATATATCACTTTTATAGCTAACAGTCTTTTTTTCCTCAACTTGAATTATGGATTCCCTGGGTCTCCACCTTCCAGTCCACCTACGTTTTAGTCACCCATACTAAGGGTTAAAAAGAAGATAAAACAAAAGTCCAATCCATGTTATTAACATACATAACATAACATAACTTCACGCCTTTTGTTACCCGAAGGTGTAGGCAGCGGCTGTTAAGCCTCGTCTCGCCGTTATGTTTACGTCCCAAATGGACGAGGTGGCGAACCTATTGCCATACCGGGCACAAAGTTTTTATCAGTCATCGACATTTATCACACATAACTTCCGAAAACAATTTCGAAAAGTCATTGGTGTGAGCCAGTGTCTGGAATCGAACCCGGACCTCTGGATCAGAAGCCGTGTGCTCGACCACTGCGCCACCGAGACTGTTATTGTTTATTATTTTATTATGTTACTAGCTGTGCCCGCGACTTCGTACGCGTGGAATTTGTGATCAGATAGCTATATTTTTACATAGACAGTTGAGAAGTAATTACCTCTAAAATGAAATTGTAACTGGTAGGATAAGTACAGATTGCGGTAGCAATGGTTGTTGCCCGCATTGTTTATTTTCATTTTAACAGGAATTTTTGTAGTATAGCTGTAGCCCGCGACATCATCTGCCTGAACGCTATACAGCACCAAAAATACCTACGATTATACCTTTTAAAATAACATTTATTTACCCGTTACTTCTTTACATTTCATAAATACAGAAAGTACAGTAACAGAGGGAGACTGTCTTTTGTAAAATTGTTGAACTTCAAAAGTGCTGATTTTCAGTCTGCTTTGAATAAATGACTTTATGGTGATTCTGCTGAATTAAGTAATAAGTTGCGACTGAAGCAAATGTAGAAAATAATGAATAAGAAAATATAAATATAGAAAAGGATAAAAATATATACTTATAAAACTTCTCTATAAACAACATTGCTGGTTTGGCTCTCCGCAGCCAAAATGTAAAGAGAGTCAGGACTGGTGACGCGGGAGCAAGCGACGTACAGCTGCCCGTGTGAGAAGCAGCTCGTCCTGAGGTCGACACCCGCTGCTCTCAGTGTCTGCCCCTGCGACTTATTGATGGTCATCGCGAAGCAAACACTCACGGGGAACTGTACGCGCTTGAACTGGAACGGGAAGTTATGAGGTATGAGGGGAATGCGTGGTACAAATACTGCCTCGCCTACGCCACAACCCGTAAGAATTTCCGCCTCAATGCTGTGTCTGTGGAGCGAGATGACTTTAAGGCGGGTCCCGTTACACAACTTCGGAGGAGATAGGTTCCGAAGAAGCATAATCGGGACACCGACTTTCAGCTTGATAGTATGCGCTGGAAGTCCACTTGCTGACAGAGAGTTCAGAAATTCCACGGGATAATGTGTGGCATCATCTTGCTCGATGACAGTGTTTATAGAGGTGTAAACCACTTCATTCCCCTCAATTTTCGAGAGAATGCATTCGTTGATTGCTTCAGCCTGACCATTTTTGGGCGTCAAAATTGCCCGCTCACATACCCAAGAATTCTGCTGGTGCGGTATATGACTGATGTCCCCGTACACACAGCGAATGAGTTCTTCTAAGCTGGATACGACTCTACCGAGAGACTCTGGAAGCACCACCTGCCCACCTCTCTCCTCTGGTAGAGTGCCTTCGCCAAGACTTAGAAGAACATCGGAGAATTCTTGAGCACGTGCATTGCCGCCGAGCCGAGCTCTCATATTAATGGTCAAGCGCAGCGTACGAACTCGTGACCACAGCGAAGATCGTTTCAACGAAGCATTCACCTCGTCAGCCCTCGATCCCCGCGTCACCACGGGAAGCGTTTGTCGGAAATCGCCACTGAATAGAACTGTGACACCACCCATCAAGTGTTCGTTCCTGCGGATGTCCTGCAGGGTTCTGTCCACGGCCTCAACTGCTTTTCTATTGGCCATCGTACACTCATCCCATACGATCAGAGAGCAATCCTTCAGCACGTGTCCCTTATCACTATTGCGTGACACACCACAAACAGGCGTTTCGGTGCTCTCTAAATCGATGGGAATTTTAAACATGGCATGTGCTGTCTTGCCACCCGGAAGCAGTGTGGCAGCGATTCCCGACGACGCTACAGCAATGGCAATTTTGCCTTGCCTCCTGACCTCTGCAAGTATGCCAGTGGTAACAAATGTTTTTCCTGTTCCACCAGGAGCATCCAAGAAAAACATTTTACCCTGGTTTTGCCCAACGCTTTTAAGAACAGTGTCATAAATTTGTTTTTGCTCTGAAGAGAACAAAGCGACATGGTGATTTCGTATGGTGGTCATTTCGCTCGGATCGTAAATTGTCTCAGCGTTATACTCTCGATTTCCACGGTCTTGATGCGGTGATGATTGGGGAGCTGGTAACCCATATTCGACCAATGGATTGCCGCCGATGGAAATGACCACGTCTTGAAGTGAACTAAGACAGGTGTTCAGCACGCGTTCATCAGTTACTTCGACTTCGTCTCCAGTAGCACGCCTCAAAGCTCGTAGAAAATCTTCAGATAGATGATGTCGATATTTTTCCCACAAAGCTACCGGGTTCGTGACTCCACAAAACACCAAGATGACGGCAAACAGATGACGCATACGGCTGGGGCTGTTACTGACGCTCGCCTCCGCGAGGGTGTCATCCCAGTTTTGGTCACCGTCGAGAAGGTGACGTGCTACACAGGCTGCGCGGTAAGTGGGATACTCCACGCCATCAAATGTTCTCAGAAAGGCAAAAGACGTTGGGCCTCGGATCGTGTGAAGTAATAACCGCAGAAAATAGCATTCGCCATTATTCGGGTGCACGGTATAAACTCTACCCAATACGGTGTCCTTGAAAATTCCCGGAAAACCTTCGACAGCACCTCCTCTTCGACGTCGGTTAAATATTCCCCTTTGCTTGTCGTACGTGTAATATGAAGGCACCTCGTCATACGTAAGGAACCTCGCAAACTGGTCGATTTCGCAGAGCCTGAAAAATGCCAAGAGAGTTGTTTGGCGCGGATTTTCTAAGCGCTCAGCAACGTTGTTGGGATCAAAATATATGCGCTGACCGTTTTCTAGGTGGACGTCTAAATGCATGACGGCAGGATGCCTGTCATGTATAGAGAACGCCAGTATCCGCCAAACTGCTTCAGACGTGCTGATGTAGCGACCGGACTGATACTTGGTCACCTCGTCTCTGTCAGTGTTCTGTAAAGCAAACGTCGCCTGATCGCTACCTTTGTTCACGTATTTGCAGATATATTTGATCGACCCGACGCTGGTGCACGACTCGACGTTGATGTGCGTCTGGAAGGTCCTGGACAGTACTGGTGAGTAAGGAACAATCCATCGGTTATCGACCGGTCGCGCCTGGCCACGCACGCTCAGCTCAGTGGAATGCCCGCCCTCTGCTGGTGATCGGCGCCGGTATGAGGGATATCCATCCTCACCAGTAATGGTTTCGTTGGTAAATTTTTTTGGGAATCTTTTTGTACAACGTCCGTCTTTCATACAAGGGGAACTTGGATTTAACGTGCCACAGGGGCCATGCACCATGTGACTTTTAACAATTTGATGCAGAACAGGATCAACGTCAGGGTCCGGAAGCTCTGCACTTATGACTTGATCAATCTGGATAGGCCTGATCTTTTCTTCCAACCACAAAAGCAGATGCGCGTGTGGCAAGCCGCGTTTTTGCCATTCCACGGAGTACATATGACATCGGACTGTACCAAACACTTTTGCCTTTGTTAGAAGATCCATAAGGCATTTCAACTTCAGGTGGAATACGCGAGAGATCAAGTCGTGCCTGTCGTACGAAACCTGTCCTGCAAGGAGTTGAGCTGTTATTTCAGGCCACTTTGGGTTGGTAGTGATAGTAATAAAGAGGTCCGGGCGACCAAACTTTCGCACATAGCAAAATGCATCTTGGGTCCTCTCGTGCATGTACCGCGGACCTCCTGTGAAGGTGGAGGGGAGAATGACCATCCTTCCTACATCTTGAGCATTGGCATCATTCTGCATGGCATCTCTGAGATGGAAGTAGTTCTCAGCTCTCAGCTTTCTTTGATTGGACCTTATAAATACCAAACGCTCTGTCTCAATTTTGGCATACATGTCCACCAGAAACTGACTAAAGAGTGTACGATGATGGTGGAGATAAGAGCCATTGTTCACCCTCAGCTGGATCAAGAAGCTGTAGAACTGCATGGCGGACGTTTTTTTGTTATAATTTGGGGAGCCTGTCTGGGGGTCTACATTATAGTGGGCGAAATGGTAGCCATCCTCTCCGCGACAAAACATGAGCGGATATTGAAGAGAATCGTACGCGCGGTGAGTTTCGCTGATCCTTTGAAGCCGGTCATCGTGCGTGCGTAAGACGATATCTCTTTTATCACACTCCTGATCGACTAAGAGAACGGCGACCTCATTCGTCGTTGGCGCATTATATCGTCCCGGATGGGCTGCAATCGGCTTTCTATCTGCACTGATGACAAACTTAAAGCGGTTGCGCTCGTTCTCAGGCACCGACGCCAGAGCGGCTTTGAAGTTGCCAATGTGCGGATTAACGTTATGCAACATACTTTGCAATCCTCTGACCAGAACAGGGTCCAAATTGGGGATGTGTCTACATCGTAGGTTTGCTTGTTCTTCAAAATCACTTACAAAATAAATTTGCAAAAATTTTGGAATGTCTGTAGGTAGCAGCGAACCGATTTGATGGTAAACTTGCCCCTGGACCTTGAATGTCGGCATGAAACCTGCTTCAACGATTTGATTTGCACCAAACGAAGTCATCTGGAAGGCGCTGTTATAAGCTCGGATGTTTTTCAAAAAATGGCTGGACTTCGGATGTTCGCCATTTAGTAAGATTCTTAACAGATCTGGTGGGTCTTGCATAGACTCCAAGCGTACCTTACCAGATGCACAACACATCCCATTGGGCTCTCCTTTCCATTTGCGGGCTTGACAGTGGGCACACACTTCTTCTAAGACACCAATATCTCCGTGTGCGGCGTAGTTAATCGCAACATTGTACATAAATCCACTTCCCTCTTTATTTAGCCACGATTGCTCTTCGATATCGTAAACCATGGATTCATCGTCAGATGTTGAAAGTTGATTCATGCTACGCCGCAGACGATCTAGTTCTAGTTGTGCCGCACGCTGTTCACCCGACCAAGATCCTCGAAACTCTTGAATTCTATCCCGTTCTAGCGATAGATGAGCAGACGTATCGCCACACACGTCGTGGTACCGCTGCCGAGCAGCTGCACGACGTTCTTCACGCTGCTCATCGTTCTCTAACGACCGTGAAAGGGCATGCTGAGAACGATCTCTTCTTAACCGGGTCATCCGCTCTTCATGATCTTCGATCGACCGAGAAAGAGAAGTGCGACTCCGCTGCGAATTCAACCTCGTCTCTCGCTGCGTGTATGTCTCTGACGCGCGAGACTCGGCGTGGCGCTCCCGGTCGCTTTCCAGTCGCGCTTCTCGCGCTTCGACACTCTCATAAAATCGAGCGGCATCTGAGCGAGAGCGCTGGGAACTCAACCTCGTCTCTTGCTGCGTGTACGTCTCTGACGCGCGAGACTCAGCGTGGCGCTCCCGGTCGCTTTCCAGTCGAGCTTCTCGCGCTTCGACACTCTCACAAAATCGAGCTGCATCTGTGCGAGAGCGCTGGGAACTCAACCTCGTCTCTTGCTGCGTGTACGTCTCTGACGCGCGAGACTCAGCGTGGCGCTCCCGGTCGCTTTCCAGTCGAGCTTTTCGCGCTTCGACACTCTCACAAAATCGAGCTGCATCTGTGCGAGAGCGCTGGGAACTCAACCTCGTCTCTAGCTGCGTGTACGTCTCTGACGCGCGAGACTCAGCGTGGCGCTCCCGGTCGCTTTCCAGTCGAGCTTCTCGCGCTTCGACACTCTCACAAAATCGAGCTGCATCTGTGCGAGAGCGCTGGGAACTCAACCTCGTCTCTAGCTGCGTGTACGTCTCTGACGCGCGAGACTCAGCGTGACGCTCCCGGTCGCTTTCCAATCGAGCTTCTCGAATTTCAGCACTCTCGCACGATCGAGCGGCATAAGTGCGGCTGCGCTGCAAACTCAGTCTTGTCTCTTGTTGCGTGTATGTCTCTGACGCGCGAGACTCAGCATGGCGCTTCCGATCATTTAATAGCCGCATTTCGTATGCTTCTATACTTTCCAGAGACCGCAACGATGCATTTTGAGTGCGCATAGTATCTAATCGGGACTGGCGCGACGTACTACTTTCTCCATCTCGAATTTCCGCATTGTGTTCTCGAAGAGTAGCTATCCTTGCCTCACGCTCAATGGTGGTTTCAAGAGATCGAGCTAACCTTTTCCTTCGACTATCGTTTGAGGATTGGGATAGATTAGACCGTTTTCTAGGCATTTTGATTATTTTAAGTTTGAAAAATAACAGAAAATAATTTACACGCTGAGAATTTACACACAGATAATGATAGCTAAGCAGTAAGCAGTAGTCCGATAAAGTCCGATTCCGAATGAAGTTTATTTTAGACGTGGGCGTTATTTCACGTCACTAGATACAATAACCTGTGACGCGATATGTAACTGAATCACTAGTTTCGAACCAACATAAAAGTAGTGATTTTTGTAAATGCGTTATTCGGGCGAATCGAAAATTTCCGAGTAAGCGAGAGCGCGTTACACGAATAAATCCGAACTTGCACGTTTCGTGGTATACTACAGAAACAAAACAGCTGAATAACAGTATAGTATACGTTTAATTATCATACGTAGGACTATAGTCATAGATAATACTTTCGAGTGATGCGATGACGCCTGTTGGTAAATAATTTCAACGGCTCGTCCCGTGCGAGAGAATATTTATAGCAAGACAGGGCTCACAATTAATAGCTGCCGCACACAATTGAAGATACACAAAGTTGCCCAATTGACGTATTTAACTGTTAATTTAGATCCAAAAAGATTTTTATGTAAATAACCAAACAAACAAAATATCTATACGATGTAAATAAAAGTGAAAAAACAAATGACAGTGAAAACGTTGAAAAAGTGTAAATAAACTTGGAAATATATCAAAAATGTAAATAAACTGTAAATATTAATAATCATTGTATATACAATCAAACTAACTTTTAAATGCGCCTGCATTATAAATTTTATTAAAATCATAGTTTCATAACAAACACTAATCAATCATAAATATATTTACTGCAGTCGGTCCTAAGCCTGAGTAAAGTATGAATGGGAGTGAATTTATTGATGTAACTGTATAGCTACAACACAACACAGTGATTTAATTTATTTTCGTTTCGTGTGTATCTGTATAGTTGGTGGACGTATATATGCAAACAATCACGGCAGCTGAATGAAAAAAGCTAGTTACAAAAATCACTAGTTTTAAAACAGGTGACGCCGACCAAGTCACTCGTTTCGTTACGTTTCTTGAAAATGACGTAACGACCCACACCTAGTTTATTTAAGTAAATATTTTTTTTTTTAATTATATTTCAGGAAAGTATTTTCAGTTTTCACGTTAAATTCGACTAAGCACACGATAACTTATAGCAACGCAGGTAACCCCAGTTTCTATGAGTTGTCGCGGCGACATCCGTACTCATAACATCACTTTTGGTGAACGAAATTATAGCGCGATCTAATTCGACGCCAACGCCATCTAGTTAGCGAATAGGAAACATTTTTTTTTAATGGTGTAAAATTATAAAATTACGAAGCAATCATTACACCAATAAATACCGAACAAAAATATTAACAGTTTTTAGCATATACAAATACATTTTTTTAATTGTCTTGCTCATCTCTGAAAAGAATTAACGATACAATTTTAAAGAAGAAAATGCACAACTCCATCTATGACTCTTAAAAACATCTATTGACCGCAAGCGCATGATGAAATTTCAATTATTTATATTCAAAAAGTGTTTAAACATGTAATTCGACTTGATGTTTTTAAAATCTCAAAGATTTATTTATATCTAAAACCAAAAAGTGCTTACACGTGTAATTCAACTTAATGTTTTCTGTTTTGTAAATCTCATAGATGGCACTGTTTTAAAATTGTCTGTTATGTTTAACGGCATAAGTTAATTAAAATGTGAAGCTAACTTATATTATATTATTATTATTATTATATGTATAGATTAAAGCATGGTTATTAACATAATAACACCATAACAACATACAAATATGCGTCGTTAGATTACACGTTGCTACAGAATACATTGAAGAAATAAAGGTTCACTGCTCGTTCCTCGTAGGTGATAGCGTGATAATATGTAGCCTATATGTTGACCCGACTTCTTAATAATTTTCGTGCCAAATTTGAAGTAAATCCATGCAGTACTTTTTGAGTTTATCCCGGACATACATACAGACAAACAGACAAACAGACAAAAATTCTAAAAAGTATATTTTTGGCTTCGGTATCGATTGCAGATCACACACCAAGTATTCTTTTTAAAAAATATTCAATGTACAGTTTTGACTTTTCTACAATTTTATTATATGTTATGTTATTAAAATCCAGTGAAACGAATGAAATTGACAAGATAATATCTAAGAAGTTCTGTAAAAATTCCGTAAGAAGTTCTGGACGCTGTTTACTGATAGTAGTGGGTGCCTTAAAAAAATGAGCACCGTTCATTAATCTTAGTACTTAAGTTATTCAATGTAATATATTATGTGCATCATTTACTGGCGTCCCTAATAAATAAATAAAGAAATTTACAGCTTCTCCATATGCACATCTTCTATTAACGTCTTCTTTTAAGATCGCCCAAGTCACCCCAATTTTCAAAGCAGAAGACAAATTAAATTTGAAAAATCTCAAAAAGTTGCGCCCAACGTGGGGCTCGAACCCACGACCCTGAGATTAAGAGTCTCATGCTCTACCGACTGAGCTAGCCGGGCTGTACTATTCCTGTAAAATTTTGGGATCTAGTTCGTCGTTTTCTTATGTTTTAAAATCAATGTTCAAATAAATTTAATACAAACCGTTTAATTCTACAATACAGTAAATTAAATGAAATGAAGAACCAGCTAAGCTTTTAAAAAAAAACACAAGTGTGATCCATGTTATTGAAATCCAGCGACCCGTATGAAATTGACAAGATAATATCCAAAAGTTCTTTAAGGAATATATTGTTTCTCCTATTATATATCTTCAATTCCCATCTAATTTTAAGATCACCCAAGTCGCCCCAATTTTCAAAGCAGGAGATAAACGCGATATCTGTAACTACCGACGGATATCTCTATTCATGACTCTAACCAAGAACCTTAAAAAGTTGGTTAGTTAATTTACCTTGAAAGCTAATATCATATTATGATAATGACCAACACACATACCAGGTGTACCGGTATGAAATGAGCGTTAAGGTACAAATGTGTTGGTAGGGGTTATTTGTTGTGAATAAGCCTTATTTTTTTCTGTTTGGTTGCCATGACAACTGTCAAACATTCAATTAACCTAACAGTTAGTAAACAAACAACATCATATTTTTTTATTGTGTTAAAAATGACAAATTTTGTCCCGGAAAGTGATGATTTGCGGAAAGCATTAATTTTTTGTTTCTATTTGAAAAAAAAATGCTGCAGAATCACATCAAATGCTTGTCGAAGCATATGGTGATCATGCTCTATCTATCAGAAGCAACATGCAAGAGATGGTTTCAACGATTCAAATGTAATGATTTTGATGTGAGAAATGAAGAACGTGGAAGACCACCAAAAATGTTCGAAGACGCCAAACTGCAAGCCATATTGGATGAAGATGATACTTTGAGTCAGAAGCAAATGGCAGCTATGTTAAATGTTGCACAACAAACAATTTCAGACCGTTTGAAAGCTATGGAAAAATTCAAAAGAGTGGAAAATGGGTGCCACATGAATTGAATGTAAGACAAATGGAAAACCGGAAAAACATTTGTGAAATTTTGCTTCAAAGACACGAAAGAAAATCAGTTTTGCATCGAATTGTTACTGGCGATGAAAAATGGATTTATTTTAAGAATCCTAAATGGAGAAAATCATGGGTTAATCCGGGACAACCATCAGCATCGACTACAAAACCAGATCGTTTCGGGACGGCAATGCTCTGTGTTTGGTGGGATCAGAAGGGTGTGGTGTATTATGAACTCCTAAAACCTGGTGAAACTGTTAATACTAGTCACTACAAACAACAAATGATCGATTTGAACAACGCATTAATCGAAAAACGACCAGAATGGGCCAGAAGATACGGCAAAGTAATTTTGTTACACGACAATGCACCTGCACACAAAGCAAAATCGGTTGAGGATACAATCTAAGTACTAGACTGGGAGTTGCTACCCCACCCGCCGTATTCACCAGACTTGGCTCCTTCCGATTACCATTTATTTCCATCGATGGGACACGCATTGGCTGAGCAGCGGTTCGATTCCTACGCGGAAGTGGAAAATTGGGTGTCTGATTGGTTTGCTTCAAAAGAAGAACATTTCTATTGGCATGGTATCCACAAATTACCAAAAAGGTGGACAAAATGTGTAGAAAGTGATGGAAAATATTTTGCATAATTTTTTTTTATCTAATCAAAATTTATATTTTATTTTAACAAAAAAGCGCTCATTTCATACCAATTTGAGTGCTAAGACTAAACACATTAATAACAAAAAAGCAAAGATAGTTTTTGGACCTTAGAAAAGCATTTGACGCATTCTCTATTCCAATCCTCTTATTCAAACTGAAAACTATGGGAGTTAGGGGAAATGCCTACCGATTGTTTCAAAGTTATCTGTCTGATAGGAAACAGCGTAGAAAGCTAGGCGCATTTGTGAGTGATGGCTCTTTGTTTGGTTATGGGGTTCCGCAGGGCTCTATCATCGGACCCTCATTTTGTCTGATCTACATAAACGATGTTACAAATGTGCTTGGATCTGACGTAGACAGTCATATTGACATGGTGGTAATGCTGCATGGACACTCTTGGGACAATTTGTTAAAACCTTAATACAGACGTAACCAAATATCTATGTTTTATGAAATCCAAAAATGCCTTGTAACAGACAACTGGAAAATGATTCTTCATGTAGACTCAGTTCTAATGCCAGCACTGATACTAGAAGATATCAGATTTTTTAATCATATCTTCAGTGCCTATTATTGCTCTCTGGAATTTATTATTTCTTTGTCAAAAGAAATTTGTTTCATAAATTGGCAGGGAACGCACAAATTTGTTATTTCGTATAATGCGCTTCAGCTTGACGGAACTCATGGAAAATTTTAATTTTGCGAGAGTACTGGATATCATATTTAAGAAATTTATTTTACAAAAAAAAGAAAGAAAATCTCAAAAAGTTGCGCCCAACGTGGGGCTCGAACCCACGACCCTGAGATTAAGAGTCTCATGCTCTACCGACTGAGCTAGCCGGGCTGTACTTTTCCTGTAAAATTTTGGGATCTAGTGCGTTGTTTCCTTATCTCTATTTACTTTAAATATGGATGTATGTTTAAAATATCAATGATCAAATTTAATAAGTTCGAAATTTTATGATAGGTAGAGTATTTTAGGAACTTCATATTTGTTCCGGAATTTTGAAATTAGCACAAATATGTGAAATGAAATCACAAATCTGGTGACAAACGTGTTAATTAATTATTTATTTTAATTGTATTGATGTTGACAGTAAAAATATAGATCCGAATTGTATCCAATGAGGATTAAAAATAATTCATTTATGTTTTTGTTTAATTAAAAATAAGGATAAAATGGCATGTTATAATATGCAAGTACATATATAAAATAATTTTACCTGCTCCGACCTATGATTATAATACACAAAAGCAGTTTTACATCTTTTGCGTAAAAAATAGATGGATACGAATGCGAATCTGGTACTTGGTCGCAGGTAATAGGTAGCACGGTAATATAATTATACAGTATAGTATTTCGGCTGTATGTTTGAAATATCCAGGCCAGAATACTCTCCTCCATGATTTTAGTTATATTTGCCTACATTGTATTTCCATTTTGTGTTTTGGTTGTAAGTATCCATGTGTTAATTAAATATTAAGTGTGGAATAAAAATAGAAGTAGAATGAGTGCATAAAAATGGTAGATTTAATTTTAAAAAAACATATTTATTTGAATAACAAATCAATCTTATAAAATAGATTGGCCGGTGAAATATCACAACCTCTCGAAATACCGAAGTAGTGGTTTACGTCGCGTTCCGCTCGGTGAGACGAACATACGGCCGAGGTTACAATACTGTATGATAACAGTACCGTGTTTAATATTACCTGCGACCAAGCACGCTATTCGCATTCATATCCTATCCCACTTTTTATGCAAAAAAAAAAATTTACAACTTCTAATCTACTGTTGCCTAAAAGAGATGTTTCCGTTTTTTCTCATCAAATCTCATACCTAACTATAGTATGGCCAACGAGACGAGATAAAAAATGTAAACAAAGTTTCAGGGGTTCAAAACATTTTTCATTTTTCCATGATTAAATTAACAACTAATTAGTAATATTAATAACAGTAACAATTAACAAGAAAAGAACAACCAAGTACGGGAAATGAAAATACAAGTCACTTCGAACGCTTTCCATACAGGAATGAAATTGTTATATGTTAATAAAATGACAGAGCAACTGTTAACGACCACGGTTTCAACTGCAATCATGTATGTACCACGAAGTGCGCAACGATAGCTGTTTTCGACTAAGTGACGTCTTTACTGCGTAAGAGCAACAAGGATAGAGATATCAAAAGCTTCGATATTCGTATCAATCGCTAACTGTCGCAATATAACTGGGTAAGGGTCCGTTTGTTTACATTTTTTATCTCAAAGTATAGATACACAGGAGTCCGAACGGTAGGCTTATCCATAGGCAGTATTAATTTACACGATAATAATAATTATTAAACGTAAACATACGTTGAAAAGTCGAGTGGTTCTCAAAGTTTGACACCCTCTATCGGTGAGGGTTCCTTCCCCTCAGATGGAGACCATTCGTTCAATGTTATATTCGGACTCTTTCGTATTTATATATTTAAACATATTATAAGTAATATCATATTACCGAGTACATAGACATTAGAAGACAATAAAACGACGCACCGGATCCCAAAATTAAACAGGAACAGTACAGCCCGGCTAGCTCAGTCGGTAGAGCATGTCGGTAGAGCATAATCTCAGGGTCGTGGGTTCGAGCCCCACGTTGGGCGCAACTTTTTGGGATATTATTATTGTTCCTAATAAAACATGTCTACCTGACCAGTAATAAATAATTAATTCATACAATAGAGCAATATTTAATATTGAAGATTTAAGTGGAAATTTCCCATGGACTTGTGATTGTAGTCAATTTTTTTTTATGAAATTCCTTGTGTATATTTGGAAGGGCGCTCAGATGGTTAGATTCAAAGCTGTGTCGATAGGAGGCGTTGCATGGAATTTATATTTTTTTTTCTTCCAAACACCCAAAACTAACCGTAATAATTACGTATAATAAAAACTCTCGTCTGTATATGAATCTAAAATATTTGTTATAAAAATTATATAGACGACTAGCTGACCCAGCAAACGTTGTCTTGCCGAAAAATAAAATTTAAAAAATAGGGGTTGATCGTAGGAGGTTGAAAATTTAGGGTTGCATGTATTTTTGTATCCCGTTTTATAAAAAAAAAAATAAGAAACAGAAATATGTCGAAAAATTAAAAAAAAATATTGAGGGGTGGGCTACCCTTGTGATTTAGGGGGATGAAAAATAGATGTTGTCCTATTCTCAGACCTACCCGACACGCACATAAAATTTCATGAGAATCGGTCAAGCCGTTTCGGAGGAGTTCAATTACGCACATCTAGACTCGAGAATTTTATATATTAGAAGATAAAAAGTTGAGTTTTATTAAATATATTTTTGTCCCAAATAAAAAAAGTGTAAAAAAAATCGTTATTTATCTGTATATACATATTTGTTGCTGTTCTACAAAAAAAAAAAAAATAAAAATAAAAAATCATTCCAGCAGAATTACTTTAGACTTTGCGAAATTAACATTTGATGCCTGTAAAGTTAACATGATTTATATAAAGGCAAGGGACAAATATCGGCACTCACCATATACAACAGAACAATGGCAATCCCTATAGCGAACATGTCAAAGTTGACGGTGGTCTCGCTCAGGTACTCTGACATCTTCTCCAGCGACTCCTCGTAGAACTCCTTGGATATCTTCGCGGCGCTCAACTGTCCCGTGGCCAAATAGTGGGAGAACTGCTTCTCCGCACGCTTGAATTGTTTGTAGAACTCTGAAATGTTCACAGTTCAATGAATCTACTCGTTTTAAAACTGAAGAGTATTGTTTGCATGTTTGTACGCACCAATCTCAGGGGCTATTGGTACGAATTTGAATATTCTAATAGTGTTGTATAGTCTATTTATCGAGGAAGGTTTATGGCTACATATCATCATGCCATGATCAATAGGAGTGGAGTAGTAGTCTAGTGTGTAGACTACAACGGTTCAAAGTTCAAAATCATACAGATTTCTAAAAGGGAGCGTCCATAAATTTACTGCATCTTCAATTTGATTTTGATCTAGCCACTTTAAGCCGTTGGCGCTATATTTGCTGGCCCCCCCCCTTTTTTATGGGATAGGAGGCCAAACAAGCAGGCGTGTCACCTGATGGTAAGCAACCAACGCCGCCCATGGGCACCAGCAACACATATAATGTTACTGTTGAGTTGCCGACCTTTAAGGGATAGGGGAAAGGAAAGGATGGGGAAAGGGGGTGGGCCTCCGAGTACCTCTCTCACCGAACGAAACGAGGCATGAGCCACTTTACGTCGATCTTCTGAGAGCTCGTGGTATTTCACCGGTCGAGCCGGCCCATTCATGCAGCGAACTGCTTGGCTCTACCACTGTCAAAACATTTCCCCAACGTAAGATTAGATGAGGTTTAACTCTTCTCCCCTCCCCCTTTTAAACATCCTACGTAATTTATGGACGTCCCCAACTGTAAACTGCAAATAAATGCACTAGGTTGGATATATCTATATACATATAAGAGATTTCCACCTATATATTGACTCATCACGATATCTCTGGAACCATAAGGCGTAGCGACTTGAAATTTGGTAGGATTATTCCTTTCGCCGAGTAGAGGTCTGCTAAGAACGGATTTTACGAAATTCCACCCACAAGGGGGGTTGCGAGGGTGTTAACAATGGAAAATTCCCATTTTTAACCTATAGCTGCTATCGACTTCAAATTTGTCGAAGATATTGCAGTATTAACATAGCGGGGCAGCAGTTATTACTTTTGATGCGAAACAGAGTTCGCCAGGTCAGCTAGTTTTAAATAATCCTAATCTATTTATTTATTTGGGATAAATAATGAACGATATTTACCTGTATCAGTGGGTAGAGATTGTTTGGTGTTGTGTTCAGCGATGACATGGAGCAAGTAGAGATGTTGTCGAGTGTCTTCAGGGAGAAGTGCCGGCAATATACGCCCAGTACTGTCGCCAGGGGGCGGAGCACCCAGCAGCCAAGCTATAGATGGCGCCATGTCCACTTGTGCCACTTGTGGTCCTCGACCCAGCCTGTAAACCATTTCTTTGTTCGGAGCGAATATATGTGTCTCTGTTCGCGCTGGATAAAATCCAAATACTCCATAATCTGTGTAGGATTAGGAGGAGACCCTCCATTGGTAGCGAACTAAACGGTAGAAGCACAGATGGAAACCAAAAGCTTACGGGTGCATTGGTAAAACTACCGACTGCATAATCGAGGTTGGCGGGTTCGATCCCCACCTGAGTATTAATACTTGTGACAAGCATAAATGTTTATAGGGCGTCTGGGCGTTTTTCGTATGCATTACTAACTAGTTTACATAACACAAGCATTTAGCTGCTTAACTTGGAACTAGAGGGCGCTATGTGTATGTCCAATATATTATTATACTTACGGGTGTGGACAGTTGAAGTCAGAAGACCTGGCGATTAGAAGTGGGACGAGGACTTCACTGGCGCTAGCGCCTCCGTGTCCGCCTGCATCTCGCATGCCATGATCACCGCACACAATCAAAACCCCATTACGAGCCTGCAATATTTAGTTATAAAATAGGAGGTGAACAGAGTTGGATGATTGTGAGTGGTAGAGCCACACAATTGGACATCACAGAATATCGACGTAATGTGGCTCACACAGCATTACGTTCGGTATCCGAAGCCTAACCCCCTTCCCCCATCCGAATCCCTCCTCATCCTGATAAGCATATGTGTTCCATGAGTACAAGAGCAGCGCTATCACTTACCACCAGGTGACTAGTTTGCTCTTTTATCACATAAAAAATTAAAATAGCATCAAGTACCTTAACAGCTTCGGTGGCGCAGTGGTCGAGCACACGGCTTCTGATCCAGAGGTCCGGGTTCGATTCATGACACTGGCTCACACCAATGACTTTCGAAATTGTTTTTCGGAAGTTATGTGTGATAAATATCGATGACTGAAAACTTTGCGCAAGGTATGGCAATAGGTTCACCACCTATTCCATTTGGGACGTAAAAATAACGGCGAGACTAGGCTTAACAGCCGCTGCCTACACCTTCGGGTAACAAAAGGCGTGAAGTTATGTTTTTTATGTTATATATGTTTAATAAGTACCTGATCAAGACAGAAGGAATAAAGGCAGTTCATAAGTATCTCATTCATTTCCTTGACGTACAAAACCCTTGTCAGTTTTTAAGGAGCTGGCCTTACTTTTCTTCGTTTTGCAACCTATCTGCTTAGTCGTCATTTTATTTTATAATCTTTACATAATATACGTTATTGACTATACTTATATTCATAAAACTTACGTGTTACAAAGTAACAATAACTACACACATACCCAACTCTGCATAGAGGTAAATATCTTCTTGATGACAGCGTCCATTTCTAAGAGTTTCGGCTTGATCTTCGCACTTCTCGCACCCTCCAAATGTCCGATGTGATCGAGTCCCAGGTAATGCAATACCAAAAAATCAAAAGTAGGCTTTTTGACTTCGTCTGGAGTTAATATTTTGTCCAAATGTCTGGTCACATTATTGTCTACCTGGAAAGAAGGGTATTACTTTTCTCTTTTTTTCCCTATATTGATTTAAAAAACAAAGAAATTGGTTGACATGATTGCCGTGAATCCCAAAAAAGAGTTGGCCCGCATCAGTCGACACCCATGGACAGTGATAGGGAGGCACTTTTTTGACGTGATAATGTCTTGTAATTAGGTGGAGCTGGCTGCACGCACTAAAAACCTGACTCATGCGGCGTTACCTCAATGCGGTGTTACCTCGCTCTGAAGCG
The DNA here is from genome assembly GCA_905147225.2 of Euproctis similis. Taxonomy (NCBI): domain Eukaryota; kingdom Metazoa; phylum Arthropoda; class Insecta; order Lepidoptera; family Erebidae; genus Euproctis; species Euproctis similis. The sequence goes on from LR990121.1 coordinate 11,918,535, forward strand.
TTCCTTTTTTAAATTGTAATTTAATTAAAACTTACTTTTGAAAAATAAAATCATTCCATCAGTATTTTCTTATATTTTTGCCACATATAAGAAGTATCTGATATACAATTTTCTTCATCATTTCTTGATCACTCTAAGCTTTGCTGATTGTTTGCATTGATCACATCTCTTTTCCGTGACATTAAGCAGAAGAAGCAGAAGAATCGGTGGTCCAGTGGTCGAGCACACGGCTTTGATCCAGAGGTCCGGGTTCGATTCCTGACACTGGCTCGCACCAATGACTTTTCGAAATTGTTTTCCGAAGTAATGTGTGATAAATATCGATGACTGAAAACTTTGTGCCCGGTATGGCAATAGGTTCGCCAGCTATTCCATTTGGGACGTAAACATAACGGCGAGACGAGGCTTAACAGCCGCTGCCTACACTTTCCGGTAACAAAAGGCGTTAAGTTATGTTATGTTACTAAGCAGAAACTACCACTTTCCATTTACGACCCTGACTCGCACCTCTGGTTTCCTCTTGACACTAACCTCAGTGTAATCTGTGACGTAGAACGACGTGGTGCCATCAGACTCTGCCCATAGTCCAGGGAACAGCCTCAGCCACGTATCGTCTCCGTACATGACGGACCTGCGACCTCTAGACTTGGCCACACGCAACACGCTGTCACCACGAACAGCGGGAGCGCCAAAATTGAGCGCCACATCAGCGAATGTTGATACGCTGCCTGTCATCATAGCCTGGTAAAATTGTACATAATTTATTTTTATTACAACAACACTCTAACTTTATTCCCCAAACCACAGAAGCTTTAAATGATTAAACCAAGGGAGAGGCCATTAATTACGTGTGACATATTTATTTAGAACAAAGTATTCCACAATCGGTGAAATTTTGTAAGATTTTCCTAAAATGTAACTCGATTTATATTGGGTCTGTACACGCGTAGGATTGTTGAGAAAATTTGCGATTTGGACAAATACGATATGCACACACAAATATTGTGTCAGATCTGCCCAAATTTTATTCTATAAACAATTTTCAGCTAGAAAATAATACGTATTACTTAATAAGAGTGAGATTTGGAAAGATTCAGCTTAATACCGTTCGTCCAGACTGCCTCTGCGTAATTAATGGACTCCCCCTAAGTATCCTCGCATAATCTCGATATATAGAAGAAGATTTGAGATCATTCGTCAATCATATATGGGGGCAGATTCAAAAAGTTACGAAATAGAAAAGTGGGAATGTACATCTAGTCTTAGAGCTAGAATCTGACTTAAAGAGATCGATGTTAGTAAAAAAGCAGTGCCAATAAATTTTGACCCCAAATAAAATTAGATATTTTTGCTTAAAAATATAATGTTCCTAAACTTAATAATAAAGTAATTAGCAGCAAAAAAAAAACATATGATGATAGTATTGAGTTTTACTCAAAATCATCTGCTCGATAATTTTTGGAGTAAGGTTAACTATAAACTATAGGGTGTTTTTGGCGATAGGCGTCTTTGCCATTTCCAGTGAAGAAATTGAATTGATTGATTAAATGAATGTTATGACGGGCCTCGTGGCACATTGGTAAAAACTACCGGCTGAAGCAATGAGGTCGGGGGTTCGATTCCAACCCGAGCACAAATATTTGTGACAAACATGAATATGTGTGTGGTGTCTGGGTGTTTTTCTATGTATTATAAGTATGTATTTACAAAAGAAAAGTATATATGTATTAATATCCGTCATCTGACGGTCTCGGTGGCGCAGTGGCTAGCACCCCGCTTCTGATTCAAGAAGTAGTGGGTTCAAATCCTAGCACACACCAATGACGTTTCGAAATTTTCGGAAGTTACGTGTGATAAATATCGATGACTGACAAACTTTGTGCCCGGTATGGCAATAGGTTCGCCACCTATTCCATTTGGGACGTATAGTAAACATAACGGCGAGACGAGGCTTAACACCCGCTGCCTACACCTTCGGGTAACAATGGCGTGAAGTTATGTTATGTTATGTTTATCTAGTATCCATAACACAAGCATTTAGTTGCTTAGCTTGGAACTAGAGGGCGCTGTGTGTATTGTGTCCAAAATATTATTATTATAAATTCCTCTGTAGGATTATAAGCACTGCAGCTATTGTGTAGCTTGATAGTATTAGAATATGTATTATTAGATAATGATAGGTCCATCTTTATTGAATAACTAGCTGACCCAGCAAACATTGTCTTGCCAAAAAAATTAAGTTTTTGATCAACAAATAAGAAATAGAGATTGCCCATGTAGAGAGGTGTAAATTTAGGTTTGTATGTATTTTTGTATGCTGTTGCATAAAAAAAGATTTAAAAAAAATGTCTGATTCTGAGACCTGCCCGATATGTTCACAAAATAGTCATGACAATCGGTCGAGCCGTTTCGGAGGAGTGATAACTAACACTGTGACACGAGAGCGTGATTGTGAGATTCAGTTCGCTGTATTAATTGGCTATGAACTCTATGGATATAACACAATCTCTATAAAATCGACGTTAAGTGGCTAATGCCGCGTTTCGCTTCGATGAGAGCGTTATCCAGGGTCTCAGCTCTTCCCTATTCTACCCTAAATAACGGCAAAGCAACTGTGACGTTTCGGCGACTGCAGATGTTCAGGGGACAGCGCTACTAGACTCTTTCCTATAAAACGTTCACACACCTTTATCCCCGGCCGCCATCTTGAAAATAGCGGAGCAAAAACCTTTTCCGCGATATCTCGAAAACTATGCGTCTTTCTACGGGTAAGTGTACGTTCGAAAACTGTATGTATATATATATATATATATGTGGGAAGTTTCTGAACGTGTGAATGAAAGGTGAATGCAGGTATGAGTGAAAGATATGAGGATGCATGGAGTGAATGAAAGGATTAGAGTCGCATGGAGAATCTGAGAGTGGAAGGACGTTATATGTAGTACGAGCCACAAGAAAATAAAGAATACGAGAGTACAATAACTTTTATTTCTACGACGAATCATCGAAAAAAAACCCCCACAAATTCTCGTCCGGGATCTACGTAATATATACGGGATTTACGCGGATACAAAGGTGAAAAATTTTTTACGAGGTACACGAAGATAGCAAATCTAAGATGGCTGAAAGCAAAATCGACGAAGGCAGGTACAACCCGTTTTACATTATTGATGGCCTACCGAAGTTCACGGGAGATGACACAACATATTCTTCTGCTAAGTGGACGCAAGATTTAGAAGACAATGCGGAAATTTTCGGATGGAGTCAACAACAAAAATTAATAATCGCACGGCGTTGCTTGTCTGGAACGGCGGAACTATGGCTGAAAACTGAGAAAACTTTTAAAACGTACGACGAACTCAAGACGGCTTTAACGAAGGAATTCCCGGAGACAATTAACAGTAAGCAGATGCATGAAATTATGAGTAGAAGAAAGAAGCAATCAAATGAATCGTATTACCAGTATATGCTCGTTATGAAAGAACTCGGAAAAAGAGCGAAATTTCCAGATTATGTGGCGATTCAATACATCATTGATGGTATTTCCGATTATGAACCTAACAAGCTGATACTCTACGGCGTCACAACGTATTCAGCATTTAAGGAAAAGCTTTTTCAATATGAAACATTTAAAAATAAATCGAAACGCGCAGATCCGCCGAAACGACTACCCACATTAAAAATAAAAGAAACGGACAATCGTGATTATCGTGAGGCCAGTTTTCGAGATGTTCGCTGTTTTAAATGTGGTGATAAAGGGCATTTATCCAATTCTTGCTCTAAAGGAGTGAAATGTTTTAAATGTAACGAGTTTGGGCATATCGGCAGAAATTGTGAGAAACCGTTCATAATAAAAGAAAGTACCAACTCTAACGCTAATCATCGGGGAACATCGGCTATGTTCGTTAAACATTCAAAGGAGGCGGAAGCTTGCGAGATCAACTCGAGTGAAGTAAGCAACAATTTGAAGATGCGCGCGAGTGAAGGACTGAGTTACCGACAATGCGGGCCAATCACGTCGCCAGTGCTGCCAACTCTACCAACTTTTCGGTAGATCTACCAACTTTTAGTGTCGTAGTCAAACCTACCACCTTGTACCAAAAATCTACCAACTTTTAAAGTTTTCAAAAATCCCAAATCAAACCTCCATGAAAATAATATTGAAACTATAATTTTTTTTCATTTTTCGTAATCTTTCTCTTGCTTTTTTACCCTTTGATGGATCCATCGAATTTACTCGAAAATAGAGGGCGTTACAGGTTGATGTACAGGTCATATCATGGCGGCTTAATAAAAAAAAAAAACAAAACAAACATCATGGCGGCGTTAGATGATCTAACGCCGCCATGATGTTTGTTTTGTTTTTTAGAGAGTTTTAAGATCTAACTTAGATCTTAAAACTCTTTCTACGTATCTGTGCTTTATTTAATCATTTCTGTGATCTGAGAAGATCTATTTTCTATTTTGAGATTAATTTTATTGGATGTTGTCAATGTTTAATTAAACCTAGTTTTACAACATTAATATTAGTTACTACTATCTGTAAGTGACTTATAAACTATGCTTTGGTTGAAGTCATAGACTCATAATTATTCGTTTTTCAATTATGACTATTTTCTATTGATATTTTGAATATTAGCGGTCTGTAATTCTGTTTTATCATTAGATTTCTAATAAAAATAGTTCAAATATGTCTCATCCAATCGAAAAGTAAATTAAGGATGCCAGATTCTTATTGGAGGGTCTCTAAAAGACTTGAAAAGTATGGGTGGTAGATCTACCAACTTTTCATAGTAGGGTTTGTTGGAAACTACCAACTTGTAGAACCCTATCTCCCACCTTGACGAATTTCGAGTTGGTAACGCTGCACGTCGCTCTCTGTGGATGATGATGACAGCAATGGCGGCACTAAAGACATTAACGATGTTGTATTGAGTGTAAGCGAAGTAAACTTTAAATTTAATAAAAGTGTGAAACAAGTAAAGATGAATGATTGTGTAGTAGAAGCTTTAATAGATACTGGCAGTGATTTGAATCTGATTACTTATGAGTTATTTTGTAAGTTGAATTGTATTTACAAACCCGAAAGAATGTTGTTAACGGGTTTAGGATCTTGCAAAGTATATTCGATTGGTAAGTTCGACATTGAAATAATTGTTGATGGTCATAGTTACATAATAGCCTTGCATGTAGTAAATTCAAACGTCATACCATATCATGTGATATTGGGTCAACCATTTTTATATAATACTATCACTATTATAGAGGGAGGCAAAGTTGAAGTAAGGCCACAGTGTTATGATAGTTCATATTTACGATGCATTAATTGTATTGATTACAGTAAGGAGAGCAACCAATTACTACAAGCCATAATAGACAACTACAAACCATTAAAGACCAAAGAAGCACCTATAAAGTTGAAGATTGTTCTAAGAGATGACATTCCAGTTTCACAACGACCTCGCAGATTGGCATTAACCGAAGAGCACGTAGTGAAGTTGCAAGTAGATGAGTGGTTATCAAAGGGTATTATCCGACCGAGTAACTCTGAGTATGCTAGCCCCTTAGTACTAGTTAAGAAGAAAGATGGAACTACAAGAGTGTGTGTAGACTATAGAAAGATAAACCAAAAGATGGTTAAAGATGAATACCCACTACCAATAATTGAGGACCACATTGATAAACTATGTAAAGCACAAGTGTTTAGCACAATTGATTTGAAGAATGGATTTTTTCATTTACCTATTGATGAAGGGTCAATAAAATACACAGCATTTGTTACCAGTAACCCAGAAGGCCAATATGAATTTCTAAGGGCACCTTTTGGACTCTCTATCTGTCCAAAGTATTTTACCCGATATATTAACATAATATTTTCAGATTTTATAAGGAGTGGAGTTATTTTAATATTCATCGACGACATAATTATACTTGCTAAGGATGAAAATGAAGCCATATGTAGACTTCAAGAGGTCTTAAGAGTCGCGGCTGAATATGGACTCGAAATTAATTGGAAAAAGTGTCAGTTACTTCAAAGATCAGTTGAATATTTGGGATATAATGTTTCCAATGGGACAGTGAAACCTTCTGTAGAAAAGACTAAAGCTGTTATGAATTTTCCTGTACCTAGAAGTTTAAAACAAGTTCATAGTTTTATAGGACTAACCTCCTACTTTAGAAAATTTATAGAAAATTATGCACTGATTGCAAAACCTTTAACAGACTTAATAAGAAGTGGTGAATTTTGTTTTGAAGAAATACATAGAAAGGCTTTTCAAACTTTAAAGTCTAAATTGTGTAGTGAACCTGTGTTAAGAATATTTGATATACAACTGCAGACAGAATTACATACTGATGCTTCCAAGCATGGTTATGCAGCTATATTGTTACAAAAAGACTCCCAAGATGGTTTACTGCATCCAGTTTACTATTTGAGTAGAAAAACCACTGAAGTCCAGCAGAAGTATAGTAGTTATGAGTTGGAAGCACTGGCAGTTATTGAAGCGGTGAAAAAATTCAGAAGATACCTGATTGGGATTAATTTCAAGATAGTCACAGATTGTGAAGCCTTCCAGAAGACATTGAACAAAAAAGATGTCTCTGCAAAAGTAGCTAGATGGATATTATTTTTACAGGACTTTGATTATGTCATTGAACATAGAACTGGTGACAAGATGAAGCACGTTGATACCCTGAGTAGATATTTCTGTTTTGTAGACCTAGAGTTACATGCCAGAGTAAAGAAAGCACAAGAGGAAGATGACCAGTTAAAAGCTATAAAAGAAATCCTTAGTGAAAAAACTTATGATGATTATTTGCTAGAGAATGGAGTTATCTATAGAGGCTTATTGAAAAAGTTGGTGATTCCTCAGGTGATGGATATGGAAATAATTAGAAGAGCACATGGCATAGGACATTTCGGGAGAAAGAAAATAAAAGATATCATAGAAAAAGACTATTATATTTCAAATTTGGATAGCAAAATTGATAAGGTTGTCTCTACATGTGTACCATGTATATTATCCAGTAGGAAGTTAGGAAAAAGAGAAGGCTTTTTACACCCACTCGACAAAGGAGAAGTACCTTTAGATACATTGCATTGTGATCATCTAGGACCTTTAGATGCTACCAAGAAAATGTACAATTACATCCTCACGGTTATTGACGGATATACAAAGTTTGTATGGATCTATCCAGTCAAGACTCTTACATCTAAGGAGACTATTGAGAAGCTTAAATTACACCAGAAAGACTTTGGCAACCCACGGAGGATAGTTACAGACCGTGGAACAGCTTTCACAAGTGGAGAGTTTAAACTATATTGCCAAGATGAAGGGATTGAACATGTTACCATTACAGCTGGAATACCACGTGGAAATGGTCAGGTAGAAAGGATGAACTCTATAATAATTTCTACTTTGACTAAGATGTGTTTAGAAGAACCTGGTCATTGGTATAAGTTTGTCAGCAAACTACAAAGAGTCTTAAACAGCACCTATCAGCGCTCGATTAACACCACCCCTTTTGAATTATTAACTGGAGTTAGATTAAAACTTAAAGAAGATATGGAAATATTAGAATATTTAGATGATGAAAACAGGTTACAATTTATGAAGCAAAGAGATGAAGCAAGGCAAGCAGCTAAAGCACACATTTTAAAGATTCAAGAGGAAAATAGGAAAACTTATAATAGAAAGAGGAAAGAAGGAGAGGTATATAAAGAAGGCGACCTAGTGGCGGTTCAGAGGACACAATTTGGGAATGCTTTGAAATTGAAACAGAAATTTTATGGACCATACAAGATTACTAAGGTGCTAGGAAACAACCGTTATGAAGTGGAGAAGATAGATAGAGGTAAGGAAGGACCTATAAGAACTACTTCTGGTGTGGATTATATGAAAAGATGGCTTTGATTCAACTTTAAATGGTTTAACTCCTTTGAATTTATTTGTATGACGTTTTGAGTTTTTTTTTTGTTTAAGTCATGATTATAATCATGCTAACTATACTTACTGTTAACCCTTTTGTTTAGTTTATAACAGTTTTCATTAATGAAATAAGGGAAACAAAATTTATTTTTGCTGTATTGTAAGATTAGTTCAGAAATGACTAATTAGAATATTTAAGATAAAATATAATTTATTGTAATATCTGTATGATTCAGTCTGAGGTCAGACTGATACCAGGATGGCCGAGTTGTGGGAAGTTTCTGAACGTGTGAATGAAAGGTGAATGCAGGTATGAGTGAAAGATATGAGGATGCATGGAGTGAATGAAAGGATTAGAGTCGCATGGAGAATCTGAGAGTGGAAGGACGTTATATGTAGTACGAGCCACAAGAAAATAAAGAATACGAGAGTACAATAACTTTTATTTCTACGACGAATCATCGAAAAAAAACCCCCACATATATATATCCATCCATCAGTAGCAATCAGGATAGTTGCTCAAGTCGTATTAATGGCGATACGCTTGAATACACTAGCTACCATACATGTTCAAATGTTTAGGTGGCGCAGTGGCTCGTAACCCGACGTATCCTATTATAACGTAACAATAAATTATCACATTTTTCATAACTACAAAGTTTTCATCACATTCACGCACGCAAACATAAAAATTAACGATATTTTAAACATATCAGAACATATAAAATTTATGTGTCTGTCAGTTTGTGTTTACCTACTGCTATATAGCATTAAAACACTTTTTTAATAAAAAAGGCAATCAAGCTTCACTAAAATTCTAATTAATAATTTATTTATTGGGATAGAAGGGCAATCGAGCAAGTGGGTCACCTGATCGTAAGCAACTTCTCACCACCCATGAACACTGTGTTGCGTTGCCTTTAAGTTGAGTAGGAGGGGAAAGGGGATCGGGCCTCCGGATACCTCTTTCCCCTAACGAAACTTCGCCACTACACACCAGTATTGCGAGAGGTAATGGTCAATTGCGTATACATTATTGGAATAACCATGCTTGTTTCATTATTCGGTTTTATTTTCAGAATCCTCTAGGTAATAATCTCTTATTTCTTAAATAATAAAATTTGTCCCTGAAATGAGCAACAGATCGAATATGACCGGAAAACTAGCCCGGTACTAACCTGGCTATCAACACGACAAATATATTGAAGAAAATTCCATTTTCATTTATCTTCACTAGACAATTCCACCACCATGACATTCGTCTACCAAATGGAATTTATAAGCTAAGACAACTGTTCACCCCTCTTCCGCTAAATACCAGCACATTAGGTTTAACTAATTAATTTTGAATGCCGGGTCAGCTAATTACGCATGTAACTAAACAGCAAAATGAATTCCATCATGCATTTAAGTGAGTTATGGAACTATAGCAAATATCTAAACACAAGACCAAAGAAAAAACAGTATACATAAATATTAGAGACATTAAGAATAATATATTTTTATTATAATAAATAATTGATTTAGAAATGAATTATAAATAATGTTTTTTCTTTGTTCGTCAATCAGCACACTTCTATTATTATATTAACTCTAATGAGACTAGTGTAATTAAAATGAATTTTTATAACCATGTAATTAGAGGTGTCACTTTCAGGCTTAAATTTTTACTATTTTTTTTCTAACACCTTGATGTTACTGAAAAGAAATATTGCTCATAGACATAAGTATGCACTTATGTCTATGAGCACTATTTCTTTTTTTTTAAAATAATTCTTTATTAAATACCAGCCAGTATTAAATATTTTCACAGTTTACAGGTGTGTGACACTGGCAGATACATGGTTATAAAAATTAAATTATGAATAAATTGTGACACTTGCAAATATATCCCTCCAGAAGTTTATTGTGCGCCTCCACTGTGCCTTTTCCTTCTTACGTTCAGGTGACTGTACATAAGGAAATTGTATCGTGACTTAATTTGCTTATCCATATTTTGCGTACAAAAATCTACAAATTCATAATAGCGAACTACTCAAGGTGTAATCAAATAATTGATCATTCCGCATACAAATTAAGTATAATACGTGAAAATTGTGCTGCATACTAAAATAATTAAAACTTAATACATATTTTTTCTTTGGTATTGTGACTAATAATAATAGACTAATTATTTTCAAATTGAACTTCTCCAAGACTATTTCATTTATCTAAAGACAGTTTCAACATCCTCTATTCTGATCTCTACTTTCCAGTTCATTATTTTACCAATACACTCTGAGAACAAACAATATGAGTTTCTAAGTAGTGATAAGTATTATTTACCTTAATCCTTGGCATTGTTACTGTCGGAGGTTCAGCTATGGATACATAGATGCAAGCCGATTTGTTCTTAAGAAGTTCACCAGCATAAGGCATGTATTCTTCTGTCAGAAAGTCATAGCGTAAACCATCTATCACCATTAAAATTACAGTATTCTCACCAGAATTGTACACTTGCTGGCCGTCAATACTGTGAAGATATAAATTTAGTTTATTTCATGATTGGTAATAATTTTGTTGTTAAACTAACTATAAGAAAATAGTTTTGAAACTTGAAAATTTCAAGGTACATAACCAATTATAATGGCTTGATAAATGACTTACTTTTTGAAACTTGAATCAATTAACAATTTTCTAAATACTATAACATCATGGAAATTATTTGAAATACATTTTTATTACAATATGCAAATGGCATGGCAGACCAAACAATAGCAAATATTTAATTTTGATACTTAAAAAAAGTTATCTGATTCCTTGTTATTTAAATAAAAAATTATATGAATACTATGTGAAAGTGATACTTGCAGAAAAGTCGGTAAAGATAAAAAATATATATTATAAAAATAGTCATAATAATATTAAAACAATGCCGAGAAACTCGTGAAAATGATCTCTGTAAAGAGTTCGAAACGTCGGGAAATAAATATAAATAAGTAATAAATAAACGCGATATAATCCTGAAAGTTGTTTTGATCTATGAGTGAGATTCGCGAAAGTCTTAGAAATAAATATAATAATTACCTGATTCCATCAATAAAGTTTGGTAAATCATCCATATGGGATAGTTTGCCCGAATGGTATTTCAATGGGAAAAAACCATACAAGAATAAAACAAGAGATGCAAGACCCATAACAAGGAGAGTGAGACCAGCCCAACGGTTATGTATTGATAGCAACATGATGCCCAACTCTTGCAGACTTCTAAACACTTTAAAATATTCACAAACACTACTGAATTTGCCGGTACCAGACGTACGCTTCAATCAGACACTTTCGCCGATGCAATTATTTTACACGTAGTTATGCAGAATTTTCCCGTTTCAATACGCCAAATTGTGTAAGAGGACGTGATTTCATTCATTATTACATGAAAAGGGTATCGTATCAATATCTACACCTTAATTCATCTTATCATCAAAGACCATTAACGACTGGCGGAACAAATATTTTTTATCTAATTCCCTGATATAGCTGGTGAGTAGCACTACTACACACACCCACTGGCCTTTTATAAAATGAAAGTATCAGAAATAAATATATTTGTTTTTTTTTATTATAACAATAATAACAACAATTTTCAGTGTTTTTTGTGCTATGAAACTATGAAAACTTCCAAACTTCCAAGTAGCATCTGTCAATCTGTCACTTTTCTTCAACAGGACAGTTTGACAAATAAAGGGTGTGTTCAAATACAAGACTGAGGTCGACTTTGGCCCTGCACCATTTAATGTTTACAGTACAACGACGTGGCAGTACAACCACTGACTAAGAACTCTTAAAACCATGTATGTCTCGTTGAGCTGGTTATATTACGATGGGGGTTTCTTTACTTTTTCCTCGCGTATTCTGCGGACTTAAGCTGATTTTAAATAATCTGCATTTAAACCCGAATGAATCTCACAGTAACCGCTTTTTTAATGCTTGTGAGAAGGTACAGAAATAAGTTACTTTAGCAAAAAGAAAATAAATAATCAACATGATTTGTAATTGTAAATAGTGAAGATTTGTGTATATTTTACGTGAGTAGTTAATTAATTAATTCTTGTAATGATGGTAAATCTAGGCCAGTATCAAATACATGTCGGACTTTGTTAAAAACGTGGCAGAGTTTGATAGGATTTAGCAATACAATGTGAGTATATCTTGAAGGATCCTGATAAGAATTGGTGCAGGTAATAAAGGTATTGGTAGCTATCAGGGTTTAGGAACCCCAAAGTTAAGTGTGTTAAATATCGATGACTGACATCTGTGTGCCCGGTATGGCAGTAGGTTCGCCACCTACTCCATTTGGCACGTAAACATAACGGCAAGTCGAGGCCTAACGGCCAATGCCTGCGTTCGGGTATAAAAAGTCGTGAAGTTATGTAAATAAATCAGTTTGCTGAAAAAATGCAAAAAGAGAATTTCGGAAAAAGGTTTTTTTTGTGCTATTAAGGGCAAACGCAGTTGTGTCACCCGATGGCAAGCAACAAACGCTGCCTATGGACACCTGAAAACAGTATTACAGTTGCGTTGCCGGCCCCTACAAAGCGTTATGGAAGGGGTCGGAAGTGATATGGGAATGGGAGAGGGGAAGGGGTTGGGCTTCCGGATACCTGTCTTTTCGAGCAACATTAGTCATCTTTAATTATGTCTATATTCTGAGAGGTATGGTCATCATGGTATTTCACCGGTTGAGCCAGCCCATTCATGCAGCGAACTGCGTGGCTCTATCACTGTTATAGTTACAGATAACTAATGATTATATTTCTTTTGTGAGAAATCTTAACCCTTCCTAAGGGCTGTCAGGTTTCTAGTAGTTAGGTATATACTAAGTAAAATGACGTCATCATTATAGGCAAGGCTATTTTCAGTACTATCTACTATTGAATATTATCGATTATTCCAGCAAAAAATAGCGATCCATAAATTCGGGCAAATGATAAATCGTACCTCCCACGAATCCGTAACAACGTAAGAAGGATTTGTTCTCGAACGACACCTACGAATTTTACAACTGCTCGATATATCACTTGAATATATTTAGAACAGTCAACACATTTCATGGCAATACTTTATTTATGTACCTAATTCTTCTTTCTTTCTTTTAAACTAAATTAATCAAATTTATTACAATTAATTACCTCCACACCCCCAGTGTCAGCAAAAGTAAGCAAAGCTCTTACCGTCTCTCTTACCCTCCCCCATACGTACACATTTTTCGAAAGCAATGACCCCCACTCAACCCAGATTACTTACATTTACAATAGAAACAATAATAAATTGCTCTGACAAGAACTGTATAGACAAGATTAAAAAGTTCTCAAAATAACTATCTCGCTCAGTTACATGAGGCAATAAAGGTAGCTCTGAAAAGAGCTGTTTATTATTTACGGAGCCTAAGCACACAGCGAAGAGAATTTTAGAGAAGACGTCCGCTCCGTAGCTTAGGGAAGCTCAGTGGACAGTGACCAAATCAACAAATATATTAATAAATTAGTACAAATGTATTAAATAAATGCACAATGGTTTATTAATATTTTATTCATCTGGAGTCTGGATAGCATAAGCAAGTTAGCTAATAGTAGTCCTTTAAATACTATTTGAGGGGGACGAAGTTCGAGTCTTGATTCATAATTGCATACCATTGGCTATTTTTTATGGGTTAACTAGCGCCGCCCAGAGACACCTGTAACACCGATAGGGGCTTAACGGAGTGGAAAGGGAAGGGATGTGCAGCAGTGAGGTGGGCTTCCTGGTACCTCTCTTACCGAACGAAACGTTACATGGGTCAGTTTACGTCGATTCTGAGAGGTCGTGGTATTTAACCAGTTGATCCAGCCCATTCATGCAGCACAACTGTTTCAAACGTTTTTATAATTTATCAAGATACTTTGTTGAACTGAGGAAATTAGTTATTACAACGATACGATTTATATACCATCGTACATTAAAGGTGTGAGTATATTAAAAACACGACAATGATGCAACGATAGGAATATAAATTTAGGATTGTATGTATATCAACATTTATAACAAAACGTGATCGTCTCCTTCATGATATATAAATAGACTCTTTATTTTATACCGTAGAGGACGCAATGTTAAAAATAAACATCGCACTCATGTAACAGATAAATAAATAGTGAATTTTCAAGTTCAAGGTGTATTGAGATGAATCATCTCGGTGTGGGATGCTGAAGATTTCTATTTAAGTCACATTTCAGCGTTCGGAGTCTGCAGTATTGCGAGAAAAGCGGCGCGCGCCTGCAACGAACACACAGCTCTAAGGTACCAACATTTATTTTAATAGATATATTTATATTTTATTTGTGTAAATAAATAACAATTGTATGCTTAACTTTTAAATAATACGACCAAAAGCCCTGGATTAGTGGTTAATGAAATAATAAATAACAAACATTTCTTTTTAAAATTTAGAACTTGTTTACCTACGTTCTGAAATGTGATGGTTTAAAAATTGTTTCGCAGTCGACTTTGTTTTTTTTTTAATTTCGGTCTCTGATATTTGAAATCGCACTGTGGTTAATTGATCATACATAAATAATAATATTGTCTGTCTCATATTAGACAGAGGATATTAAGCTATAGATTCTACATTCAAAATTCATTTCGAATGCTCTCTAATTTTTTTAAATGCTTAGGTTTTTTTATCTTTGTTAAATTGAGACCTCCAGACCACTCCAGACCACTCCTACTGATAATGGCTTCCTCGATCAATGGACTGTTCAACACAAAAATGTTTTCTTTTTTCATTTCGATCGAGTAGCTTATGAGATTGCCGCGTTCAAACAAACAAACAAACACTTCTGCTACATAATATTAACATAGATTTAATTTTAAATCTCTATTGCAAAACGATGTGGACCTAGTTTCATATCATCAGTTCATAATATATTTAGTTCGGTCAGAGTAGTTCGCTGTTGCATCAGATCTAATTCGGTTACCAGGTGATTCACATGGAATCATTCCAGAACATTGTTTCCAAGTTTAAATATATAAATGTTTATGATGTTTTTGAATGTTTATCTGTATATAATTAGACTAAATGTACCTAATGTTATCTCAAGAAGCAAAATTTGTTTGTTTTGCACGGAAGCAAACTTGAAAGCTGCGCGAATATCTGAGAAAAATAAGATGAGAGGGAATCGCCTTGCGTGGTAGGGGAACGTAATGAGATAGAGTAATGAGACGACAGGAATGATCGACCTGCATGTTGAAGGAAATAAGAGAAGTAGAAGACCTAAGAAAATATGGAAAGTAAATATTGTGTGAAAGACGACATGATTAAGAAGGGTGTGTGAGTGAAGGATGCGAATGATGGGGAAGTGTGGAAAAGTAAAACCTGTTGTGCCAACCCCAAATAATGGGACAGGGGATGAAGATGTTTCACGGTCAAATATGAAGATTTAATAAAGTCAGAACAAAGTTTTATTAAAACAAGGAAGGGCATGCTCCTATTGTTCGTACATGTAGAACGAATGGCTGATGCAAGATTGACTAAGCAGATACATACATAATGCAAAAGCGAAAGGATGTTAGAGTCGAGGACGACGACAACATACTTCCAGTGACCAAATTGTTCGTGTCGTCGTGTTCGGAAGCCGATGTCAGGAAACTTAAAAACCGATGAACAGGAGTTATGAAAGTCAAAGATGAGTGTGAGAAGTGAATGGGAGAACAGAGAAAAATGGGAACTTCACCTAATCAGTGTTCATATCAGCTAGTTGAACATGTGGTATTGTTATTGAATTTTATTCAAAAAGGTCCAGTGGTCTAGCGTAACTTCACGCCTTTTAATACCCGGAGGTGTAGGCAGCGGCTGTTAAGCCTCGTCTCGACGTTATGTTTACGTCCCAAATGGAATAGGTGGCGACCCTATTGCCATACCGGGCACAAAGTTTTCAGTCATCGATATTTATCACACTTATCTTCCGAAATAATTTCGAAAAGTCATTGGTGTGAGCCAGTGTCTGGAATCGAACCCGGACTTCTGGATCAGAAGCCGTGTGCTCCACCACTGCGCCACCGAGACATTAAAAAATATACTTTTGTTTTATATCCGGAGCAGTTATCTGATGATCTATTTTCTTGTGTTACAGATGTCGATAGTTCCAATGATGTTTCGCGACTGGTGGGACGACTGGGAGAACCGCCCGTCACGTCTCCTCGACCAACACTTCGGCATGGGGCTGAAAAGGGACGAACTCCTATCATCCCTCTCCGCATTCCCATCCAGTTCCCTATTCAGAAACTCCTACTTCAGACCGTGGAGAACGAATTTACAGAGACAAGAGTCCGCTTCTACAATCAATTTGACCAAGGAGAAATTTGAGGTAAGATTATTGACATTGAGAGGTCATTATTTAGGTAGAGCCATGCAGTTCACTGCATGAATGGACCGGCTCCACCGGTGAATTACCACGACTTCTCAGAATATCGGTGTAAAGTGGCCCATTCCGCGTTTCACTCAGTGAGAGGGGTATCTGTCCCACGTGCAATCCCTTCCTTATTTCACCAACGAAACCATTACCAAGAAGGATTGATGTCAGGCTGGTGGCCGGTAATAAAACTACAGCCAAATCTTCTGACAACATGGATAGTTCGAAAGGATGACATGTTGTACCAACGCAGCATAAAGTGGGCAGGCATAAGGGCAGGAAGATGATGAGGTATCAATATTTAAATTGGTCTCACACATTAATTTGTAAATTTTATATCATAAATATATACATACTATAAGTAGATAGATTGTAGATTGTGGAATCCAGAGCCACTTCTTCTATCTCTCTCTCTTCTCCTGGCCATTAGGGGATTTGATCTGATGCGGACCATCACTCAGATCGCAAGTTCGATCAGTTGTTCAGCACAATGGATTCTAGTTCAGAGCACCAATTCCGGTTCATATTCCGGTGATCATGACTTAATAAGTTTTTCCGAGTTCCAAATCATTCAAGTAAAAAATAACATTACCAAATGTATTTCAACTAGGACAAATATCACGTATAGATATACCCATAATAGAATAACCCAAAAGACTTAGACCAACTAATCCTTGGACATCTTGACCTTAATACAATTAGTAACGCGTACAACTCATCATAATATTATCGTCTGACGTAAGCTTGAGTCTGGCTGAATTATTATCTGCTTTAGAAACATCTTTACAGAAATAATATAATAGTCACGCAGTTCGCTGTATAAATGAGCCGGCTCAACCGATGGAATACCACAATATCTCTGAACATCGACGTAAAGTGGCTCATGTCACGTTTCACTTGATGGGAGAGGTATCCGGACGCCAAACACTTTCCCCTCTCCCCTTCCCATACCACTTCCGGCCCCTTCCATGTCACATTGTAAGGAGCGGTAACACAACTCTGTGTTTAGGTGTCCATGGGCGACGTTTGTTTCTTGCCATAGGGTGAACGCCTGCTCGTTTGCCCCCCTATCCCATAAAAAAAGTATATAGTAATAAAAAGTGAAAGAATGAAATTCGTGGTACATTTGTAAGCAGCAAGACGCGCTGATTTCGTAGCAAAAAAATTTTCGTGCAAAATTATTGTAAATGGCCTATCCAATACAAACATATTTTTTTCAATTTCACAAGCCCTTCAGCTTCACAATATTATTGTAGGTTTTCTGTTGTTTCTACATAACTTCACGCCTTTTGTTAGGTGTAGGTGTTTAGGTGTAGGCAGCGGCTGTTAAGCCTCGTCTCGCCGTAATGTTTACGTCCCAAATGGAATAGGTGGCGAACCTATGGCCATACCGGCCATAGAGTTTTCAGTCATCGATATTTATCACACTTAACTTCCGAAAACAATTTCGAAAAGTCATTGGTGTGAGTCAGGATTCGAACCCGGACTTCTGGATCAGAAGCCGTGTGCTCTACCACTGGACCACCGAGACTACAAATGTTGTATCTAGATTAAATTTAATAAGCAATATTTATATTCCAGGTAATTCTCGACGTTCAGCAATTCTCTCCAGAAGAGATCACGGTGAAGGCGTCTAACAATAGTGTCTTGGTGGAAGGTAAACATGAGGAGAAGCAGGACGAGCATGGCTTCATCTCCAGGCAGTTCACACGTCGTTACATCTTGCCAACCGGCTATGACGTAGCTGATCTTGTCAGCACACTATCATCAGATGGTGTACTTACCATCACAGCACCAAGAAGACCTCCGCCCAACTCTGGTGAACGCATCGTCCCAATCACCAAAACTGGTCCAGCTAATATACCTGAACCTATCAAATCGGAACAACCCCGTGAACAAAACGTACCTATCGTCACTTCCCCCTAAGTTTCTATCGTTTCTCATCATTGTCATCATCACAACCCTTCATCAACGAGATATCGATTATAAAATCGATATGCATCGAACGAATCATGAATAGCATTTATTTTTAAGTTTTTAAGCGCCGTTGTTGGCCAATAACGAGCTTTACCTATTTCGAAATTAACGATTAAGTATATACATATTTAAATTAAATATTATGTATAAAGGAGGAATGCAGCATCATTGTTTAATATAAAAAATAAGAAAAAGCTACTTAATTGCTGTTTTATTTTAATTTCGTACCGCAAACCAAGTTTATTATTATTGTTATTATTATCGACAATCCCTTTCAGTGTTGCCAACCCCAGCAAATAAAAAAACATTTCTCTAACGAAAAAACAGTAGAAAACAGTAGATGGGTTCAAAAAGGCAGGTTTCAAACTTTTCTCATATATCTTATATCTTTTATTCTTGTATAACATAATATAATTGGAACCTCGAAACCGGCTCCAACGATTTTCATGAAATTTAGTATGTAAAGGGTTTCGGGGGCAATAAATCGATCTAGCTAGAAATTAGTTTTAGAAAATGACATTTTATCGTGTTTTATCGATAATCATCTTAAAAATAAAATATATATCTTTCTGTCGGTAAGATCGAAAACTATTATTCATATTTCATCATTTTATTAGTATTTAATTCGTACTTAAATATAATTTATAATTTCCGAAAAAACACAATTTGTATAAAAAAATACCGAGCTACTACTGTGAGAGAAACAAGAGTATGTAGTATTGTTTTTTTTATTATTATAAAGGTAGGCAGATTACAAGAGCAGATTACTAGGTATACAGATTACAAGATTACAAGTATTTGACAAATTTCAAGTTTCAACTGTAGTAGTCACTGGCATATGAGCTATGGTTTATTAAGCTATCCAGTTACATATCGTTTTATAACATAGACATAATAAAGTAAAATATTTTCTTGAGGCAACAGGTGTTTCTCTACACTAATTAAAAAAAACAGTAAAATTTATGGATAAAACAGAAAACAGGGACATAAATTGAAAAACAGTAGATCTACTGTTAAAACAGTAGGGTTGGCAACAGTGAACCCCTTTGGAATATATGACCCAGCGTGTTTCCCGACAGAAGCAATAAGAAGAAATCTGAAGAAATAAAAATGGTCATCGCACTATCGTGGACGTTTTTGTACTTACGTCTTTACTACAATTTACATGAATTACACACAAACCACCCCGTTGACACACTCTATCTATTAGAAAAAAACCGCATCAAAATCCGTTGCGTAGATTCAAGTCTACATTACATAGTATAAAACAAAGTCGCTTCCAGCGTATGTATAATACCGGAGCCATAACATAATGATGATCATTATCTAGAATATTCTAAAAGAATAAAATATGTGGAATTTCAGTTGTCTTAGCGTAATGGTCATATGCTGCCATCTATTCAACAACAGTGAGAACTTACTATTACATGTTTGACTAAAAGCCGTACTAGTACAACGCCATCTTTGAATTTAGTAAAGCACTTTTCCTTGAACATCGTTACTATTTAGTACCGAAACAGAACGCAGTAAAATTGCACTTTCAAAATATTTATTTCAAAATATTAGACTATTTTAAAGGAAATAACCAAAAATCATATACATATCGTTAATAATATAATATATTGTATTGTACCTATTGGATTCCATCTCTTTATTGTTTATTTTTTATTTTATTATTTCTTTATTGGAACTGAATTGCTCCTTTTGTGTCAAGTTGATTGTATTTACTATAGCAAATATTGTTAAACTGGCAGTTGAAAAGAGTCGGCCGAAGCGTATTTCACATTCAATACAGTGTGATAAAAGGGAATATAATTTCCGCGTAATTTTGATAGTAGTTTTGTATGACGATTCTAAGTACTAAGGTATGAAGATATTTTGAATATTGAATTTGATTTTTTTTTGCCTAACGAAACATAAGAGCCACTGTCCACGCCCTTGTGTGCTAAGGGCATGAATTTAAAACAAAAATAAAACTGCATGCACTGCAAGTAAACATTATTCGACGCTAAATATTATTTTGGTGTCAAATAGTCGTGGGTTCGATGCCGGACTCACACCAATGATACCCCGGATTTTTTTTTCGGAAATTATGTGTGATAAATATCGATAACTGAAAACTTCGTGCCCGGTGTATGGAAATAGGTTCGCCACCTATTAGGTACTCCATTTGGCACGTAACGTAACAATTCGGCGAGTCGAGGCTGTAACAGCCGCTGCCTACATCTTCGGCTAGAAAGAAGAAGGCGTGAATTTAGGTTAATTTTAAAAAGAGAAGAGACAACTCTCTATTTTTAATAAGTTATATCAATCTATTAGTATTTGTAGTTTATAAGGTAGGTATTCGATAAATTAATAAAAGACTCGTTAACTGGGCGTCGCGTAGGTAATAACAGCGATTTTGTCATGAGTTCATGACACATCCGATCAGGCAACTCCAAGAAAATAGAACTTTACAAGACTTAAAACTAAAGCATTCGATTTGCTTTAGTTTTGTAGTCTTGTAAAGTTATAATAATATTCGACCTAAGTACCTATTTAATTCATTAATGCCAAACTTTAATCATTAGCAAAATTGCTAGATAATTCTTAAGCTTTAAAATAAAACAATGTATGATATACCTACCTACCTGAATAAGTACTTGGTACTGTGTTAATGTAGTCTGGGTAATAGATCTCATAGTCATGGATCACCCAGTCTAAATGGCGGGAGAGCCCAATCCACCCGATGAGGTGTGGGGGAGGGAAGCTTCATCAATCAGCCAGGAGCGATTACACTCTTCGTTGGTGCAAGTTACAGAAGAGAACATCTAACTTAGATCAATAATATCAAATAATATGTATTACAAATATTAATTATTTATTCAATATTAATTCCTAAATGGCCATAAAGAAAAAACAAATAAAAATTAAAACCTTGGTATTTGAATTTCGAACTTTGTCAAACATTTTTTTTTAAATTTATTTTACGGCAGTGCATACAAGTCCTTAATTCTATATTAATTATAAATATGATACATGTGATGTTGTGTTATTGGCGTAAAGTGGATCTCTTGTTGCTTGTGTTGTATTTAAACGCTTGCACTGTTCGACAAGCGATTGATCTGCCAGTTGTATTAATTGCTGCTGTCTTCAGTATACATATATATTCATGCTTAAGCTTCCAAACTAATAGGTAGGCAGTGTTGGTATTGTCTGTCTGTGGTGAACTAAACTTGGGTAAAAGTATGCGTTTTACATATTTAATGCCGATGGATACCGTAATTGGCGGCGTCAAATAATCTTCATAGATTATGTGTTATTTATTTATGAACAAATAGGTAAGAAATAAACACAATAATTCATATTATATATGTCTACACATGTGCTCTGTAAAGATATTTCAAATTATCAACGATAGATACAGTTGTGCCTGATATAATAAGGGAATAGGTTTCCTTTAGGAACTAAAATTTTCGGCGTGGTGAAGTAGGTATAACTACCGCTGCCTACACCTGGGTGTTTAACAGATGAGAAGTATTTCAACGAAAATAATAAAATTATTGCGAATTGGAGATTTAATAAATTGGTCATTGTATGACACATTTCTAAAATTTTAATAGTTAGGTAATTCTGATATTAACGTCAAATAGTAGTGTAATACTTGAGAATAAATAAACATGCATTCCTTATCAATTAATACAATATTGGCACATTACACCTATGGAAAATAAAATTGGTGGGAATAGTCAATAAAGAACAACTTAAGAAGGTTTCAATATAGAACAACTTAAGAAGGTTTCAATAAAGAACAACTTAAGAAGGTTTTTTTTTATTTCATACGACCACAAAGTACCAAGGTATAAATATGTATACAGGAATCCATACGGTATAGGTTTGTACATAACATTATTGTACACAAACTGAGATCTTAGTCCTTTGTTCTGCCACTAGCTGCGCTAGAATTTAGGACGTACCTATAATTACACGTAAACCCGCGTAGATCAGTTACATCTAAAGAAATCTCGAAAATTTTCCAAATTACATTAACTCGCGTTTAGTATTAAACACAGTGTCAACAGCAAAAAATCCCAAAAAATCCCGCGTTGAGATTTAAACGAGTACTTCTTGAAAAGTAGCGCCCTCTACCGGCCAAAGTTTTTTTCTCCTTATTGAAGACCCTTCGTTCAACTTAAGGTACTTTCGGACTCCTGGTATTTATTTGCGTGTTCGTGGTTATGTCATTAGGCATTGCCTGCCTGATGACACGTGATCCTAATACTAAATAGGTATTTATACTAGATATTGGTACAAATAAAAATACCATCTTGGCAGTATGGGAAGAATAAATCTATTGAAAACCAAATTCGCTAAATAATTGGCGCAAAACAACGACATGACTCTTTCTTTGTGAGTTTTGTTATTTTTTTACTTGCTCAATTTGAACAAGCTAAAGCTTAGAAGCCATACTGCCTTAGGTATATATCCAGTAATAATAATTAGACTTGTTTCTAGTTAGGACCTAATTAATTAAAGTTTCTTATTAAGAATACAAAATTACTGATTAAGACATACAAATTTTCATAATTATAACAGATTCTCAGAATGAGTAAAGATTATTAATATAATTGAAACTACTTAAAATTTTAGCTTAAGTATCTACCTACTGAAACATTCAAGATAAACTATAGGTAAGTAAGTACTTACTTACATTACCTACACATGTAAGATAGAAATATTCCTATTTTATTTAAGAATGTTTGTGCATTAATCCTGTTTTCGTATTATTAATTCCTGATATTATCCTACTATTTTAAGATAGTTACTTGACAATTATATTAACCAACTCCGCCAACTCTAAACATTGACATATTTACCGGTCGCCATTTTGATTACTAATTGTCATTTTCATTAAATTAATTGAATAGAAGCCATGGACTATCTAAATTAAGTAATTTAATAAGTGTAAAACGCTTATTAGTAACAATTTAAAGAAGTAATTGAAATAAAAATATTAGATAGCAATTTGTTTTCCTTTGCATCTAGTATTTACATGTAAGAATCGAATAAGAAAAATGGCTAGTCCTGAATTATGACACGTGGTCAACTAATTATCTAAATAAAGACATCAACGCGATAGAGCATCCTGGACAATGTTATTGCAGTATAAATAATATTATTTTAAATAATATTATCTGGCTAAAACAATAGTACTAAATTATACAACGACTTAATATCAAAACGCAAGATTTAATACTTATTGTACGATTCGTTCATTAAACGATCAACGTCATTCATTCAATCAATCAATCAGACACTATCAATGACGTACTACTCGAACACTGAACACTCTCATTAGCATATTTTACAAACGAAACATCGATTAACATGGATTTATATCGAGTTTCACTATCGCTATCAATCACATACCGCGATCAATGGCGTGCAATTATTTTATAGCACGAATAAAAACAATATAATGTGTGTGAGGCGGAGTTACAAAAAGCAACATCAGTTTGATGTAGAGAGGTTTGATTCGCCGTGACTCGGACGCCTTATAGGCGGGGCCTAGGGAAGAGGGGGCGAACGACTGAATCATTCGGCATTCCGTTCCGTGATAGTCGACGTAGCGCTCGTTCCGCGATATACGAGCTGCATCGCGCCGCGAACATTGCCGTACACTGTTGTTGTTATATTGTGTCTCGTGTGTGGACCTGACACGTGCCTCTGTGGCATAAATATTACTTGTTCCTTGAATTTGTGAAACCGCCAAAATTAGGGTGAAGAATCGCGAACCGGTCCCGGCGTACGCCATGGCCGACGAAGAGCATGACTCGGATGTTGGTGATGACAACAGTCCATTGGTGAGTTCGATTTTAAAAATTTTGTCAATTGTTTTAATCGACTATAGATAATTTATGAATTCTATCAAATAAATTATTGAATGAATGAACGAATGAATGTTTATTTTGTTAGCAAATTGAATTTGATAGATGATTGATTGGGTTCTTCTTGTAAATCGTTCGGAATCAATATAAACATTTGGTTATTAATAGAACTTTAAAAGTTTGGGTATTTTTTATTAATTTTCCTCTAATTTGTTGACTGGATAAGATCTTTTATGATACTTATAAGATACCGATAAGATACTTATTGGATCTATTGTCGGGTTCGCATGTGTTTCCATTTAATCATATTTTGCGGGTACTTGAATGCAGATGGTTGGATGACGTCGAACTTTGCTTGACAGCCACCAAATTCGTTCATCCATTCGCTGTTAGATTCATATCAGACAATTTTAGCAAAATATATAAAAAAGTAGTTTTTATATATTTATTGTAATAATGTAGGTAATACTCTAAATATAATATTCATACAAACAAAACATTTGACGGTTATTTCTTTTTTTTATTTATGACATTGTCTCATTTTGATATTTTAAATAAAATAATGTAAAATAAAATAATTTCCTGAGCAGATACTTGTTGGACTTATTTTTAAGTGTAAAAAAGAACGTGTTATTGTCCTACAATAAGTATGAACCAGTCACAGTCATTGTCCTCCCAATTTAGCACTCGGCATCTGAATGAAGAAGTCTCAGGTTCGAATCCTGATGATTTTTCGTCATTATTTTCGTCACTTATGTTTAGATTAATATTGATTAGCTACTGAAAAAGTAGTAGGCATTAGGTTCGCAACCTATTCCATTTATGACATAAACGTAAAGTCGAGTTTAAACAGCCGCTGGCTACACCTTTGGATAGAAATAGGCGAGAAGTTATGATATGTTATGTTGTTTTGTTTAGTGCCTAATGTATAGCAATCTATTTACAAATATTTGTTAGCTTACTCCTCAGGCCTGTCAATATGCGCTTCTTGAGAGGTGGTGGTAGGTGGCGTTGTCTTGAATAGCTTAAATCATCGATACTAGGATTCGATCTGAAGACTTCACAGATGGAAGTAGACGTGTTAAACCATTACGCTATCGAAACGATTGAATAATGAGATTCGTTAAAAATATCATATAAATTGATGTTTATAATTTTAATAATTTGCACATATCTTTACAATTAATATCATATCAGATTATAATATTAATCAAGTGTTAAAATTTACATCAAAATGTAAAACAACTTATGAATATAGTAATATTATAATATTGACAGAAAGCAGAAACATCTGGTTTAATCTAAATAGTAGGTATATGTAATGAAACTTTTCGTTACTTTATTTGATAACTTTAGGTGTTTGTTTTTTTCTTCTAAATTGTGTTAATATGGACATGAATAAATCGATTAGATACCAAAAAGTATGAAGGCAGTCTGTTTAAAAAGGAATGGTGTTCTTTTTAAAAAGTTGTTTTGTTTTTTTTTTGTCCAAAGAGTTTTTAACCTGTTTTGCTCGTATTGCCAATATTGATTTGCATAATTATTTATCAATGTACCTATTTGAGGTTTCTTTTAATTTAAATTTCGAATGCATAGGTACTTAGATGAATTTTATGAAATGCATTTTTTTTCTTTTTTTTTTTAACATTCCAAACGCATTTAGTGGTATCAAATGGGGTGACTCTACCAACTTATTTCTATTTGAGTCTAATCTAAAAAGTATAACTTTTTTGTTTAAACTGCAAATAGGCAACCTAATTGCGTTCTAAGCACGAAAGTATGATTTGTACTTTACCTATTGGTTTCTAAGTAATAGAGGTGGAAAATTTCATCTATTTTCACCTTTTGATCCCAAATGACCCCATTTGACGGTAGTCAGGTTGTGTTAGCGTGCGTTATAACTGTCATTTTTTTCTTTAATACACGAATTCCTGGCGACGTTGATCCTTTGAGGCGGTTGAGTCAATACGGTCTAATCGCAATAGTTTTGTTAATAAATATACCTACACAAGTCCGTCGGCAGTGAATTCGTAAAAATTTAACGTCCAAACAGTATTTTTTCTTTTTTGGCATAATTTAAATTGTTAATCAATTAACTATCTATGATGGATGTAAAAGCTGACCTAATTTATTGATAAATTTAGTGGTTTTTTTCAATACAAGATACAAACTACTTCTGTATCTATACTAATATTATAAAGATGAAAGATTTGTATGTTTGTATGTAACGAATAAACTCAAAAAGTACTGGACCGATTTTAATAATTCTTTTTTTTAGAAAGCTACATTATCACTGAGTAACATAGGCTATGTGTAATCATCGTCGTCATCGACATTTTGTTTGTACGCGAGTAACACCGTGAGGCGGGTAGCTACTTACAATATAGCGGTACGAAGTTCGCGCGGTCTGCTAGTATAAAATAAAAATATAATAAATCTTTGTCAGTTGGCTGCGCGGTTTTGAGTTTTGGTCGCAGTACCTATGTTTTGGAAATACCTACGTTTAGTGGCAAATGCATAAAGCTGGTGTTGCCTGTGTCAATCAAAAAAATTATCGTTTTAGTTGTCATATTACATATTTTATTTTAATTATATCCTATCAAAATCTCGGTGCAGACAATATTAGTAAACACAGCAAATTAGTATACCTTTTAATATTCTTCAGATATTTTTACTGAGAGAATATATTCCGCAAAACACTTGTTCCGTGATACTTACATACATACAAAACTACAGTACCTATTATATAAGTACACACTGTTTTTTATATATTTATTACTTTATAAACCTTTGATATTTGTTTAATTCTAACCACGTGTTAGACCACGCTACATGCATTTTTACCTTTTACAATATATATAGGTAAAAGCCTTTCGGTGGTCCAGTGGTCGAGCACCCCGCTTCTGAATCCAGAAGTCGCGGTTTCGAATCCTGATGACCAATGACTTTTCGAAATGGTTTTCGGAAGTTATGACTGATAAATATCGATAGCTGATAGCTTTGTGCGTAAACATAACGGCGAGACGAGGCTTCACAGCCGCTGCCTGCACCTTCATGTAGAAAAAGGTGTGTAGTTATGTTACATTTTTTGGTGCATTTCTCGTTTGTTTATTGTTCATATACATCAAAACTTGAAAGAGAAAGAGATTGATTGAAAGAAAGTGCCGGTGTAAAAGTAAGAAAGGGCATGGTCCGATGGTTCGGACATGTAGAAAGGATGGATTATGCAAGATTAACTAAGAGGATATATAATACAAAAGCGGATGGATGTAGGAGTCGAGGACGGCCTAGACACACATTCCATGATTAAATAGTACGTGTTTTGGAGGAAGGTGAGGTTAGGAGCCTCAAATATCGACGCGCGTGCATTAAAAGAGTTATGAAAGTCCACGAAGCTAGTGAGGTGTGTAAGGATCGTGCCTTATGGCGCCCCGTTCTCTCTGCCTAGCCCGCAAGGAATTTGGCGTGAAGTTATATATGTATATACATATGTACATCAAAACTTTTTGAAAAGATTATAAAATAATGTTTGGTATGCTTTTTTTTGGACATTTGTTTTCTTTTTTTTTTTATAAATCCAATCATGGAGAAGCGAAAATTAATAAACTAATCTAGAATAGAGGTCGGTTGTACAATATTAGTAGTTAACAGAGATCGCCAAATGAACACCAAGCTGTTCAATGATAAACGTATATCCAACCAATATTTTTATCACGTGCTATCTAAATATGAAATAAGGAAGTAAGCAGTGACAAATAAAAATGGTCTCGGCTGTGTGGATGTGGAACAACCGGCTCCTGAATCAAGGCACCGGTTGGAATCCTGGGTCAAAACAGTGATTGCCCTTCATGTCATAATAATGGGTACTTAACACCAACAGAAGGGTAACAGGGTAACAGACGCGCCGGGGGGTCAGGGCTTGCATTACAGGCGCGAACCAAATATAATGTGACAACTTCTTGCGTTCTTTATTTAGTTGTATTTATTTACATGCATATAAACAACGCAGCTGCAACACTATCTGTGTGTCCATGGGCGGCGTTGGTTGCTTACCATCAGGTGAAACGTCTGCTCGTTTGCACTGCCCCTATCCCATATAATAAGAATTTCAGAAATAGCACACCATCTAATTTGATTTTATTTCAAGTTTTATTAATAATTTGGGATGTTACGCGACTACTTAAAAAATAATGTACAATTCATTTATCTCTTGAAGTCTCTTCATATTTGAAAATAATTGTCCCTATTTGTCTCAAGGACAAAATAAATAAATCACTTTTGAATTTTTTAGACCCCCTACATAATTTTAACTCCTTTCCAGCCAGAATTATATTGCATGAATTTAAATTTGGTATGGATTGTTTTCGGTTAAAATTTTATTCGAAAATCCCCTTTCTAACCTCACGTGATTAATGGACTGCAATATTTCTTTCTCCTTTTTCCATGGTTTGTTCTCTTTGTAATTGTTATTCTGAATTGGAATAAAAAAATAACCCATTTGAAAAAACAAAACTAAAGATTCATAAACAGCCAGCTACAGCAAATGTTTTGTTTATTTAGGGAAAAATTACTATACAGTAATTCTTATAAGAATAATAGCGGCTTATAAGATTTATAAGTCATATAAGAATTTGAAATGACAGAATTGGATATGACAGATAATAAAATCCAAAATGGCGCCGTATGGATTGTATTTGATTATTACATTTGGGAACTAAAAAGTAAAGAAACTATCTATCTAATCTGAGACTGTATACGTATTATTATAAAACAAGTAAGCGAGTCACCTAAGTAGGTAAAGTAAGCAACTAGCGCCGGCCATGGAGACCTGCAATACAATGGTTCAGTTGCTTTGTCGGCTCTTAGGGGAGAGGGATGGTTGTGATGCTTTCTCAGAACAAATCGCGGTATGCACTACTTTACGTCTACATTTTGACGTGGTATTTCACTGATCGAGTTGGACAATGCATGAAGAAAACTGCGTGGCCCTACCCTACCTGCTACTACTGTTGAATGCATGTGTGTGCCTGTGGCATTTTTAGAATTCCGTTGTCAATACGGAACCCTTATAGTTTTACTATTACCATTCGACCCGCATGCATGTTATTTAGCCCAGAAACTCATTGTGATAGAAAGTTTAATAATTCGCACGGGCATCGAGCCGAAAAGGTAGGTACTAATGCGTTTGGATGTAACTATTTTGGACAGCTCTGTCTTGTCTTTATAAAAACTTTTACGACAGCGGGATCTTTTGTGTGTTATTACGGATTAAAGTGTTAAGGTCTTTTGTCAACTCCTCTCCAGCTCAACGGTGGTTTATGGATAGGTAGTAGGTATGTAAAAAAAAATAAAAGTTTTGCAATAAAGTTGGGTCAATTCAATAAAGTTAAATATTTCAAAATATACCAGTGTTAGAATATTTTTTCAATAATTACAATTGCACTCACCTTATTATGAAAATCGCAAGATAATTCGTTTTGGCAGAAGACTTTACAGAAGCAAGTAAATTGCTGGCCGTTAAAAATAAAACAGGTACAGAAGCAGACATATCATTAATTGGGCGACATTGTTTCCATCGCAAAGCTATCTCTATTTTTTATTATCAAAATATAATAAAAATATAGAAAATCTTAAAAATTAGTCGTTGAGTCACGAGACAGTGAATAGCAATAAGAAAAAGTTATGAATAACGTCACGCCGTGCTAACAATCGCTCAAAACATTGACAATGTCCATAAACAAACTCATTCTATGTTTGCCACGGCGAGACGTCATTCAAGACTCCATGGCAGTCTGGAGCGTTTTCAAAAATATAGGCGTTTCACTATTAAATAAATATTAAGGTATATTAGTAATCAATTTTTTCCCACTACATTTAATTGATATATTTAATCTAAGCAATTCTATTACCTGTTTAAATTGATCAATTAAATGATTTTTTAAAAGGCGAAGATATCGTCTTCAAATAAAGTTTAATTTAATAACAAATATCTGCACTATAAATAGATTTCGATTACTTTTATATTTGTTGCTATTTAATAAAAATTGTGTAAATAATTCAAGAACCGATAATGCATTATTTATGATTTTAAGTTTAAATTTCGAAGGTAATTGAGATTTGACAGTTATATTCATTCAAGCTAATTAACCTTCTGTGTAAGTACATTTGAATGAAAAAAAAAATCTCTATAAAAACCTGCACAATGAAGACTTAAACTGATAGATATATGGCTGGACTAGACATCTTTATTTTATATCCTTTATACAACTAAAATATTATTTTATTATTACGAATTTATGACAAAAGTGTTTATATCGACGTGGAAGTCTTTGGTTACCAAATAAAGATATTAAATAATTAAATGAAAAATGTTTTTTTTTGGTGACATCATAATATCTCATAGATAAAATGCATTGGCGACACAAAAACCAAGTGAAACAACACATGTGGCAGTCGGCATATACAAAATGGCGCCGATAGGAATTATTAATAACGGATTCGGCTGCGATTCAGTTACAAGCTTGTTTTATTACAGGACGAAGGACCCCATATGCGACAGCTCCACCGAAATTTCGACTGCATTTATTGTTTATATTTAGCGGAACTTGTTTTTGTTGATGTTCAATAATTTTTCGTTTTAAAAGAGGCAACGGCGTTGATATCTGACGGCCATATTTTTTTTGTGACATTCGAAAAAGGTTTGGGGTTTCAATGTTGTTTTGTAATAGTTATGTTGTAATTGATAACATTTTAGTTTTGGCTGTTTTTTTTTTTTGGAATCGCCTTTATTGGTAGAAATAAAAAAGGAGTCCTATAGAAATACATATTTATTATATTTGTAGTTATTAATTTGATAATCTCATACCGGCAGATATAAAATCAAGACATATATAAAATGTTTCACAAGATGCGCTCTCGACTTACGATGTCAAGATTAATATACAAATACTAACGATCTGTACTAATATAAAGCTGTGAGAGATCTGAAGACTTTATTATTATAGTTCACCTGTAAAACACATCATTAGCGAAGTTTATTTCTGTCTCTGCCACATACACATATAATATTCGCGTTTTGACTCAATCATTTATATACACCGATGTGTCGGGACTTTGGCAAAACTACTTACGTGAGGCCAACACGCACGATTTATTATCTGTGGTATTCGAATGAAGGGAATGGGTGAGTCGTTAGAGTCGTATTTTATTAATGAAGCCTAGCTGTCAGTCAGTGCACAATCACAGACTATAGTTAGTTCAAATCTCGAACGCGACGCTTCCTTTTCCTGTCGACAGTCACACCGACGTATCATTAATTGAAATAATTGGCGGTTTCTACAAATTTTTTTTGTTTTTTTTTTATTATTATTATTTTGTGTTGACAACTTCACTTCGCGGTATGTATTTATTTTAATCATCTACGCCCGTTGATGATTTAATTTGGTATATTTCTGAGTATTCAGATTTCTAGGAATTATATTTCACGAAAATTGTTTGTGGTCTCATATTTTAAATAAAGAACCTACATATAGGACTTAGTTGGTTTTAGTACATACAGATCTACGTGTTCTGAAGCCCCATTACCCATAAAAGAAAATGTTTTAAGGAACTTAATATTGAAACGAATAGATGTTTTTTTAGGTTTTGTATAAAACCCTTGTACACAAAAGTTCTGTATCTATTTGATTTTTTAAATTTTATTCCTGGAAAGGTGAGAAATATTAAAATATAAATCTCACATATAAACCTACTATATTTGTACTGGCAACACTATCAACACAGCAAGGTATTATATAACAGTGATATAGAAAATTGTGGAATAACAGTCGTAGAGCCAAGCAGTTCGGTACATGAATGGGCCGGCTCGACCGGTGAAATACCACGACCTCTCAGAAGATCGATGTAAAGTGGCTCATACCGCGTTTCGTTCGGTGAGAGAGGTACCCGGAGGCCCACCAACCTTCCCCATCCTTTCCTATCCTACTCTCTTAATAGTCGGCAAGGCAACTGTATCACTATGTGTTGCAGGTGTCCATGGGCGGCGCTGGTCACTTACCATTAGGTGAAACGCCTGCTCGTTTGCCCTCCTAACTTATAAATAAAAAAGATTAGTATGAATACTTATAAAAAATGTTTATTGAGTGAACCAAATAGTTTTATAAATTTTATTGCCTGGACCTTATTTTGAAGAGTAACCAACCTTTTTTTTCGTTTTGACGTGGCCCCGACTGTCACAATAAGAAGTGCGCTACATCGGCGGCAGGTGGATGCTACGCTACCTGGTCGCGTGCTCGTTACCACAATAGAGATAGGTGCGCCTGCGCAATCGGATAGGCCACCCAATCACCACTTGTGATGTAGGGTTGGCAAATGGTTCACACGTTTTTATTCAACTAGGTGTATTTTATTTATTTTCATTGTACATCAAATAAATATATTGAAGTTTGATATGCGTAGTTATTGCATTCGTAAGTGGTGCAAGTGTTGTAAGTGTGGTCGATTCATTTATGAAGCATGTACGACAGGTTTCTTTCTATTTTTTTTTTAATATACACTTTGTAATTTAGACAGATTATTTATTATTTCATTACTAAAATTCGAGTGACAGCCCTTGTGACGTAATTTTGTCGTAGTTGTCCTCAAGTCCTGCACACAGATTGCGACTGCATTTTATTTATACAAGTCCTGTAACTGAAAAGTACTATTGTATTGTTGTTCTCTTATTTTGTTTTATTAATTTACAGTACCTCAATTAATTTCATTTCCTCATTATGAACAACATTATGAGATATTAACAATTTTTACCTACATAGTTGTAGGAATCTATTCGAAGATGGATAGCTAATCAAGCTTTTTAAATTTAAATTCGAATAAAAAAAATACATATTATTATATTTATACGCGAACCAAAACTTCGAATCGATAAGTTTTCATAACATTAGTTTGATTTATTCGTCAGGAACGTGCGTCTTTTGTTGGTGTCTGTTATAATTTGCATACAAATAAAAATGGCTGACTCGACAAAAGAACCATTGTCAACAATTTCTTTACACAGGAATCACTAAACTTGATCCTTTATCTCTCATTTATATTCAATATAATATAAACTATATCTGTTGTAAATAATCATATTGACATACAATATTTATAAAGTAGAGGTTGCGTGGGATCGCGTCTGTTGATATGATACTATACGATGCGTAACTAAGTTTCATCATTCAATTACGTTTATCTATAATCTGTGACGGATTTAGCTCCATATAAGACCGCATTCAGTGTTGCCACCTCTGTGGAATAATCAGAATACTAGCAACTGGTTCATTCGATAGTTCTATATTCAAATAAATCATGTTTCTCAATTTGAAAAATATGTTCTAAATTTAAATGTTCATATTCATGACATAACAAAATCAAAATGTAAGGAAACTAGCTCTATTCATATTCAATTTAAAAAAAGAACTGGTCAAGTTTGAGTCAGAATTAATAATAAAATGAAAGTGTTTTGACTAAAAACACATATATAGAACTATGTATTAGATAAGAAATTGTATAATGTGTATCTATAGAAAATAACATTTACTTTCGTCTTGGTGGTCTTGAGATAAAGTACATACCTACCTTGCTTCTGAAACGAGAATCTTTCTACTAATGACATTTCGGTATTCTTATAGGAACATTCGTCAACGAGTTGAGCCAAAAAGCCACTGCCTAGATCTTTGCATATTAAAAGGCGTGAGACCCCCAATCCACCGATATCACCGTGTACTAAATAATATAATTTAAGTAACCTAAGTAAGTAATATAAGTAAGTAAGTATATCTGGTTTTTATCTGATTCTACAATCAACAATTCGCCATTTCGTTCTGAACTCTTAGGTGCAATGATCTCTTTTGGCTTGCGTACTGATGATACATACATAACTTCACGCCAAATCCCTTGCGGGGTAGGCAGAGAGAA
Source organism: Euproctis similis (assembly GCA_905147225.2). Taxonomy (NCBI): domain Eukaryota; kingdom Metazoa; phylum Arthropoda; class Insecta; order Lepidoptera; family Erebidae; genus Euproctis; species Euproctis similis. The sequence goes on from LR990121.1 coordinate 11,952,690, forward strand.
CAGTATTTGTACTGATGATGCGGTCTCATAATAGACTGCCTACTACCTGCATTAGTAAAAGGTGGATTTAAGGATATATCTGTGATAAATTTTAGGTATGCAGTGGTAGAGCCACGCAGTTCGCTGCATGAATTACGGCTCAACCGGTGAAATACCATGGCCTCTCAAAATAACGATGTGAAGTGGCTCATGCCGCGTTCGTTGAGAGAAGTATGTAGAAACTCAGCCCTTTAATCCGTCCCTCCCTATTTCAGCTTAAACGAACTGTGATCCTCCGGTATTGCGGCGCTGTTCGCTTACCCAAGTAACCCGAATGATCGTTTACCCTTTTTTCATATAAAAGGAAATAGGTGCTTTCCACACCCAGTCCAATTACGGGTGAATTGATAGAAAATTAAAAATGTTTCTATGCATTAATAATTACAGCTTGCATTAAAGTTTACATTATGAAGCTTGTCCTCTTATTAATTTCTAGTAATTTATGTTTACGTGAATTATTTTATCGCCGACATTTAACTAGCTAACAACGTAGAACTTTTGGGAAAAAAAAATTAAACCATCATTTTGCAAATGATCGATGTGACAGTTGTGTCTAAAAGGGTTTGATATAGATTGACATTTGTAATTGACCCAATTGGGTCAATGCGTGCAACTATCTACGAATTATGGACAGCAATAATAATATGTATTTTTCAACAATTTTTTTCATCATTGCCAAACTATTTCACGCGGAATACTCATTCATTATTATCATTGATAATAATTTCTGAAAAATATTCCAATAACTCGTTGATAGTAAAAGTCATTCTTTAATTTGTCGATCGAGTTATTGACTCTCACGAGCTACGCTTTATCTGTGGGCTGTTTTAGATAGCACGTGACGAGACCGACACGGCGCGGCACCGTGAAGAAACGTTATCTATTTCTATCTCGTCAAATAATCAAGAGCACGTGTCCTACGATTTTAAAAATCCTAATGTGATTTTTTTTCAACATGCGGCTAAATTTCGCCAAATAAACGAGAATACTTTGTACCACTATTGCAATAGAAATATGAAACATGGATTGTTGAAAGTTTATTAGAAATTAGAAACAACAAAACTAAGTTTCTGTTTCTCCCTAACGTATATTATATCAGATTCGTAATATGTATTCAAAACGGTTTTTTTTCTCTTATATATTAACGACACGCCTGATAAATGCGACCCGTAGAAATTCTTGGCAAAATGTTATCGATTACGATATTATTATTTTTTCCTATTAACTATTAAATTACAACTGAGTAATAATATTTATAATTGCATATGCATGCGTATGTCATAACACATAAAACTATTGCAATAAAGATTATATTCGATTGAAATATGTGCAACGTTTATAATGTTATAATGTTCTTTTTTTGAATTTAATGCCGTTGAAGGAAAGAGCGCGGGCGCCCGCATTCGTTCAGAAACAATTTATTTCCACAATACCTTCCTTATTGATTGACATTATTGCGTTCTTATTAATAAAGTTGATTACTTATATAACCAGAATTATAATCGTTAACGGTTTTGCAGTTTATCATATTGTTTCTTCATTGTCGTCTAACTGTTTTGCAGTAAATGTAAGTAAGTGATTCTGAACGGATTTCCGAACGACAAACCAAATACCCGAGCACACATATTCATGACAAACATAAATGTTTGTGTGGCGTCTGGGTGTTTATTATGTATTATAAGTATGTATTTACAAAAGAAAATGTATATATATATTAATATCCGTTATCAAGTATCCATAACACAAGCATTTATTGGCTTAGCTTGAAACTAGAGGGCGCTGTGTGTATTGTGTCCAAGATATTATTATTATATATTTTTAGCTGACCCGGCGAACTTTGTTCTGCATCAAAAGTTGGATATCATGAGGTTAAATTTGTGCTATTTATCGGCTTTAACTGCTGTCCCGCTATGTTAATACTGCAATATCTTCGAAAATATTCCTCTAAATTGCATGCTGTAAAGGGCCAGGATCATCTATATTACATACACAATCTATTTAAGACACTTAATTGGATGGAAATTAATGCTGTAATGTTTGAAATCGCTTCGTAAATAAGCCATTATTTCTCGTAAAAAGTAAAAAAATAAAAATAGTCATTGTGGGTTATCCTTAAGAGATAGATATATGCCCTCGCGGACTTTTTTGTAGACCTTCTGAAGGTGTTTATTAATGTAGAACATAGTTTTGATCTATCACTTAGGGTTCAGCCAGCGTTTGCAAATAAAGTGCTAAGTCTCGAAAATTTTTTTTTTCTTTCAACAAATTGAAATTATAGATCAAAACCACCCCGGTGACACCCTCTAACTATAAAAAAAACCGCATAAAAATCCGTTGCGTAGTTTTAAAGATATAAGCATATAAGGGGACAGACAGCGGAAAATGACTTTGTTTTATACTATGTAATGATTATTAATTTTTATTTGAGTATTACTGTAATTATAACTTCATTCACATAATGGACGAAAGAAGTGGTAAATTTATGGCTCAACACGTCAAATTAAATAGCTAGTCTCAAATTAGTGGTCTCGGTGGTCCAATGGTAGAGCGCCCCGCTTCTGAATCCGGAAGTCATGGGTTCGAATCCTGGCTCACACCAATGACTTTTCGAAATTGTTTTCGGAAGTTATATGTGATAAATATCAATGATTGAAAACTTTGTGCCAGGTATGGCAATAGGTTCGCCACCTATTCCATACGTAAGAAACGAGGCCTAACAGCCGCTGCCTACACCTTCGGGTAACAAAGGCGTGAAGGTATGTTGTTTAGTCTCAAATTAGTTATTACTTCTGTAAAATCTATCATAGATCTGTTCCGGATTCGAGCTTGGAACCTAGCTAGCTAGACAATCAAATCAACTAGTCATCTCTTGATTACTCATGAACATCCAAGGACTGGACTGGCAGCATACCCTAGACCCATGTCATATACCAAAATAGCCTTAGGAGCTAAGACCATTAAAGGGCGTAAGGAATTAGACATAAAATTAATATTAAAATTTGCATCGAATGTCGGTATAACTCACTTTATCATTAACACACGTGCTTGTATATCATTTACTCTAATTTGCATTAAAGTCTAAACACCGTTGAGGTTGTATACCGGTGTGGGCAAAAGACCACAAACAAGTCACAGTGCAGTTATTCGATTCACCAAATTACTCTGTGTAGCTTTACGCGCTAACTTTCATAATGCATTAAATTGCATATTAATCTATCGCTTCTACAATAAACAATGGTATTTTATGAATTGTCCATTGGAAAACAAACATAAATTTAATTCTAACTTTCGTATTATGGAAACTCACACGTAGCTACTAGCTTTATTACGTATTTTTTACAAAATTAAACAAAGTAAATAAAAACTACTTGTGGTTAAACTTTTTATTCCACAGATTAACTTTTTTTTTTCTTTGAGTGATTGATGCAGATGCGTATAATTTTTTTTCATCTGGCAACACAATTTACCGTTAGCGGACAATATTTGAGTTGCCTTATTTGCATAAAGTGTTCTATAAATTTGTATGAGTAATGCAATAATGTATCATAGCAAATAATACATTCATCGGTTTCTCGGAAAGAAAACTACCTATATGTGATACAATAATTGTGTATCCATTTATGATTAATTATTTAACTGTTGTTAATTGAACTACCTAATAAGTATAAGGTGTTGCAAATAAAAAATAATTATACATATACCGTAAATATATAATAAAATAATAACTTTATTTTATACACAAGAGATTTTTATACACATTCCATGAACAAATAGAACGTGTTTGAAAGAGTGAGCCTGAATGTGAATCGTGCTGTATTGCGCTATGTTCTCTCTGCCTACCCCGGAAGGGATTTGGCGTGAAGTTTTAGATGTATATCTTAACAATCTAAGTATATATGTATAAATACCAGATTGGTCCTTTCCTTTTATAGCACGTACTTTCCAATGCGGTTCCACTAAGTGTTAAAATAAACACAAACTTTATTAATAGCGCGCTAATATTTTCAATCATTATAATTTCAGATTTTAAATGTCATTCCATATTTAAATATTTTTTAATTATAAAAGGAGTAAAAAGCAAACTGAATGCCTACTAATTCCATTTTTGAAAATTCAGTGGTGTCAACATGGAGTGAAGAAGTAAGGAGGACCATATTATTGTATTAAAAAGTGTGTATTGAAATGGAAAAAATCAAGGTGACGCTATAGCAGCAAGTGGAAGAATTTTAAAAAGAGCGCCACAAATTATTAGAGTAGGATACTAAACTAAACTTCCGCTTTGTTACATAAATTTTTTTCAATATGGGTTTTGAATAATATTTTTTTCTGATAATTATTTTAAAAACTACAGTGAAGACATTCCCGATATCACAGCAAGCGAGATTAGGGCGGCTCTCGGGCAACTCCAGAACAACAAGGCACCCGGTGATGACGGAATTACTACTGAACTTCTAAAATCCGGCGGGACTCCTATCCTAAAGGAATTAGCAAGTCTTTTTAATTCCGTCATACACCAGGGTATAACACCACAGGTTTGGAGCAGGAGTGCGGTGGTGCTGTTCTTCAAAAAAGGTGATAAGACCTTACTGAAGAACTACAGACCCATCTCACTCCTGAGCCATATCTACAAGTTATTCTCGAGGGTCGTCACGAATCGTCTCGCTGCAAGACTCGACGAGTTCCAGCCTCCGGAGCAGGCCGGGTTTCGAAAAGGCTTTAGCACCGTGGACCACATCCATACTGTTCGGCAGATTGTACAGAAGACCGAGGAGTACAATCAGCCGCTGTGTATGGCATTCGTGGACTACGAGAAAGCCTTCGACTCCATCGAAACTTGGGCAGTTCTGGATGCATTGCAGCGATGTCGGATCGACTGGCGCTATATCGAGGTGTTGAGATGTTTGTATGACACCGCCACGATGACTGTTCAGATACAGGACCAGGTGACGAACTCCATCGAGCTGAGTCGAGGTGTAAGACAGGGAGATGTCATATCTCCCAAACTCTTCACCAACGCTTTGGAGGACGTCTTCAAGACACTGGATTGGACTGGACAGGGTATCAACGTGAATGGTGAGTACATCTCACATCTTCGGTTTGCCGACGACATCGTTGTGATGGCAGAGTCGCTGGAACAGTTAAGCGGAATGCTGCGCAGCCTAGACGAGTCCTCCCGGCGTGTCGGTTTGGGCATGAACTTGGACAAGACCAAGGTCATGTTCAATGAACATGTCGTGCCCGGACCGATAAGCGTCGAAGGGTCAGTTCTCGAAGTCGTAAACAAATACGTCTACCTAGGCCAAACTATCCAGTTAGGTAGACGAAACTTCGAGAAGGAGGCCGAAAGGAGGATTCAGCTGGGTTGGGCTGCATTTGGCAAACTGCGTCGGGTCTTCAGCTCGCCTATACCGCAATGTCTGAAGACCAAGGTCTTTGACCAGTGCGTCCTACCGGTGATGACCTACGGTGCCGAAACGTGGACACTCACGGTGGGGCTAATCCACAAATTTAAAGTCGCTCAGCGAGCTATGGAGCGGGCGATGCTCGGGGTATCTCTGAAGGATAAACTCAGGAATGAGTATATCCGCCAGAGAACTAGGGTAACCGACATAGCTCGTAGAATAAGCTCTCTGAAGTGGCAATGGGCTGGTCACATCTGCCGAAGGACCGACGGTAGATGGAGTAAGAAGGTCATAGAGTGGAGACCGCGTTTTGGTAAACGTAGTGTAGGACGCCCACCAGCCCGATGGTCAGACGACCTCAGAAAGGCTGCTGGAAAAGACTGGATGCGGAAGGCAGAGAATCGGATGTTGTGGCGCAAATTGGGAGAGGCCTATGTCCAGCAGTGGACTGCAATAGGCTGATGATGATGATGATGATGATTTTAAAAATACAAAATTCTTATTTTGCGGTTCACAATTAGACACTTGATTTTTGGTTTAATCAACTTTAATCCCCCATACAAGACGGTCCTCCTTACTTCTACCCTCCATACTTTTTCGTAACATTTTAGAGATGAGAAGATTTTCTGTCAGTCATTTAGTGCCATTGTTATGAGTGTTAGAGTTTACATATATGCTTTAGAATTATTAATATTAATAAAATGATAAGAAAGCAATTAAAATATTTATATTGCTGTATTATAAATATATATGAATAACAAACGCAGTGTTATGTAAGGGGACACCGAGGTATCAGCATTACAGGGTCTTCGCGAAGACATACGAACATTATAATCGCGTTCCGATATTGCGATCACTGCACGCCTGTCCTTAATTAAATCGACGCATTATAAATAAATGCACGTATCACTGGCACCCATAAATAATATCTTTTTTTTAATCGAAATCTGACACTTCGATTTTTAAATTTATTTGACATTTCGATCTGTATATTTGACAACAATCGCAGTGTTTTATTTATCAAAAAAAAATTCTTAATGGCCAGTATTTTAATTTATGTTATTTTTCTTTCTAGGATGGAGACGGAAGTCGTCACCCACATCCAATATACACGCACAAAGAGGTAAATTTGTTGATTAAATGTAGCAGTCAAGGAATGAAGGACACCTATCCAATAACGCTTTGGTGTTTGTGAAAGGAAAAATAAATACTCGGCGGAATGCCGAGATTAGACAAGATTGCCGCTTGAGTGTTTTAAATGCGTGAAGTTACGCGTAAAGCACATTCTATTTAGCCCAACATCATTTTATTATTCCTATTTTAAGTGTTCCGGTGACCCGCCATCCGTCTTTTGACCTCGATACAAGACGTTTTTGTTTTATTATGGACTTAATTCAACATTTTCTTCAGTTTCCGTATTGTAAAAAAAATATACATATACTGGACTTGAATTCACTAATTTTACATTACAAATGCTGTGATCTAACCACTATGCAATCCTGGATCGTAGAGTTTTGTATCTATATTACACACATATTGGTAATATTTTTTAATCTTACAGATTTTTACTTAAATTTCTACGATTAAATGGATTAGTTTAAATCAAAGCTCCCTTCGTATTTTCTCATATCAAGTTAACAAAGAAGGTAACTTGATAACCCGCGTAATGGTCAAGTTTGTACGTAAGACATCGATCCCGTCATGGTATATGATGCTAAGGCCCGTAAGATCAATCATAGTTAAAACTGTCGATTTTCTAAACTATAGTCAATTTTAATCTAGAGTTTAAACCTGCCTCGTAAGATCAACAGCGAAATGGACATAGATTACGTAAACTAAGTTTAGTTTTCGACAGATGGCAACATTTGGTTATTTAAAGTCCATATTTCGCTCATCATTCACTCTTTTGTACATTGTCTGTGGCATATTTCGTGAAAAAAACTCTTTTTCTCTTTCTTTTATGAAGTTTTATAGTGTGACCATAGATTTAAGAAAAATAGATCGGCAATAGTCACCCAAACAACGTGACCAAAAATGGGTTGTTAATGTGTGAGTGACTTACGGGGCTCGTGGCGCATTGGTAAAACAACCGGCTGCAGCACTGAGGTCGGGGGTTCGATTTTCGCCCGAGTACAAATATTTATGACAAACATTAATATTTGTGCGGCGTCTGGGCGTTTTTCTATGTATTATAAGTATGTATTTACATATTTACAAAAGAAAAGTATATATGTATTAGTATCCGTTCTCTAGTAACTATAGCACAAACATTTAGTTGCTTAGTTTGGAACTGGCGCTGTGTGATTTGTGTCCAAGATATTATTATTATTATCAATGTGTTCTAAGGGAAAATGGAAAAGCTAGAAGAATGGGCAGCAGCATTCTTTCTCAAGACACTACAGCCTACTGCGATCGCCAACCCGCCTGCCAAGCGTGGCGATTATGGCAAAAACCCCCCATGATTGCGCGGACCGGCAGTTGTGGCGCTTTATGAGGGAGGCCTATGTCCAGCAGTGGACGTCAAAAGGGCTTATGATATGATGTGTTCGTAAAAAGCGCTTCAAAGCGTTAACTTTTACATAGTGTTGGGTGTAATGTTAATGGGTGGAAATATAAATATCCCCAAAATCTAATATACGCAGTTACGCTGTCAGTTATTCGATGCTATTAGTAAATTTTTCCTGACATGTGCCATCTATTGTAGTCTATGCTAAATCTATGTATGAACCCACAATCGTTGTGTCAGATGTCAGCTGATAAACGACCGCCATTTTTAAACTAGGCAGGACCACAGTTTAAACGGCAAAATCTTCTGGTATAAGCTAAACTATAGTTTAAACTGTTATTGGAGGTTTATCTAGCATTGATCTTACCAAATAAACGACAGATGAGGTTTAAACTAGATAAAATAGTTTAAACTGTGATTGATCTTACGGGCCTAAGAGTTAATAAGGGGTCTCAAGATATTTGTTTTGATTTAAAAAAGGCTAGATTACTAAATTAAAAAAAAATGTTTATTAATATATGTAGCTTAGTGTTTACATTATTCTGAAACACTTTAATATGTAATTTGCATTTTAAATATTATCAAACGAATTTCTGCGCAAAAACTCTCCAAACAATCATGGTGTCTTGAATGACGTCTCACCGTGGCAAATATATGTGTTTGTGTAAGGATGTTGTCAGTCTACTGACGTTTATCACGGAGTGATGTCATTGAAAACGACTTTTTCGGATTGCCGTTCACTGTCACGTGACCAAATGGCGAATTTTCTAATATTTTCTGTGCTTAAAATATTCATAATATTAACTTAATTGAAATATGTATTAAAATCCGTTCTAGTTTCTATAACATAAGCATTTAGTTGCTTAGCTTGGATCTAGTGTATATTGTTTCTAACGAAGCGGAAGCGGTTCTATAAAGGTTTCCATTTTTTCCTTATTAAGATAGTAGTCCTTAAGAAGGCTCTGATTACATACAAATAGGTAAGTTATTAATGATACAGATAGCATTAGCGTTTGATGGGCTTCCGTAAATACTTGTTTATGAAATCCGATAGCCACTGGATTGGAATCAATATTAAATAATAGCCACCGCTACTTACAATATTCCACTTACCTTGAAACACACTAAAGCCTATTAAGTTTTTAAAACACATACATATACAATTAATACAAAAATGAAGATATTTTATTGTTTATATTCTACAGCTTAAAATAGCGCCATCTAGGGCAGTTTTACAAAAATTGATCCCTCTAGAAAATATGCATACATAATGAAATTTGCATTTTTATGGAATAGAATGGGAAACGAGCAAGCGTAACACCTGATGATAAGCAATTACCTCGCCCATGGACAAACGCAAGGGAGATAGTGCTACAGTTGCGTTGCCGCCTTTTTAGTAGGATAGGATAAGAGGGCGAAGGGGGTGGGGCTCCTCTCAACCTCTCTCACCTGCCACTACCTACCTCTCTCACCGAACGAAAGACAGCATGAGCCACTTTCCAGCGATATTTTGAAAAGCCGTAGTATTTCAGGCGGCTCAATCCGACCCTAAGACTTAGAGAGGTACGTAGATTGTCTAAAATTCGACGCGTATATTTAGGGGTTGTCATTCAATCAACGCACTGGGGCATAAACTACTCAGAAAAAGAACTTCCCTTACGCATCAAATTAGTTCGTACAATTTATTTACTAGCACTAAAAACATACCGTTTAAACCTTGCCCAATGTATCTTGAACTACTCCAACCCTCTGTTCACGAACTGAACACGACCCAAGAGGGGTGTGCGAAGATTATTTTGGGGATCATCTAAGATTAGACTTCTTTTGGTACTAAAACTAAGGAGAAAATAAAAGTGTTGGGTGAAGAACCGTTTACTAAGGCAGGTGTATTCTTTCTTTTGAGGATAAATAATTCTTTAATTTTATACAAGCGGGCAGGCTCTACTTAGCTCTTATTACACATAAATTACTCGTATTAGGGGAAAATTTACTCTGTTTTATCTCTATTAATGATCTTACGCACCTAGAGAGCGGGGCCGTTCAAGTATTACTTAAGCACTATAGGGGGGCGGGGGAGCGGTGTCTTTGCTTTGCTTATTGTTGATGACATGGGTAGGGGTCCAGATGATTATTACGTCATCAGTAGCTATTCAATTTTACAAATAAACCTTAGATCAATCGGGTAGATTGAAATGTTTTTTTTTAATATTTACGTAATTATGGGTGGAGGGGGTAAGAACTTTGCTTACTTTTGCTGACAAGGGCGGGGGGGGGGGGGGTGATTGTAATAAATCTGCTTACGTAATACTTGAACGGCCCCAGAGAGAGAGAGAACAGTACGCCATAAGGCGCGAATCTTACACGCCTCAGTCGCTTCTTTTACTTTCATAACTCTTGTCGATTTTTAAGACTCCTTAACTTCACCTTCTCAAAGACTCGTTGGTCTCTATCAAGTCATAGAAAGTTTGTCGTGGCCGTCCTCTACTGGTACATTTATCTGCCGTTGCATTGTATATCTGCTTCGTAATTCTTGCATGATCCCTTCTTTCTACATGCCCGAATCATCAATCTAACTTCCTGACTTATAATGTTTCTCGTTTGGAGAGTCACTCCGCAAATTTAGCGCAGTGCAAATATTTGTTAATGATCTTGAAGACTGTTATATCAGAAGTAACTCAAATATTATCAGTAAAGAATACATGTATGAAGAAGATATAATTTGTTACGGTTAAAATATCACCCGCCCTTTGTCCTTGGCATGGTGGGGTTAGAATTCTGTATTAGACCAATATATGCCAAAAGTTCATCTTGTAAATTTGAGACTACATATAAAATGATTCGATTCGTATCGTAATTCCTACTGCCTACACCATCAGATATAAACGGCCAGTGAAGTCACTTGTCAATGTTTATTTCACGCCATCTTCGGTCTACGCTGACCTCTCAGTTGGATTTTATGTGTTCTATTCAACCATGACTATGCAGCAATTTGTCTTTGACCATTTTACGAGCGCGTCCATTCTGACCAATGAAGTTGCTTTTATAACTGCACTTCACGGTTAATAAAATGATCATATTATATCGAGTTTGTTCTATGTTTGTTTTTTTTTGACGTGACAACGTCTTAAATTAGGTTGCGGCTGGGAGTCACTTATGAAAAAGTGTAACGCTCGGTAACGTTACGATGAGTCACCGAACGAGAGAGAGGCCCGCCGAATGCCATATGTCAATGTCATACTATTGATAAATGTTGATAGTGTTAAGTAAATTATTAGTTTAAAATTAATTAATTAATTAATTATTATTTTACAAATTTTCATTAATTTCAAATTTATTTAGCAAAAATTTGAACCTTCGATCTGAATAAATGTTTTGATTTTCGAATTGATTCTTTAAAATTACAAATATTAAGAAAAAGTGGCAGATATAAGAAAACTTGATTTAAACTGTGTTGAGCAAGAATTTTAACATCTAATTTAAGTAAATGTTTTAATTTTCAACTTCATCATTTACAATTACAAATTTTAATTAATTTCAAATTTATTTAGCAAAAATTTGAACCTTCGATCTGAATAAGTGTTTTGATTTTCAAATTGATTCTTTAAAATTAAAAATTCATCCATTCAATTTCAAATGTTCAACAGGAATCACCACTCTCAAAACAATGGAAACGGACGAGCAAATGCCTTCAACTTAATTATATTCATATCAATAAATATTCTACCGAGAAAAAGACGTTGTCACGTAAAATCTTCGCCCGTAAAACCGACTTTACAGGCAACCAGATTTTTTTATTACATTCTTTTTTCAAATTTAAATAGCAATAGGAGGTATTAGTCAACAATTCACTTGTAACGTCAATAAAAAAAGTTTTAGGTAGGTACTTCGCAGCAAAAGTACCTAACATTTGATTTTATTATAAATATGGAACGTAAAGCTATATAATCTGTGGCTAATAAATTAGTGTAATTGAAATTGATAATACCTTAATTTAATCGGCCAATCAAGTTGAAGGCGATTGAAGCCATTCAAAGACAAATATTATTTTAAACCACATGGTATATTTTGTAAGTTTGGTAAACTAAATCTATTAATTGCCTAATTCATTTAATAGTGTATAGGTAAGATTATGTAATACAAGTGTAAACTTATTTTTTAAGTAACACTCACGCCATTTTTCCTTAACCTCCTAATAATCCAGACCACCGAGAAGGATTTGAAAAATAGTCGCTTATATTAGATTTATTCAATATAAAGTAAAATTATAATACGCTAACACTTTTTGATTTCGTAATCAATTAGGCAAATCCATCGAGAGTTTGAGACTAACTTGAGTAGGTATTATGCCTTAAGTGGGCATTTGTCATGCCTGATGCCTTGTACGGTTCTGTTGGCAAACTTCAGCATCATGACAATATTTACCCTGGGAAACATATAGGCATCGCTGACTGTCCCCAAAATATGATTGTGTACTTGCCATGAGAATAAGAATAGGTTATTTTCTTATTTGATTTGAAAATACGATAAGAAAGTTTGTATTAATTTACCTCACTCCAAGTCTTTTATTTCTGTCTTTTGTTTGATTTAAAGAAAACTTGTAAATTTATTGATAGAGCAGAGGTAGAGCCACGCAGTTTGCAACACGAATGGGCCGGCTGGACCGGTGAAATACAACGACCTCTCAGAATATCTACGTAAAGTGGCTCATACTGCGTATCGCTCGTTGAGAACGGTATACGGAGGCTACTTCCTCTCTATCCTGCCCATCGCACTTCCGATCCCTTCTCTATCCAATTCTAAATAGCGAGCAACGCAACGTTACCTGTGTTTCAGGTGTCCATGGGCGGCGTTAGTGGCTTACCATCCACAAGCATGCTCCCTATCGCTTAAAAAACACTAATAAGATGACAACTAAGATTATTTTTTTGCAATTACTAAAGCTACTCTACAACGCTATAGCATCTTAGTACCTAGCTTACCTTCTTTCCTAAAAATAATATTTTTCATTCTGCTCTGTAGATGTAACGCGAATGGATAAAATAAATTTTATTATTAATTTTCCTTATATACTTAAGATACGACGACGTAGTTATTGTGCAATATTAGCGCCATTATTGTTTAAAGTTGTAAGTATCCATGCTTATTAAAAGCGTTTTTTTTTTGTTTTGTATTTAAAAAAAATTGATGTACATGAGTCAAATAACTTTAGCGAAGTTATATGTGATAAATATCGATGATTAACCACATTGTAAATTATAGTCGATTTTGTCACTCGCTCTACATTTTGGAGGAAAATCAGTCTAGTTTGTAAAGACATATGGCGCTGCCTACAGATTCGTTTATAAATAGTGCCAACTGTTAGTGAAAATTCCCAATTTAAGTACATTATGTGGTTGTAAATCAACACTTGGTATTAAGAGAATCACGTACGTCACGTGTGATTTCCAGTTATCATATTAACACATACTTTATAAATACATTTAACAAAGAGAAAATCTAATATACCTACTTAGATTTCACTACATATTATTTAGTCCATGATGCGTATTGGTTTAGCCTGTCCAGAAACAAGCAAAAATACCATAGATTAAAAAAAATGGAACTGAGTTTTGGCGGGAATGTATACCTAAGTCAAAAGAGTCATGTGCGTTCGTTTGCATTATTTTCTAAAATTTGGCATTTCAATGGATATTATTGAAAACAAAATTGCGTGTTCGTCTTATATGAGTGCAAGTGTGGAAAATTATGTAATTATTTATTGTGTGTAGCTTACTTTTGTATGTTGTTATGTTGTACTCAAAATTTCTTAAGAATATCATGTGTGAATTGGCGGGACTTTATGGATTATATTAGGTTATGATTAGTAATTTTTAAGCTGAGAATATTATTTATTTCCAATAGTAAGAAGAAATAAATCATTTACTTTATTTATAATAGTTTCGGTGGCGCAGTGGCTAGCTTCTGATGCCAGAAGTAGTGGGTTCAAATCCTGGCACACACCAATGACTTTTCGAAATTTTCGGAAGTTACGTGTGATAAATATCGATGACTGACAACTTTGTGCCCGGTATGGCAATAGGTTCGCTATCTATTCCATTTGGAACGTAAACATAACGGCGAGACGAGGCTTAACAGCCGCTGCATACACCTTCGGGTAGAAAAAGGCGTGAAGTTATGTTATGTATGTTATGTACTTTATCTATATGATTAAAACATATTAAAAATGTGTTATATATTATCTGATAAGCAATATTCTACTTTCTAAAGAACCACCTAGTAACGAACTAACGTTAAATTGAAGAGTGAGTAGAAGATGGTGATTAAAGGAACATTCTTCTACAGTTACTAAAAAGTAAAAACCTACTGTCTGTCTTTTTAGAAAGGGACTTCTGAAATTACCTTCATCAGTGGTTGATTCTGTTAGGACGGAATGTGGTAGTTTTAAGCTATGTTGTCAATTTGATACAATTAATTAATTCTTAAAGTCTCGGTGGCGCAGTGGGCGAGCGCACGGCCTCTGATCCAGAGGTCCGGGGTTCGATTCCAGACACTGGCTCACACCAATGACTTTTCGAAATTGTTTTCGGAAGTTATGTGTTATAAATACCGATGACTGACAAACTTTGTGCCCGGTATGGCAATAGGTTCGCCACCTATTCCATTTGGGACGTAAACATAACGGCGAGACGAGGCTTAACAGCCGCTGCCTACACCTTCGGGTAGAAAAAGGCGTGAAGTTATGTTGTGTTATGTTTATGTAAATTATGTTTTAATGTTATGAATTATAGTTGACATACAGAAAATCGGTACTGTACTTGCTGCAGAATACTATCGCGCTACGATGTATGAAAGTGGAGCACTTAGTTGTAATCTTGAAAATGTATGTATGTATGTACTCTTTGTAAAATTGCGTTCGTCTGCAGACCTTCAGGGAATATCGGAAAAGCGTATGTAAGAAAAAGTAATTGTAACACGAGTTTTTAACGTTCAAATATCAGTACTATCATTTGTTTATAAACACTTGAAGGAGTGTAAACGACGCGTGCGCCACTCTTTGATCTCCCCTCTACCCACCAGGACGTCAATATTTCCCCCTTTTTTTGTGTTTATTAATATGTTCACTTGATTATTTAACTGGCAACACACACTGTTATTTTTAATAACACCAATTAAACATACAGACGTCATCGGTCTTGTGAGTTTTTGATAGCTGTTTTATTTTCCTATATTTTTTAAATAGTTCTTTCATAAGGTCGTACACAATATGCTTTACAAATTGCAATAACCTCTCATTAGATGTCACCGACAATTCTCATACACCTTTATTCAATTGAAGTCTTAAATTCATTAGTGCTGTATAAAAAATAATTAATTTATTTAGGGTACGGCAGTAATAAATAGACTTAACAGAAGATGACGACCGCATTTGTACATAATTAATTAATTATACATAAAAGAGCATTAAACGATCTTCACAAAAGCCCATTCTACGGTCGAATGTTTCTATTCAAGTAGCTGTCTCTATAAATGCGCGGTGCTAGTGATGTGGCGCATGCGTAATCGTCATGATTAATTGCCCAATCACAGACGACCATAAAAGTGTCTTCTAAATTTGAATGCGGGTAAGTTTAAAAAAAAATATTAGATCGAAAAGATTCATATCACAACTGCTTTTAGGAGCTTAATAGCTAAACAAGAAATAAAATGTTAGGCCCGTAAGATCAATCATAGTTAAAACTGTCGATTTTCTAAACTATAGTCAATTTTAATCTAGAGTTTAAACCTGCCTCGTAAGATCAACAGCGAAATGGACATAGATTACGTAAACTAAGTTTAGTTTTCGACAGATGGCAACATTTGGTTATTTAATGTCCATATTTCGCTCATCATTCACTCTTTTGTACATTGTCTGTGGCATATTGCGTGAAAAAAAACTCTTTTTCTCTTTCTTTTATGAAGTTTTATAGTGTGACCATAGATTTAAGAAAAATAGATCGACAATAGTCACCCAGACAACGTGACCAAAAATGGGTTGTTAATGTGTGAGTGACTTACGGGGCTCGTGGCGCATTGGTAAAACAACCGGCTGCAGCACTGAGGTCGGGGGTTCGATTTTTACCCGAGCACAAATATTTATGACAAACATTAATATTTGTGCAGCGTCTGGGTGTTTTTCTGTGTATTATAAGTATGTATTTACAAAAGAAAAGTATATAAGTATGTATATATGTATTAGTATCCGTTATCTAGTATCCATACCACAAGCATTTAGTTGCTTAGTTTGGAACTGGAGGGCCCTGTGTGATTTGTGTCCAAGATATTATAATTATTATTATTATCAATGTGTTCGTAAAAAGCGCTTAAAAACGTTAACTTTTACAAAGTTAATGTTCATGTGTGGAAATGTAAATAAAATATATGCGGTTCCCAAAATCTAATATAAGCGGTTGCGCTGTCAGTGATTCGATGCTATTAGTAAATTTTTCCTGTCATGTGCCATCTATTGTAGTCTATGCTAAATCTATGTATGAACCCACAATCGTTGTGTCAGATGTCAGCTGATAAACGACCGCCATTTTTAAACTAGGCAGGACCACGGTTTAAACGGCAAAATATCCTGGTGTAAGCTAAACTATAGTTTAAACTGTTATTGGAGGTTTATCTAGCATTGATCTTACAAAATAAACGACAGATGAGGTTTAAACTAGACAAAATAGTTTAAACTGTGATTGATCTTACGGGCCTAAGTCTGATAAAGTGTGATAGAGTCTAACTAAAGTATTTTCTTTTTCTAGAACTTAATGTGTAAATGAATAGGAATTATGTATTAAACTTGAGCGTCAGGTTTTCTTTGTAACTAGATGGCACACATATTGTATACGCAAATTATAATAATTTGAACGAAATTACTTTTTTTATTGTATAAAAGTAAGTGATTTGCCATCGATCGGTGGAATACGATTCCTTACAAATTCTCACGGGCATCACACGCCAGGACGGCAGTTAAGGCCTCAACAGACGAACCGTTTCTTGGAATAATGATCTGTATCGTAACCTTAATAACACGTTTTCTACACTCAAAGATGCCGTAATCAAAATATAAATACAATTCTGCATTATTTAACCATTGTTTTAGAAAAAAAGACATCATATAATAAAATTTTGATCTTTAAAAAATACTTAACTCGTTGTGGGTCTTTGGCGAAATGTTACAGAAAGATTCAGGTTCTGGGACTGTAATGTGTACCCAAATAATCTGTAAAACTATTTCTCTTCTTAGCCTTCAAAAATTACCTTTATTTAAATTAATTACCTTTATTTATTACCTTAAATATTTAATCATTACAATTATTTACAATACATAATCTTACACATTCTTTGCATCTAAGAAAAGAGGAGACGAATAATAAGTCAAATACCAAAAGCTATTAGATAAAAATACTACTTATTTCAAGTTTAAAACAACCATTAAAAAAATATAAACAATGTCAAAGCATTAGAAAAAATATCACTCATTCCAAATTTAAAACAATGATTTAAAAAAATTATAAAGCTATAGAAATAACAACGTCGGTAGCTTGTAGTGTTACGATTTATACGTCCATATATAAAAAAATATAAAAAAGTGTTGCCACTGTTTAATAACAACCGATTTGATTACAGATTATCATAATTACGGATCTGGATCGCAGCACACGCGCGGCGGGAGGGCGGTTCGCTTGTGCACGCTACCCATTTTTTCCAAAGTCACACGTTATTGTATAGCCCTCGACGAATAGATTATTAATTTTTTTTTATTTAAATGTATTTTAGTCACTGTGTTTGTTTGTGAGGATTGTGATGAATTTTGCTTTTTAAGAGAGACGATATACGACAAAGGATTATATCTAAATCGTAAACAAAAAACTATTTTTAGTAAACTACATAATTTTATCTTTAAAATCAATAGAGTGGTCTGTTGTAATAATCGATACAATCGTCTAGGTACATGGCAAATCGTTATCTAATGGCTGAGCTGAGCGTGATATTCTCAGGTCACGGTAGTACCCGTTTCAAAGTGTCAATCTAACGGTACTACATCTATTTATTACTGAACTCCTCTTAGGTATTAGAAAGCAATTACTTGTCGTAGTGTACGCCATTATGCACTACACGTAACACGAAGTCGATCAAGTGAATTACATTTTCCAGTTTGTAATATACAATATTATTTCCATAACAGTTGGCACCGGTAGCGAATAATTAGAGGATAGCAGAGGCAGGTCGCGCGATAACTAGTCTTAATGATGTGAAATCTCACTCCGACACCACACGAGTACCGCCATTTTGAAATGATGGCAGCGATGGCGGGAAAGCTTGCAATTAGACGCCGCTTGATCGCGGTAAATCGAGCGACGCACCTATTACGTATTTTATATAATGCGACTACAAGATAAGTGCATTCATTCAATCTGTATGTTCACAAATATATTTAAATATATCAAAATTTAAATTCGATTCCCACAATTATCGTATTTATTGGGATAATATGGATCGTGATAGCCATCAATTTGCTCTCTTGCGGACGGTTAGCTACTGTTTTTTTAGCCCGCAGCCATCATACGGTCACGCAAATGATTTAAATAACAATTTTGATCAACTAAATGGGATTTGACCGATTATTTTTGGCACTTTAGAATAGTTGGCATTTGCGTGTGAGATCATTACATCGCGTGCAAAACAAAAGCTTGTCTTGTCTGTGGATTTTTGCATGATTATGTGAATAGTAGATGGGGCTGTGACAGTTTTGCGTTAGAGGATATCGCAAAATTACGTATTAGCTACTACTAAAATGTAAATTCATCACAAAATTAAGAGAGGTAGTCGCCTCTGGCGCTCGTGACGACATGCAAATATTTTTGGATACTCAGCGCAACTCAATTTTCAATCTTTTCATACTGGTTAGTCTAATTTTCAGATTTTTTTAATGGGAATGATAAACTACTATGATAATTATGAGAACTCAATTCGTACAGACATATTTTTTACTTAATTTTGAAAATAATTATTGTGAGTATAACACAGTTTAGTCATTGACCTATATGTTCTAGACTTGTAGTAACCTTCTCAAAGCGTGACCACTGGCCATAAGCCTACAGGCTTATGCGAAGCTTATGTCAATTCAGTCATCTGTCAGACGCGAACCAAATAACAATAGGTACAAAATGGGTAAATGCGTAGTAAAAGATTCAAAGATTCAAGATCGGAAACCCATAAGAAATTAACCGGAATTACTTTCCACGCGTAAGATTAATGTTTACATTAATATTAAAATACAGTAAAATAGTTAAAATGTTGAATTTTCATAATTAGCTTCAGTGATACCATTAAAAACTTAGTTTTAGTTTCCCACATTTGTGGGAGAGTTATTAATTTATGGAAAAGGAGATTTTAAATATTTTTTGTTATAATAATAACGCTGCAGGGTGCCTAAAGATGCAGCACGCCGTGACAAGACCCACCAATTTAACGTGCCTTCCGAAACACGGAGGAACTCGTCATGATAAGATGGTCACCCATCCACGGACCGACCGCGCCAAGCGTTGCTTAACTTTATGATCGATCGACCCGTGCGGCTGTTAGGCCCTGTCCACGTTAAATAAAATAATTCCCTTTCAATATAATGAATGTAAGTACATTATTTTACTACTCAAGCGTTTTCACTATTTTGTGTATCTGTACCTAATTGTGTATACCTTACTTACAGCGATTTAAATCGCTGCTCTAAGGCAGGTGTACACAATTAGGTACAGATGAGTGTGATCCATTTTTTTTTCGGAACAGCCGATCTAGTACGGAGTACACAGAGATCGTTGATCCATTAATTATTTCAGTTATCTTCTAATACATCTGATAAGAATTTATTAAATATTTTTACGAGTACATGGCTTGAAAAAGTTGGGTAAAATTTCGCATGGGCAGGCCACCCCACACCGCCATTGCAAATTTATATTGCCATCTTTGTCTAATCAAAGTGACGGCAATGTATATGCGATTTGTGTGACTGAGATAGATATATGTTTTATTTTAAATGTCTAGTGGTTTCAAAGCTACGTCATTGCATCTAAAAAGTGGACACACATTTTGTGACGCATTTGAATGAGGTTTGCTCCTCTTGTATATTGAACTCAGTGAGTTTAGTCCACATTTTGTATTAAGTGGATTCGCATTGGATAGCTGGAAGCTTAAACTTAGTAGAAAAAACAGGGAAGATTTACAGTTGCCAAACTTCTAAAATAAAATTCCCCATTTTAAGCACACACACATACACAATTTCACGCCAAGTCCCTCGTGTGATAGACAGATAGTAATATTTAAACATTGTATCTTACAGTCTGATTATACTAAGAATTCTATAATAAACTTCGATATGTGCATTTGATAAGTAGATATATAAATAAATAGAATGACGCGTACTTGTTACCCACCTCAGTTTACATATCTGATCCATTCGTGATTATAAATATGTATAACAACCGCCATATTTTAGTTATATCTAATTCAAATCTTTACTAAGTGAAACAAAGTTACATATATATTATTTTAGATTCCATAAAGACACGAAGCGTGCCACTAGCTCCCGCCTTAATAATGTTTTAAATTTAGAACAGCGAAGGGATGGGACATGTGTGTCGTAACGCGTTTGGCGAAATGTGATTACAGTCGGTAAGTAATTAACGAGTTACTATTTTTAACTATACCAGACTAGTTTTATTTTATTTTTATTATATGATTAAAATGAAGCTATGTTATAAGCTTTAGCCTGTCAAAATTGAACAAATGAAACAAAAAAAAATGAAGCTGTCTCAATATGATATTCTTTTGAAATTGTAATAATAATTATTACCTACTATCATTGTATTCGTGAAAGTGTTTTACCGTTGACCAACCGCGCCACGTACGTATTGTCCGGCATATGAAATAAAGCACGCTCTCAATTGTAAACTAATTATTCCAACACGAGAAACTCATTCGGTAACACCGACAGTTTTTACCTGTAAAGAGATTAGTCCACTTAAACGACATTCACACTTCCAAAAGAAGTGGCATTGTGATGTGCGAGCGATAATGATGATACGTTTAAGAAATGTATTTTTACATCCAGTCCATAATGGACCCGTTTGAAAAGGAGTTGTTTCTTATAAAAATTTCATTTAGATTCAGTTCGCGTCTCGACTGTGTGTCACAGAGTCGTCCCGCTTATGAATAAATAACAGTTGTACATTAATTTATTGATTGTTATTCAAATTGGGTTTGTCAATCGGAGGTTGGAGGTGATGTGTCTCGTCTCGGGGCTTTTTGTTCCTCCCGATGTTTTTGAGGTTATGTCTCTCTTGTGCCGGCGACTGAAAATCGTTTTACATTTGTTCAACAAAGTTTATTATAGCTACCTATATTGTTATTATGTTATTTAAACTTACTATATTTACTTCATATATTATTTATTTCACGTACGTATCTAATACTTATAATATTCGTGTAATATTTTGATTGACATGTGGAAAATTTATACAAAACGTTTATTACGTCATATTGATCTGAGTTGATTACACTATTTGATGTTTTTAAATTGTAATAGAATACTAATTTGTGGCATTATTTGTATTTAATATTATTATGCGCATAGATCTTAAATATGATCGAAGTACCTACTTATTTCGAGAAAACTAATATTGCAATAACAAATTGATTTTCGATAACGTGCATATCACTATTATAGATTTGGTATGATTTCTAAGTAATATTTTATTATGTGGTGGCGCGCAAATCGGGATTAACAATAAATAAAAAAAAAACTAAGTGGTCTTATTTTATTAAGTAGAAAAGCATAGCGAAGAACTTTTGAAAGTAAAACAACGATTTTTATTAGCGTGTCAATTATTGAACAATATCGTAAAAATGCGAAGTAACTTTTTTATTTTCAATCTCACTACCTTTAATAAGCGTATTTTTAAGTCATGGTATCTGTACCTAGATAGAGTAACGCTATGTCTCATTATGTATATGTGTATACAGATTACAGACATAATGAACTATGTCTAATGCACAATATAGTAAAACAATTATATATCCGCCATGTTGGCGATTTACGCGCGCGCCGTTCCGATTGGTTAACCGTTCAAAAACCGATTCATCGTTAATACAACGTTTATTATTATTATTCTTAGTGCTATGGTGTTTCTAAGAATGTTCCACGCCTCGACTGTTTTTAATGACAAAAGGCTTGGACTTTTTATTATTTTGATCGTTCTCTCGTTTCTGTTAATTGTTCCGGAGACGTGATTTTAATATATCATGCGTGTTGACCGGTCTCTTTATGATCGTGTATGCAAATATGTATTGATTGGACAACTGTGGGTTAGGAATGAACGAATGAATGGGAAATTGCGCGCGCTCTTTGCACAGCATTGGCACATGAGAGAGGATTTTGACCTCAGTTTTAGCCTTGTTTAAGATTAAGGTTTATACATATAAATCTCTTTATTTTATCAATCTTTACATATATGCATACATACATAACTTCACGCCAAATTCCTTGCGGGGTAGGCAGAGAAAACGGATATTTATCAATTGTTGATATGCAAATTTTACTGTGAAATGTATTGGTTCTTAATAAGACGGATGTGTTAAATGTTTATTATCAGCGATCTATTTAAGTTTTATAAAATACCAGTAGTTGATACAAAAGCGCCTCCTAATAAAGTTCTTATTCCACTAAAACCGAAGCTATGTAGTGATATTTAAGTTTCATTGGACTATTGCACTCTACCTCTGATTCGAAGGGTTACTGCATGATTGTTCGATTTCGAAGCATTATTGGCCAATTACCATCGGATAATAAGATTGGTACGTGTAGTTGCAAATACTTCGGATTTTTTTTTTCACACCCGTTTGCTCCACACATCTTTTCTATATGTGATGTTTAAAAAATAGTTTGGCACCGTATCTCTTATTCTATCTGCGCTATAAATTATCGCGTGATATATGTTCAGTCCTATAATGACTGGTAGATTCTGGTGCATTTGACTTGCTGATGGCAACACCGGTGGTGGTTTCTGGTGATTCCATCTGTTTGTTAATAGAATCCGCTCGCTCTTCAGAGTTTTTAACGTATCTCATTATGTTTAATAGCATATTATTATCTTGTATATTTTATTTGATATAAGTTGATTTGATTATTATTTAGTTATTCTGAAAGTGGTACAGCCATACAGTACGCTGCATAAATGGGCCGGCTCCACCGGTGAAATAACATGGTCTCTCTCAGAATATCGACTCGAATTGCGTTTCGTTCGGTGAGCAAGGTATCACCTTCTCGCTCTTTGCTCTCGTCACTAAAATCATTAACAACGTCCTTACACAAACACATATATTTGCCACGGCGAGACGTCATTCAAGACGCCATGCCAATCGAAGCGTTTTTGTGCAGATGTTTGTTTGAATTTTTAAAATGCAGAATAATTTAACAGTGGTAGAGCCAAGCAGTTTACTGCATAAATGGGCCGGCTCGACCGGTGAAATACCACGACCTCTCAGAAGACCGACGTAAAGTGGCCCATGCCACGTTTCGTTCGGTGAGAGAGGTACCCGGAGGCCCACCCCCTTCCCCATCCTTTCCTATCCCCTTCCCTTAAAGGTCGGCAACGCAACAGTAACACTATATGTGCTGCTGGTGTCCATGGGCGGCGTTAGTTGCTTACCATCAGGTGACACGCCTGCTCGTTTGCCCTCCTGTCCCATAAAAAAAAAACGTTTAAGTAAGTAATTTAAGTTTTAAGAATAATTTAAGTTTTTTTCTTTTTCATAAATACATACATGTACATGCATACATGCTTAACTTCACGCCAAAACCCTTGCGGGGTAGATAGATAGAATAGAACGCTATAAGGAACGATTCTTAAACGACTCACTTAATCTTTTAAATTTAGTGGACTAGCCTCTTATAACACACTAAAAATATAGGCAGGTACTGACTAGGTACTTTATATTCTTGAACATCAAGACAGTGGTCAATCTATACTGCTGTATGTTTGTTTTATGAGACTTTTTTCCTTATAATTGTTGACAAGCCAAGAGTGGATCCCTCCCAGATAGTCGATGGTACTGGAGGGTCTTACTCGCTACCGTGTTACGGTTCGCCCCCTCACTGTTTGCCCTCTTCATCGGCCGGCAATGTCCTCACATAATTGGCTGTATGCTATCTGAACGAGTTACGTGTGGTCTGTAGTCCAATGGCATTGTTTGAAGATATTTGAGTACATCAAGTGGATATAGTACAATGATATAGCTTTATTTTGGAGTATTTAAAGATCGATCTTCAGCTCCACGACTAAAAGGCGATTTATGCTGGTTGAGAATCGATCCTATCATTGATAACTATCTGTAGATGGCCGAGCTATAAGGCCTAAATACTTGTTTCTTGAAAACTAATAAGAAAAATAATCTCTTCTTTTTTTATGGGATTGGAGGGCAAACGAGCAGGCTTGTCACCTGATGGTAAGCAACCAATCAACCAACCAGCAACACATATGTTACTGTTGCGTCGCCGACCTACAAGAGAAAGGGGATGGGGAAGGGGGTGGGCTTCCGGTTACCTCTCTCACCGAACGAAACTTGGCATGAGCCACTTTACGTCGATCTTCCGAGAGGTCGTGGTATTTCACCGGTCGAGCCGGCCCATTTATGCAGTGAACTGCATGGCTCTACTACTGTAAAATTCTCTGTATTTTATGGGATATTGGGCTAATGAGCAAGGGAGTACTGTGATGGTAAGCGACTAGAACCGCTCATGGACATATACTACACGTACTACACATTGCCGGCCATTAATATGGTATTGAGAAGGGGTTGGAAGTGGAAAATAGGGAAAAAGTGGAAGAAGAAGCTAATGGCAATGCTACGCAGTTTTATTCATGATTACCGGCCCTCTTATGGTGAAATACCACGAATATCGACTGGAAGTGGTTCGTTTCGCCAAAATATTACAATACACTCCAGTAGCTATTACACTATTCAAAAGCTTCGAGGCTTAATTGCTCCTTTTTTTTTTTTTTTTTTTTTTTTTTTTTTTTTTTTTTTTTTTAACCCAGTGGAAACCTGTTAAAGGTACCAACAGCGCCGGGGGGTGCCGTTGGTTATGTTGGACTCTCCATCCCTCCTAACCACCACCATCGGGACGGTATACCAACTAAAACCACTGGGGTGTTCCTCCTCACCACATTCGACGGGGTCGCGGGAAACGTGCTAACATACACCTACCGACCCCGTCTGTGGCTACCCACCTCGGGGGGCCTTTCTCGGTCCCCCTTTCATCTCCACGTGAGGCGCTCCGGAACACATGGAGCACCTTTCGCCTCGGAACCTTGCCTCCTAATCGAGCGGTAAACCCCCCGGTTCACCACTCAGAGGTCCCTTTATGGCGGCAGGCGGTCGGCATAAGCCCGCCTCCTGCGGCCCCTTCTTCCACGGCGGATCAAGGGCGCAAGAGGGTTACTCTCGCGCGTCCTCTCCGCGAGCTCCTTCTGGGACATAACAGCACCGGCAAAGGCCAGCACCGCCGCCCAAGCCTGCTCACTACCCACCATCGTACGAACGATAGTGGGCAACGAGAGGTCAGCTCCGATGGTCAAGATGAGTGCCGCGCGCTCGCTTGACCATGCGGGGCACACGGCGCGGGTGTGATGCGCCGTGTCTTCGGCGGCGCCACAATGGTGGCACTGCATTGTAGGCTCCCTTCGCGCAACTCGGCACAGGTAACGACCAAAGCAGCCGTGACCCGTGAGGAGCTGCGTCAGATGGTAGGTAAGGGCGCCCCGTCTTCTTTCAACCCAGTCTCGGATGAATGGCCGAAAGGCTGCCACCAAATCATGGCTTGCCGACGGAATCTCCAGCCGCTCCTTCCACCTTCGGAAAAGGCGATTGTGGGCCCGCTCCCGCCACCGTCGAATATCCTCCGGAGATGGGAGGTAGCCCCTAGCTCGGGCATCAGCGCACCTACGGTATACTGACGCTAGCACCCCAGCTTCTAAGTCCCACGGCGGGCTCCCGGACAGAATTGCTGCCGCCTCAAACGACACAGTGCGGTAAGCCCGGGCCGCTCTGCACGCGATGACCCGCTGCGGTCTTCGCAGCTCGGCTCTGTTCGCCGCGTTAAGGTCCTCCGCCCATATTGGCGCACCGTAGAGCGCCATCGAGCGCACCACCCCAATGTAGAGGCGGCGGCAGTTCCCTCCCGGGCCTCCAATATTGGGTAGGACTCTTCCGAGTGCCCCGGCGCAAGCCACTAGCCTAGGAGCCAGGCTCCGGAAGTGCGCTGTGAACCTCCAGCGTCCGTCGAGTTCCAGTCCGAGATAGCGCATGGTTGGCCCGACGACAATGGAGGTACCGTCGACGACGATTTCTAAGTCAGGAGGCGGCGCCCTGCGAGGACCGTGGAAAACCATGGCCTCAGTTTTACTGAGCGCCACCTCTAGGCCAAGGGCCCTTATACGCTCGACCACCACAGCGACGCCTGAAGTGGCAAGCAGGGCTGCCTCCTCAACGTTGGCTCCGCGAGCCAGCACGAGGGTGTCGTCCGCATAGCAACACACGTCGACCCCCCGCGGATTGGCACCGCGCAGCACCCAGTCGTAACCGATGTTCCACAGGAGCGGTCCCAAGACTGAACCCTGCGGAACACCGCACGACACCTCCCAGCGAGACCACCCGCCGCGGACCGGGTACAGGATGGCCCGGTCAATGAAGTAGTCCGCCAGGACTCTTCTCAGATATCGGGGCACGCCGTGGTATCTGAGGGCCTCCTTTATCGTCTCCCAGGGCAAGGTGTTAAATGCGTTCGCTATATCAAGCGAAACCGCGAGTACCGCTCCGCCCGCGGAGACGACCTGCTCCGTGAGTGTACGTACCCACGCGATGGCGTCCACCGTTGAAAGTCCACGGCGGAAACCGTACTGCGCTTTGTGCAGGTCCGGCCCGACCGCACCCAGGTGCGCAACGAGGCGCGCGGCAATCACGCTTTCAAATAGCTTGCCAACCTCGTCCAGTAGTACTATGGGCCGGTACGCCGATGGCGAGTCGGTTGGGCGCCCATCCTTGTGAATAAGGACGAGCTTACCTGTTTTCCACCGATGCGGGAAGCGACCCTCACGGAGGCAGTTGGAAAACAGAGCCCGTGTCTGTCCTCCGAGGCCCTCCCTCAGCGACAACATCAAGACGCGCCCTGGTACCCCGTCCAATCCCGGAGCAGCGTTTTTAAGCAGGAGTCGGGAGGATGCCGCCCCAAATTCAGGCTTAATTGCTCCTGCCTGTACCGCTACATCCCTTGGGTGTGAAGTTACAATATATGTACTATACAGCTATTAAGTCTATTTAAGGCATTAAGCACCAATTATAGAATTCCTTCACTAAGATAAGTACGTATATAAATGTGAGGATGATTGGGAAGAGAGAGATCAGTGGAGTTCGAAGAAAGAGTCGCTAATGTGGCGCGACCACGCCCCCATCCTGTCTCACCCTAAATGCGCCTGCGACGATTGCGTCATATGAGTTATATGATATACATTGAATGTATAACACCGTATACCTGGTTATATGATTTTTATTAAAAAAAAAAAACAAAAAAGTGCATCGACACAAGTCATTTAGCGCCAACGAATCTCCAGCTAGGCTTTGCTATGTTCGCCTGTAATATCATCATAACGTAGTACAAAACAAAGTCGCTTTCCGCTGTCTGTCCCCTTATATGCATAGGTTTTGTTACGTTTTTTTTTATAGATAGAGTGTTTTAACGGGGTGGTTTGTATGAATTCGTGTATAATGTAGTAAAGAAAAAGTGATTATGTAATGATACGGAGCAAATTCAATAGATTCGACAATAATTGTCATGTATTGACTTATAAAACTTTATGAGTTTCTGCCTCTATATGTAAAAAGTGGTGCAGAATATAAAAATAATAAAATAGCTTATTTATTTATATATTATTGTTTTATTTATGTATGTAAGTAGGTGCTGTATCTCATCAATTTAAATATAGTTTAACGGACATCAGAAATAATTAAATTGAAGTATCTAATATCTCTTAAAATTTAATTTCCGATGTGATTAAAATATCATGGACATTATTTTTGCTCACTTGGTTCACAGTCAAAAGATGATTTAATTATCTGGCAACATTTGACTTGTCACACCACGTGACTTATGTTGTACGGGGGAGTCGTCAGCGCGTCTGACTACCGGCAGCGCAGCCGCAGCTCCCACGCAACCTTCAACTCTCGGCTGACGCATTATTTTTATTTTTTACTGTAATTAAATTCAATCTTTTATAAAACTTTTATAAAACTATGAAATATTTCGCTGTTGTGGTGTTTGATCACTAAGAAATTTGTGTGCGAATATTCCTAATCTTAATCTCAATTATTATTTAACAAAATGTATCTCAATTATTTAAATAATTAAATTCCAATTATTTATTAAATTCCAAGATTTTTAAGTAATTATCTATCATGTTAGGGTGTATAGTTTCAAATAAGAATAAAATTGTCATTTAAGTTATAACTTCGTCTTCAATTACTATTTCCTCACTTAAAATAGACCCGCCCGTTATGAAATACGTATATCAAATTATATGACATGTGCCTTCAAAGCTACTAGTTTACCTGTAAAGTATACTAAGTGCTATAGTGTTTTGCTAGGGACTGATGTTGACTTGCGTCCGTGTGTGGTCCAATGGGCTTATTGAATTCATTTCAAAATGTCATAACTGTCTTATCATGTCAAATAAAATTAAATCTTATTGCAATCCAATAAGGATAGTTTTTCTTTGATACAATGTTAACTAATGACATGGGCTTCCGAATGTTTAGCCAAATAAGACAGTGTTGCCTTTATAAAAAAAGAAGGATAATAGCGAAAGTGTTAAGTCGGTCTGGTTTGTTAACTGTTTTTTTTGTAAACAAATAAAAATAAAATGAATTTATTCTATTTTTAAAACTCGAATGACGTGTACATGTAGATAATATGCAAATCGTTTCAAATTGCGCAGAGGATGTGCAAGTTTTACGGCAGACGTTGCGTGGGTGATCCATTGTGTTGTGTGAAATACTGGCACATATGCTATTACGCATTTAAAATTACAAACATTTAATTAGATCGTTTTGGGGTTCTTGGCTTGACGCGTAAAATGATATCGTAATCATTGATTTCTTTAATAAAATAATTCCAAACAACGTAATGCTTAGGTGCCCCTGGATTTTATCTTTTTACGTTTTAGACGCTTTCCATTCCATTTTCACAAATATTGTTGGCGAATATTTACGGAACTAATAAAGTTTTTAACTCATTAATATTTGTACTAACCTTCATGCTAATTACAGAACGAACGAGTACCCAATTATTACTTGAGGAGAATCAGCGAATGTTTCGCTATTTATAGTAAAATCGATGTAATTTAACCGGCTTCTTTTTTCTATACATTTGCTATTAGATATGTGCCGATCATGAGTTTGGCCGACTATCAGATTAGTCGGTTGCATAGAAGCCGACTAATCGGACGACTAGTCCGCCAAGCCGGTCACGGTTTATTTGATTTTCATAATATGTACTTCGTTTAGTGCTGCGCTAGCCCCACCTGCGAACTTGTCTATAAGTGTAAAAACGATTGCTGCCAGAAATGGCAGAAGCTTTAGTATTTTTTATCATAGTTTACCTATATAATGAATAAGTTTATGTAACTTGTAAAAAATAGTGGTAGAGCCCTAGGCTGATTGAAAAGTGCTGGCTCGATCGGTAAACTACCACAACCCCTCACTCAGAATACAAAGTAACTCTTTGCTGACTAGTCGCCGATTACGACAGTGGCCAGATAGTCGGCTTCATCGTCTAGCCGGCACATCTCTAAAAGAAATATTTTGTTAATAATGTCAATTAAGTAAAGAAATTGACTTAATATTTTAGTTCATAACAATTGCTGTACGTACAGTAATTATGAAACATAGGTCCAATAAAAATCGAATAACTTTATATTCCAACAAAATGGCGTTCAGCGGTCATTAATATGTAATGACAAGCGAGTTTGACAGGCCGTTATCGCGCCATCTAGCGGTAACAGTTTAATATCGAGCGCGTTTCTCTACGTCAAAATGTTTATGATAGACGGTCGCGTATGCTTTTTGATTTAGTGCCCCTCGCGTTGAGAAGTGCATTGGTATATCAATTATTTGTGGCATTCGAGTTTGGTATTTTTAAGACACGATCTTACTTTCATGTCAAACGGTTTGAATTAAATCATCAATTATATTGTACAATGCGTATTTTTAGTATTATCTGATTTGTATGAGTAATAATTTAATGTATAATACATTGGACAAGATTTGAAATTACACCGAGATACAGGTCTTAGGGTTTATAAGTGGAATATTATAATATGTAGAATTATTCGGACGCCAATGTGAGTCGTTCATATCGTATTGTTTGTAAATGGGGTGCTCGCGCCCAGCGGGGTGCGCCTTTGATTAGGAAATGACATTTTGAATCTGTGGTCACAAAATGACATCGTCACATCATAAATTTTGTTGTTAGTTTTCTGATTCTGGGCTTTCTTTTCCTATAAACAACGAAGTGTAGAAACATAGGAGTCCAAACGTAATGTTGGACGAATGGTCTCTATTTAGGGGAAAGAATTTTTGCCGGTAGAGGGCACAATCTTACGCGGGAAATTTAGTCGCTGTTGACAGTTCTGTTTATTACAAACCGCGATGTACGTAACCATCGGTGCGTTCTACGGCAGTTACGCCCAAATACTGAACCGCCACTCAAATCTGACAATCAATAAAGTGCTACTTACTGCTCAAATTTCTCGTATTCTGTCTAATGTGACAGCTACTTAAACTCTTAAGTAGCGCTTATATATTTGAGTGGCGGTTCAGTATTCGGGCTTTAGTGGCATAAAAGATAACTAAAATCTCAGTTTATTAATGTGTAAATTAATGGGATGAAAATCCTAGACCGTTCGGTTCGGTCTTATGTGTGTTTATGCCCTGTGGTTTTACTGATCTTTTCCTATTAAGATAACTACATGATATGTCAATTTTTTTTTTCTGCTGCTGTATCTGAACTTTATTTTTGCCAAATCTTCAATGCTAAGTACTTTACCTTCTAAGTATTTTCTCTGTTTGTTCAAAATATTTGCTCAGACAAATATAATCTTCTCAATATCCAGTAAAGTCTGTTTTCGTCTAGTACAATATTTGTTAGATGTTATCAATATTAAGTTGAAGAAGACACATTAGGTACATGTTATAAATATCTTTGGTACCAAAAAATATTATAATACAATGATGGTTGACAGATCGTTGGCGTTCGATTACCGGACCCGACTGTTTTTTTTTTGTCTTTTTTGTCAAGTGTGGTTTTATTTGATCGGGAAGGGTTCACGTTATTGATTTTGAAAATGTATGTTTGTTTGATGGAATTTACTCTTTAGGAGGGCCTCAAATAAAAATAATGGACACGATATTGGTCGAGTTTTTTTTATTTATTATTCCGATAAAAACTGTGTTTGGGCAGCTGATTTATTCAAGATCTATATTATGATAAATTATTAAATATTATATCTAAATACTGCTTGTGATGTGGAGATCAAGCCCCGTGCAGCGTCTTAAATCCAGAACTTTAGGGTTCAAACCTTAGTTCAGACACTAGCAGAATTGATTGCTCTAGCATGATCTACTACCATAATTCTTTTCACTTTTTTAAAGCAGGAAAATTCTTGTACGTTCTTCTCAGAGACTTATGCTGTGTCAAGTTGCATAAAGATCTAACAGTGGTAGAGACACGCAGTTCGCCGCATGAATGTGCAGGCTCGACCGGTGAATTCACCGGTCGAGCCACGACCTCAAAGAATATCGACGTAAAGCGGCTTTTGCCGCGTTTCACTCGGTGACAGAGTTATCCGGAGGCATAACCCCCTTTCCCCTCCCCTTCCTATTCCACTTCGGACCCCTTCCATGTCCCATTGTAAGGGCCGACCGCGCAACTGTGACACTATATGTGTTCAGATGTCCATGGGCGGCGTTTGTTGCTCACCATCAAGTGACACGCCTGCTCATCACTTTCTCACTTCTTGATAATATCAAGGGAATCACAGTTTATTGCTACACATTACAGTTTATACCTACACATTACAGATACAGGTTAAATTTAAATAGAGAAGAAAAAAAAACAAAAGAAATAATATGTCAGAAAAGCAGCGAACGACAGATGTCGTTGGTTATTTTGGTAGATGTCATTTGAACAATTTTGACATCGTCCCGGTTTTACGATCCGGCTAACACTAATTATATTTTTTTTATTATTATTGTAAAGTTTGAAAATTATAAAAAAATATACACTTATTATGTTGTTAAAAATATGCATCTACAACTGTTTCTATTTGACGATATACTCATCATAAGTAGGTTCTGATCTCTTTTTCTCTAAAGAAATACGGTTATTGAAGGAATATGCATTTTAAATTGAGTTGTGGTAACCTTTAGGGCCTTATTATTTCATACTATTTAACAACAATGTAATATATCCGTTTCATAGACAACTGACCTAACTGCGGTCACTGTATTAGTTTCCTGTACGTTTACGATCCCAGCAAGCCTTAAGGTAATTAAATGGCGGTTAGGGTACGGTTTAACCATAGTTTTAACGATATGTTTTAATGTCAAAAACCCATTGTATTTGTGCCTATATTGCGTTACATTATTTACAACTATGTAAATAGACAATGAGATTTGTAATTTAAGCTATTAGCTTGGCATTTAAGTACCTTTTACTATATCACCTGCTTCTATATGACATGATTTGTTTAAAAGTTAAATTACCTGTAGTTATGTGGGTTGAAAGAATGGAAAATTTTAAATTTTATTCTATGCAATTTTATAATTTGTTGCACTCAATTTATGAAATGTATAAAAATAACCTTTAGCCTTTTATATTAATATATTACTCAGAAATAAATTAATTTCGTACCTCTCAAATAAAATAAAGGTACCTAATAAAAAAACAAAAACTTGTAACAATTAATCTCAAATGTCTCCGAAGAGTATCTATTATTTATAGAAACATTGTAGATTTTTCGCGCCAATTTTTTTTTATTTCTTTTCAATTCAAAGCATGAAATAAAATCAAAGCTATTTCTTTGGACCGGACTATTGTTTCAAATTCACAGAATTTGTGTGTTATATAATGTACCACATCGGGTTCACATCTTTTTCACTAAAAAAGTTCTTTTCGATTGATTGTTTGTTGACTATAATAAATTATATTGTAATACAACTTTATTTATACATTATATTGTAAGAGAGAGAGAGAGAGCTAAAGATCACGACTTCAACAATTATTTTAATTGTCACGTCTCGTTCATTGTTAAACAAACAATTGAAAATATAGTAATATATATTTTATATATATATCTATAAAGTTAAATAGTTTAAATAAATAATTCCAATTTTAACAGTCATATTAAAATTCACTTATACATAAAAGTCGAATCAAATTTGAAACAGTTGGAATTGCCATAAGTTTTAACCTGTCCAAAATTCACACACAGTGACAATGACTAATGACAATTATTAAATGACATTTAGTTTTGGCGGGAACGTAAACACTTGGGTACCTACTTAGATCAGTGGTCTAAATAATAATAAAGAGATTTAACATCAACGTATATTGTTGATTAAAATTTGTGGCAATATATTTATTAAATACATATTAGTATTTGTCGAACACGATATAAATATTAAATAGCAAACTATTTAGCATAGCCATTTTTTAAAAACTTCACATATTCGTAAATTGCTACGACTTAACGTAAGTTTGATTGCTATTTTTAATTACTTTAATAATGTTTCATTCTAATCTAAGACTATAACGATGATTTTTTAAATGAGATAATTCAAGTATATATTTTAACACTTGAATTTTTGAATTTTTGCAATGTGCAAACTCGCGACTTGTCTCAAATATAAATTGATGATATTTGTTTGCAAGTCGTTGGTAATTAAATGTGATCATAAAAGTGTAAAATTCAATTATAGTATTTATAGTCTACACGGTTATTGTAATTATTTGTATTATGTATTGTAATCTAAGTTTATACAATGTTGTAATGTGATTTATGTCGTGGACACGATTCGAGTATTATTATGTAGCTATATTAAAACTTATAAAACTGGATATTACTTTTTAGTTAAAATGTAATTATCTTAAGATGTATAGTTTTATTTTTTATAAGTATGTTAGCGTGACATCAATGATTAACGAATAGTTATTTTTCTATTCAATTAACATAACATAACACAACTTCACGCCTTTTTGTTACCCGAAGGTGTAGGCAGCGGCTGTTAAGCCTCGTCTCGCCGTTATGTTTACGTCCCAAATGGAATAGGTGGCGAACCTATTGCCATACCGGGCACAAAGTTTTTCAGTCATCGATATTTATCACACATAACTTCCGAAAACCATTTCGAAAAGTCATTGGTGTGAGCCAGTGTCTGGAATCGAACCCCGGACCTCTGGATCAGAAGCCGTGTGCTCAACAACTGCGCCACCGAGACGAACAATTAATCTATTCAATTAGTATAATATTTGTGATTGGAAAATATCGAAATCGTTCGAGACAATTTCGAACGAGTACCAATAGGTTGAGGGGGGGTCAAATATTGACAATTCTCACGAACGGACTCGATGCAAGAGAGACCGAGTTGGGACCAGCCGTATGAGGACTGAATGGACTTATCCTTCCGCTTTTCACACTTATAGGTAATAATCGATTTTTATTACGCGACACGTTGTAGGACGACCATTAAGGTGATATTTCGTGGAAATTCAAAAAAAAAAATTATAGTTTACTCACAAATCGGTTACGTTAAGTGGATCGATAAACTCGAGTTTTAAACCGACTTATGTTGTGATTTAGTCGGAACACGAAGACTATGGTATTGGTTATTGTCATACTTACATATTATTTGTATGACGCATCGTGTGAAAAGTGCACATGTCAGGTAAACTTTTGCTTACCTTTATTTGCATTATTAACTTATACACCGTGAAGAGGTCAACAGATATGATCGTGTATATACATATAAAAGGTCTTTGTGATTGAGATGAGAGGGATGTTTGCTTTGACTCATTACATTTCAAGGGAAAATTTAGTTGATTCGCGAATGTGCGCGTCTCATGGTTCGTTTCTTTTATCGTATTACGACTATGTAATGTTTGTCAATGATCAACAAGACCGTTGATATGTAACATGTTGCCTCAGAGTTTATTAGTAGAGAATACTGACAGCCAATTTCTTTTTGTAAGTATCGTAACAGATGTCAACAAGAGTGAAGAGCGGTACACTACTTCCATCGAGTCTCGAGTTCGAAAATTTGCGTATGAATTACGACAAAAAGTTTTGGTCACACGATTAGGTTTCGATATCAAGGGATAATATCCGCTGTCCATACCTTTGATTAAAAGGAAAAGTCAAATTAAATATTGCTAATTATATAGTGCTAAGTAGGCTGTATGGGTTTTCATATATGTGTGACATTAAGGCTGTTCCATCTTCAAAAATATCCATTTTTGTTCAATAAACTTCAGCTGTACTATAGCTTATCTACCGTATTGAGTGTCGGTGTACAAGTAAGAAGTGTAAGCTCCGATGGTTAGGACATATAGAAAGAATGGATGATGCCAGATTGACTAAGCAGATATACAATGCAAAAGCGGATGGAGGTATGAGTCGAGGACGGTAAAGACACAGTCCATGGCCAAATAGAACGTGTTCTGGAGGAAGGTGATGTTAGGGGCATTAAAAATCGACGCGCGTGCATGAAAAGAGTTATGAAAGTCAACGAAGCGAGTGAAGCGTGTGAGAATAGTGCCTTATGGCGCACTGTTCTCTCTCTACCCCGCAAGGGATTTGGCGTGAAGTTATGTATGTAAGTATCTGCCGTAATGTATGGGTATAGGTTAAATAACATTATGTATTATTTAATAATTGTTATTATGGAAAATTACGCAGTTTCGTCGATCCCTAAACACGAATCGTACTGTATTATATTGAGGTTATTTTTCTTTCCATGATGATTCATAATTCGTCAAATGCCATATTATGTTCGCAATAGAATCTTTATTTGCTTTGATGGATCAATAGAAGCGACTAACGGATGTGGTACATATTATTTGGTGTTTGTCTAAAACATGACCGTTCTTATGTCAATTTCCTTTATTGGAAAATGTCGGTATGTATGTATGTATAAAGCTGTCCGTCATTTCGTTGTCCCTATTGAAATATATCTTTATTCTGACCATAGATATAAGAATAATAGATCGGCAATAGTCACCTAAACCACGAGACCAATCATGGATTGTTGATGTGTGAGTGACTTATCAATGTGTGCATAAAAAGTGCCTCCAAGTGTCCACTTTTACATAATTATTGTGTGTTGAATTATATACATCCTGAGAATCGCTTACTCACGGTCGCGCTGTCAGTGACGATTAGTAGTACATTTTTACTGACATGTCCCATCTACCACAGTCTATGATAAATCTATGATTCTGACATAATTCTGATATCTTCAACTTATTCTCTCTCTATCTGGGCTAGGATCTCCTATTTAAATCAAAGAACCTTTTATCAAACACCCACATTCATACCCCACCCTAAACTTCTTAATTGTGTTAGGTGTAGGTAGATTCTTGGGAGATATCACAATGTAAATATTCAATAGCGAATTTATCTTAGTGACTTAAAATAATTCTCATATAAAATCAAGCGAAAAAATCGCCTATTGCGAATTACCTAGCTGGACTGCTAATTCTATGGGTCTAATAAATCCCGCTGTGCCTCCTCCTATAGAGATAATTCTTTGTATTAATTTCCCCACTAGAACAAGTGTTTAGAAGAAAAAAAAAACAATTCTTGGGCGACACAATTGTTACAGATTTACGGAAACTCAAAACAATAAGTCCGTTTCCTTTCAGATAAATGATTCCGTGTCACTATTATTTGTTTGTGAACAATGCGAATTATATTTTAATAGTTGGTTTTCAATAGGTATCTTTTTTTTTGTCGGATTTACTCGGGTGATACTGGCCATATAGGTAGTTATGACAAAAAAAATTGTTTAAATTTCGAAATTATTCAAATTTCGATTTCCTCGTTTCTTTTTTTTTTCGTGAATTATTCCTCCCTTAGATATTTACGTACTTTCTAACAAGCCACTAATAAATTGTGGCCTAAAGTATCCACTATTGAATTATTACTTGTAATTTTCAAACATAATATGGCAAAATAATATACACATACTTAGAACGTTCCGATTTTTATTCAGACTAGTTTATCTGGCGAACTTTGTTTCGCCTCGGAAGCAATAAATAAAATATTTTGTAACAAAAATGTAGCCTAAGTTACTCGTTATAACTACGTGAAAATTGGTCCAGCCATTATAGAGATTACCCGAGACAAACAGACACTGCAATTTCATATACACTGATCCAGTATTCATTAGATAGCTCGTTTGGGTGATTTGTTTTTTTGTGAGAGTAAACGAATAATTGGGTCATCTTGTAAGCGACCAGCGCATCCTGGAATATTAATATCCTGTGACTAGGACTCCGGATACTACTTGCACAGAACGAAACGCGACATGGGCCGCTTTATTTCGATTTTCTAACAGGTTGTGGTAATTCACTAATCGCGTCGTCCCATTCATTTGACGAACTGTGAAACTCCTAAGTGATTCACTGTAATATATTGTACGTATTATTAATTCATTAAAATCTATCGCGATGTCAAAAGACGAGTTCTTTATTTGCGCTTTCTACGCATATATAAATATGCATAAAGGTATTATACACGGGTATCTGGCACGCGTCAATCACACGGAACTTATTGCCGTGAGCCGACGACGATTTGTCACTCCGCCATTTGACTCGTCCACATTGTGGTCCGCCATTTTGGTGTTGATAATTAACAGATAGGCATCTCTTAACTTGCGACCGCTTTCTACCATTTTTTTCATTGTTTTCTTTTAAAAACTATTATCATCACAATAGGGACGCATAGCTTTTTAAATACACCGCCTATTTGAATGAAATTTATGAGGTCGTGTGTGTTTCGTAATTCAGTAGCGTACGATACGGTTGGATTTAGGCATCTTTTATTAGAAAACAGCGGAACAAAACATCCGACATGAACGGTACTATATAGGCATGTAAATACTTTATTTTCTCGATTCAAAAATATTATGCTACGTAGACGATTGTCGGGTTTTTAAATGCGCCATGCAACACACTGCCTTTTGCATGAATTTACAACGTTCTTTCAAATATTTCAGTGCATGTAAAACTGTTTGTTCAACGACATATCGTTTCAAGTAACTCAAAGAAGTAGAAGCCTAAAGACAAGATATCACCCCCCACTCCTCATCGCAACCGTCAGCTTTCCGTCAATGCCCTGGGTTATTTACCTCTTCTTATCACCTTTTGTTTTGCTCAACTACCTGTCGTTTTGTTGTATTCTTTCTGATGTAATCACTAATGATTTTTTTAAAATCTTTGCGTGTCACTTGATTGCTCTATTTTAAATTTTCGTTTATTTAATCATATTGGGTTTTAATTGACATCTATAGTTTCTTTATTGCTATAGAATTCATGTCAACGATTTTTTTTGTAGACAAAAATTACTGATTCTGACACTGATATTCATCCTCTTTAAATTAAATTAATTAAATTATGACCAATTACATAGTTTTTTATAGGTGAGATTGACTTTTCTAGGATAGGTACTTAAAAGTTTTACCTTTGCCTAAGAAGTTTGACGACGCTTTGTCATTAAATCACTTCACTACAAAAACAAAATCTTACAAAACAAATAATAAAAACAAAATTTTCACACATTAATATATTGAAATTGAACCTCATTACATTCGATCAATGTTTGGCGTGTCTGCTGTTTGCACTGGCAATACTTGTGCAACCTGTAATACGTTGGAAATTTAAACGAAACGACAAAAAAAAAACAAAAAGATGTACCTAAATAAAGACTAAAAGAATCTCCATCCATGTTTGTATAAGATACCGATGCAAGTATATCGATGCATCGATGTGAAATAGAAGGAGCCTGATGCTATTGGAAATGCCAACAATAACGCACCAGACGTAGATCGGCGATACAGGTCCTTGTGTCCACATTAGCATCTCAAGTCAGGAGTGTGTGCAAACATCGCTGGGGTCATCTGATGAAATGTTCAAAGGCTTTTAGTTTCCCGAGAATTATTAAATGAATGCCTCCAGGAACGTAATGTAAATATCGGTGTGTGTGTTTGTCGAGCGGAGAACCTGCTTGCATTGTGAATGTTTGATGCCTTCTCGGTGTGATTGGCGGTTATATATTTTATGTTCGATAATTTTAATGTGGCAACATTGTGATTTGCCACATTAGGCACATTAGGTTATGATTTTGGTTCTGTTGTAAATATTTTCAATTTCATGTAATCAATCATAGCAAAGTATTTTTGTAAAATTTTTTTTGCTTGTTTTTTTTTTAATTTTCGGAATTGTAGACTGTAGGAATAAGGCCGCGACAGCCAAATTGCCCATAGGTACACCAGGCACGATTACGCCCATGGAGAAATAACTCCAAAAAAGGTGTCCGAAAAGTATTTTTTTACGTACCCAGAATCCGAGTCTTTTTACTAATATATTATAAGTAAGATTACATAATGGACTATCTTTGTATGATTTGTATAAACCATCTTGTAAGATCAATATTTCATATAACGTTTAAGTAAACATTAAGGTAGATTTCCCTTCGAAGTCAACAATAAGTTACTCAACTCGAAGGAGAGTTGCAACACTGAGAAACATAACATTTATATATATATAGATATCCATATATATAGGTAAATACTTAGACGAGTTATGGCTAGATAAACATGTAGGCATTCCAGACGCTAACACTGCTAATATGTGGACAAAGGTGGTCGTGACCGATCTTGCTAATAAACGTTCCAGGGAACGGGGATACGATGTGAAAGAACTTTGCCACAAACTTCCAACGAATCCACCCTCGGCGATCTTGAATTTATGTTAGAATTGAATTCTGTAAAACGTTTTAGTATAAATATCTCTTTGATAATTTAATTCGTCTTAACGAATATCTGGTCTCATAACCTGTTGCCATATACCGGACATAAGCTGTTTATTAATCTCTTACGCTGACGCGGCGAACTTTTTTCGGCATCAAAAGTAAGTTTTACAGCATTTATAATTAAAATGCAAAATCTTGAAAGTTATCACTTTTCTGTTGCTACATTATATATGAATTGTATCTACATACAAACCACCCCTTATCCACGTTGCGGAGTTTCACAGATCGTGACTTTTAAGGGGACATACAGCGGAAAGCGACTTAGTTTTATACTATACAACGATAATTACTCACTATTAATCAAAGAATCTATCACTCGAGACAGAGCCCTCATTAGATGTCCTAATTGCATTTAGATGTTGTAGTTTTTATATCTTTATGGTTTTAATACACGCAAGTCAAGGTTTCTTCCTTCCTTTGCTTCCTTCCCTAAGACACTAGTTAGTTTATAAGGCACTTTATCCCTCTTTTCTTAAATACCAATTTAATTAACAGTAGAAAGTACAACTGATTCGACTTCTGCCTTTTTCATATTTGCGAGGCATACTTGCTCGAGCATCAGAATAGTTTGTCTCAGAGCGTCACTCCACAGATTTCCCGCTCGTATTTCAGCTCTCGTAGTTCACCAACTAGCAACTTTTCTAATAATAAAATAATAATCTCATTATATTTCGATATTTATCGATTGAATTCTAGTGTGTTCGATTAATTCACACTAATATCTCATCAAATATTTTCACCAACTAGCATCGACTCGACGATATCTCCTATAACAACTGAACGTCCAATATTTTATTATCCGCCGATTGTTTGTTTTACGAAGACAAGATCAAACATGTCCGCCGCACGCGACATCTTTCATTACAAGTCTCTATTTGAATTTGCTTGTCGTAAAATTTTACTAGCACCGACAGACGATTACGTTTTCTATTACAAATAAATATTACATTGTGTATGACATCTGAAAGTTTAATTTTTAATTTAACATACATACACATATAAACTCACACCTGTATCCCATAGGGGTAGGCAGAGACTTTGGCTTCACAA
Organism: Euproctis similis; assembly: GCA_905147225.2. Classification (NCBI taxonomy): domain Eukaryota; kingdom Metazoa; phylum Arthropoda; class Insecta; order Lepidoptera; family Erebidae; genus Euproctis; species Euproctis similis. The sequence continues at coordinate 11,993,918 of LR990121.1, forward strand.
CCTACGATCCTGACACTCTTCTTTCGCTTCATCCACAGTCATACATCTCATGCATTCACGCTGGTTTCAGGTGCTACGCATTTGGTCTTTTTGAAATAGATCATTTATTTGGTCGTGGTAGCTTCGTCTCGGTCTCCAGATCCCGATCCTGTCACTCACATTCGCTTCGTTTACTCTTTTACTCAGTTGGCTTTCATACTTCTCAACATCTTGGTCACCACATTATCCTTCAGTTTGCATTTCTCCCGTATTTATCACGCTATTTTTCATTCGATTCGCAAGGGTATCTTCACGCATACTTTTTAATTTAATGACACTCAATTTATTGCTTGGTTCTTTAGTAGTTGTTCTGTCCAAAACAACGCTACCCATCGATATCGTATAGGTACATGAAATTTGATTATTGTCGCGTTTTAAATCTGTAATATCTACGTAAATACTCAATTGAATTACACAAACGCTGCAAAGGGCATTAAAAAATATTTTAAATTTACCTTTGTATAGGCAGATCATTGATAAGGGTTATTGTATTGTCCAAAAGAGTAGAACTTACTACTCTATTACTAACTAATTCACTTCTGATTTAATATCTTTACTAACGTTGTTAAGTAATTTCAGATTTAAAGTTAAAGAGATTTAAATTATAAATAAACGTTCTTACACTCATAAGAAAAATAAGATAATGTCCATAGTTTCATTTATATAGATATATATAATTTTCATCAAAATCTCGTCAATAGATACTGTTTAAAATATTACGTAATTAACAATGAAACTAACAAAATACATATATTTCAGAACAAGAATAAGATTTACTATTTGTTTTGAGATTCATTGAAGTCGGTACCTGTAGATATGTATATCAATGAAATAAACCCTATTCCAATGGTGTTACGATATATTTCACTTAAAATTCGAGCAGCAAAAATATATAGGTGCTAATCAACGGTGTGTCCTCCTGTTTATAAATCTGTATTGCCACGGGGATACTTCTGAGAAGTGCACCGGTTCGGTTCCCTGTTTGTTCAAAAAATAAGCGAGTGGCCAGTTTAATGGACCTTAGGGATATGTAGATGAATTCTCTCACTTTCCGTTTCATTGTGGAGGTCACGATTCCAAACGTATCACGGGATATATTTTGTTTGGATACTCATTTAACAAAATTTTTATTCTACTTCTATTTATACAGGTTTTTTTTTTAAATATTGTCTAGATAGATGGACTTTTTTGTATTGACTAAGCAGACATGCAGTGCAAAAGCGGCAGGATGTAAGAGTACGGGACGACAACGACACACGACAATGGGATAAGGGCAATAAAATGCTTATAATAAAAGGTACCGACTTCAGCTGTCGCTTCAGTATTAACAAATTATTGGCTAGTTCACTGGATTCAGATTTATTTCTTTTGAGCAATAGCATGACGCGTAGTTATATATTGGTTTCGTCAATGAATAAGTATAAAAAGACTTTTCTAACTCCATCTTTTTCTTTGAACTAAATCGGTTAACGTTTTAATCATTAATTTAAATTTAAAGTTTAAATTTGCATAACATTGCGCATTTAAATTTAAATTTCAAAATTTTTTTGAATTTCGCATTTTTCTTTTGTGCCCGGTATGACAATAGGTTCGCCACCTATTCCATTTGGGACGTAAACATAACGGCGAGAGGAGGCTTAACAGCCGCTGCGAACACCTTCGGGTAACAAAAGGCGTGAAGTTATGTTATGTTGTATGGTATGCGCATTTGTTTTACGCTGTTACTTTTGAAGTCGATTCGATTCAATTTACAAGCGTTAATATATTGTTAGGTGTTAAATCGTAGTGAAATTTCGGTCACCAATATTGACATGTCCAATATTATAAGTACCTTCGGAACATGTTACAGTTAATATTTATATTATAATATCACGCGTGAGATATCAACAAAAGGCCTGGGTTGAGAAAGAGAGTCTTCGATACTATTTGCGGCATCGTTAGCAGACCACTTGGGGGCCGTCCACTAATCACGTGAGGCTTGGAAGGGGGGAAAGCGGTGTCACAAAAATCACGAAATATGACTTAGGGGAAGGGGCACCCCCTTCCCCTTAATCATAGAAGGATATTTTTTTACGTGTGCTTATTTTTCTCTTGATTTCAGAATAAAATAAGATTATACTTTCTTCCTGTATTATAACTTCAGGTCTGTATTTTTTTTCAATAGGAAGCGGCTTTAAGACTCGACTCGCCAAATGTTGACGTCCTAAATGGAATAGGCGGTGGAACCTATTATCATACATCGGGCACAATGTTGTCTATCGTCGATATTTTTCATCTCACTACTATTGATGGTAAAATAAAAATAAAACTCTAAAATTTGTATCACCGAGGGGGAGAGTTAAAATGTTTAAAAAAGGTCACGTAATTAATGGACGGCCCCCTGACTGTCGGTCAAATGGAGTAACTGAACACGGAAATTTGTTGATTTTAACAGTTCATCATATGATAATAATATATCAAAATTGTATATGTTTGTCTTGTAAATTTATATATATGTTGGAAGGTAAACGAACTTATAAGTAGCTCAATTTATTGATATAACGTTTAAATTAAATTGCGGTCAGATATAAAAAGAGAAGTGAATGATCATGGAATCCAGTAGCAATCTGGAGTCCATGAGAAAGAATAGTAGACATAAATGACAGGGTTGGTGTATGGGAACGATCGCTGTGATTACTGTTGGGTTCCGTAGGAATTAATAGCGAGCTATACTATCGATACATAGCTATATTAGGTCTCGGTGGTACAGCGGTCAAGCACCCCGTTTCTGAATCAACAGGTTGCGGGTTCGAATCCTGGCTCACACCAATGACTTTTCGAAATTAATTTCAAAAGTTATGTGTGATTCACATATCGATGATTGAAAACTTTGTGCCCGGTATGGCAATAGGTTCTTAGGCCGAAAGAGAGAGGGGTAGGCAGAGCGCCATTAGAAATTGTTCTTACACACCTCACTCACTTTTTTGTCTTTAATAACTTTTCTCTCTGGTTTAACATAACATAACTTCACGCCTTTGTTACCCGAAGGTGTAGACAGCGGCTGTTAAGCCTCGACTCGCCGTTATATTTATGTCCCAAATAGAATAGGTGGCAAACCTATTGCCATACCCGGCACAAAGTTTTCAGCCATCGATATTTTTTACAAATAACTGCCGAAAACAATTTCGAAAAGCCATTGGTGTGAGCCAGTGTCTGGATTCGAACCCGGACCTCTGGATCAGAAGCCGTGTGCTCGACCACTGTACCACCGTTTCTTTTAATTTTCTAAATTTCATCCTTTATGACATTTTGCAAACCTCATGAAGTATCACTATTGCATAGTATTAAACAAAGTCACTTTCCGCTGTCTGTCTACTTATATGCTTTATCTAAAAACTACGCTTCGGATTTTGATGTGATTTTTATTTAATAGATAGAGCATGTCAACGGTTCTACTATTTATAAGACAAGTGGTTGGCCTTAGTCTAACTTAATATACCTTAGACTTATTTTATAAATCTAAATTTAAAGAATATTGTAAATCCATAAAAAAAAACAAATTGATTGACATAATAGCACATCTACGGAACCCTGAAGCGTGGCTGTCCAGTGAGACGTTGCGTGTGCGTTCCGATGCCGAGCGTTTATCCGAACGAAACATTTCACCGATAATAACTCCACACAATATAATAATGCGAATAATAATAAATAAAAGAAATTGGAAATGAGAGAATAAAAATAAGAAAAATAATATGAAATATAATAATGTTTTTAATGTCGTAATTGTGGCCCCGGCCCCGCGGGGCCGTGCGTCGGCACAAAACGCACTCACTTTGCACAACAATTTTGATTGCACGCCTCAAACATTTACATATAATATATATTGGATATATATGTATATTGAAAATAAAACTGGCTTTGCATGTTATATGCAATGATATGATTTTGCAGACGGTTAAAATCGCGTTAAACGACGTTCAAGTCAAGTCAAAGAAGCTTTATTTTCATAGGTCTTCACAGACACTTAAAAATAGTCAACAAATTAAACATATTATTTAAAATGAAATACTAAACACGAGCGCTTGAGAAAAGTGCCTCCGTGGAACAAGAGAACACGGACGCAATCGCCACGAGCGGCCCAATTCCGAGTGTAGGGGCTATCATGAGAAGAATCCGGCGAGAAACTCATGTGCTAAAAGAGAGTTCATTCGAACTATGATTCTTTCATTCTATGAAGGTCTCAGTTCTCTGTAGATCGAATATCCACTTCTGAATTATGAAGTCGCGGGTTAGAATCTTGACTCATATTTATGACTTTTTGGAAGTGTGTGGGTTAAATATCACTGACAGCCATACATCAGGTCAAATGCTGACAGCATTTGACCTGATGTATGGCGATACGGTGTAGGTATTAGGGTACTGCATAAATCAAAATTGAAGACACTTATAATCATATATCCAGATTGGATTTTAATCGCGGACTGCGGACTGATGTATCTGTGCTGTGCTGTACTCTAACAGTGGTAGAAGTATGCAGTTCGTTGCATGAAAGTGCCGGCTCATCCGGTGAAATACCACGACCTCTCAGAATATCGACGTAAAGTGGCTCATGCCGGGTTTCGCTCGGTGAGAGAAGTATCCGGAGGCCCAACCTCTTCCCCTCTCCATTCCCCATCCCACTCTCGCCTCTACTATATACTAACTTATAGATCGGCAATACAACTGCATCACTATCTGTTCCAGTTGTATTGGCGGCGGTAGTTGCTTACCATCAAGTGACACGCCTTCTCGTTTGCCCCTGTATCCCATGTAAAATATATAAAGGTGATTATTTCCTTACTTTCAAACATAAATTCTGCGAACAATGTTGGCCGTCCCGTTTATACCCCGAGGTATTAAAATGCCGCTACCACATGTTACAAACTTATTATAATAATATTATATACTAGTAATAGGTACTTAAATAATAATAATTGATTAATTTCATACCTTCCGGGCAATCGAATAACGGAAATAATACAATTCCTGTTTATTTTATACATATATATATATATATATAAGAATAACCAAATGTTGAATAAATTTGCAACATTAGTATAAATATATGCTCTATTACAATGTTGAACATAACATAACATATAAAATAACTTCACGCCTTTTGTTATCTGAAGGTGTAGGCAGCGGCTGTTAAGCCTCGTCTCGTCGTTATGTTTACGTACCAAATGGTATTATCATAACTGCTATCAGATATCTATTTTGGATTGACCAGACCATGATATTACTTATCTCTAAGACTTTCGCGAATCACGTTCATGAGATTAAAACAAACTTTAGGATTTTATCGCGTTTATTTATTAGTAGAGCCAAGCAGTTCGCTGCATGAATAGGCCGGCTCGACCGGTGAAATACCACGACCTCTCAGAAGATCGACGTAAAGTGACTCATGCCGCGTTTCGTTCGGTGAGAGAGGTATCCGGTGGACTACCCCCCTTCCCCATCCTTTCCTATCCCCTATCCCTTAAAGGTTGGCAACGCAACAGTAACACTATGTGTTGCTGGTGTCCATGGGCGGCGTTGGTTGCTTACCATCAGGTGACACGCTTGCTCGTTGCCCTTCTATCCCATTAAAAAAAAAAACCAAGTCACAAATTACCAAGAAACGTCGGGAAATTAATAAAATTGGTAATAAATAAACGCGATAAAATCCTAAAGTTTGTTTTAATGTCATGATATTACTGTTTGGGTTATTTGGTAAGTACCAAATAATTGAATTTAATAAATTATTAGCATTGCATTTATATTTGTTTATACACATATTACATAGAAAAACAAACAAAATACACAGAATCTTTAATCCTAACTTTTAGATTTTAAAACAATCAATTGAAATTCTTAGCTCCCTTACTTGTCAATGTATTCGATAAGGACATTAATACACTGTAACTGCAACTTCACTCCTTTAACGCCAGACGATATAGGCAGTAGCAATAGTAGGTTCAGTAGATAATATAATAAGAAAAACGCAGATTCTTGGTACTTTAGTATATCATCTTCATTTTTTTTTCAGTTTTTATACGTTTACGTTTGACGCCTTACGACATTTATAAATAATTGCTGTCTACAGGCGTCCAGTCTTCGCTCACCTGCCAGTCGGATATAATTTTAAAATAAGTCACATATGAAACATGCCCGGCAATTATGGCAATGTTATACAGCAAAATGTTCGATACATAATTATAATTATATTCTCTACCTACCCACTTTCTGCTAACTGGTACGAGATAATTCGTTTCATTGCCAAGATAATAGGTTTTTAATGTAATTTTCTTTGAAATGCCGTTAGATATAATGATTGTTTTATTACTATCAATTAAATGAAAATTCATTACGAATTTCTAAACTTTTTCTCTATCTGTACTTAAATCAAAATTATTGAACAAAAATTGACTTTTGGAAATTGTTTTCGGAAGTTAAGTGTGATAAATATCGATGACTGAAATCATTGTGCGGTATGGCAATAGGTTCACCACCCATTCCATTTAGGACGTAAACATAACGGCGAGACGAGGGTTAACAGCCACTGCCTACACCTTCGGGTAACAAAAGCGTGAAGTTATGTTATGTATGTTATTGAACAAAAATCGAAATTAACTTACGTTTTATAGTCAACACCATCATTATCATCATTACATAGTATAAAACAAAGTCATTTTCCGCTGTCTGTCCCCTTATATGCTTATATCTTTAAAACTACGCAACGGATTTTGATGCGGTTTTTTTAATAGTTAGAGGGTGTCAACGGGGTGGTTTTGATCTATAATTTATGTATAGTGTAGCACAAAAAAGTGATAATTTTCAAGATTTAGATCTTTAATCGTAAACGCTGTCTGAACCCTAAGTGATAAAACAAAATAATGTAGTACATTGTAATACACCTTCAAAAGATCTACAAAAAAGTCCGCGAGTGCATATGTCTATCTCTTAGGGATAACCCACAATGACCCTTTTTATTTTTTTACTTTTTACGAGAAATAAGGGCTTATTTACGAAGCGATTTTAAACATTACAGCATTAATTTTCTTCCAGTTAAGTGTGTTAAATAGATTGTGCATTTAATATAGATCAATATTGCCCTGTACAGTATGTAATTTAAACGAATATTTACGAAGATATTACAGTATTAACATAGCGGGACATAGCAGTTGCGTTGCGCGCCAAAACGCGTGCCGATAAATAGCACAAATTGAACTTTTTAAGATCCAAATTTTACTCATTTATTACTTTTGATGCGGAACAAAGTTCGCCGGGTCAGCTAGTTACATAGTATAAAACAAAGTCGCTTTCCGCTGCCTGCCGCCTTATATGCTTATATTTTTGACTACTACGCAACGGATTTTGATGCCACGTGTCAACGGGGTGGTTGGCATGTATATTGCAGTAAAAAAACTAATAATTGTCGCGGTTTAACACTTTAATTTCAAACGCTGGCTGAACCCTAAGTGATAGAACAAAACAATGTACGTTATTATTATACATCTTAAAAAGGTCTACAAAAAGTCCGCGATGTCTATCTCTTAGGTAACCCACAATGACTATTTTTATTTATTTTACAAGGCGAAACATAGTTCGCTGGGTCAACTAGTTAACTTAAAAAGTTCTGACAAAAATTTTGTTAAAATATCAGATGATAGCCATTTTTTTAGTGTTTAAGTAGGAAATATCTTAGGATTAATTAGCGCTTATTCCGCTATTATTTCCGCACTGTCTACCCAAATCTCACTTACAAGTATAAGCATAGAGTTGGTATAAGCTTTTATTACATTTCTCAATAAAAGTATTTTCCTTTGTTACAGTCTGGGAGGTCAGATTCTTCAGGAGATCAATCGTCCGAGAGTTCTGACGAGGGTGTCACCAGAATTGGCCCCGTATCCTATCAGTCACATCAGCAGCAACAGCAACTGCAAGCACATCAAGTGCCTCAATCACATCCGTCGCTACCTTCACACCAATCGCTGCAGTCACATCAACCACACCAGTCACATCAGCAGCTGCAGCATCAGATTGAAAATATGAATCACCACGTGAATGTAGCACATCAGCAGATCCCTAATCATCATGGGATAAATCATATTAACGAACTTCAAAGAAACTCACCGAGACCTCATCATGAAAGGGAGTTAAAAGCAAGTATTCTCTTACTAATTCTTACTAAATAGAATAGTCAATCTTTCGGAAATATCTTTAGGAGTTGAAAATTGCCCCAGGTGTTACCCTGTCGATTAGGTAAACGGGACCAAATTTTTTCGTGTTACATTACTGCCGTTGTCTCGTAGATTGAGGTTGTGAAGGTATATCGTATGGTACATCTATTCTTCTATGATAATATTGTAAAGAGGGCAAAATTGTTTGATTGCAATCGATATAACTCTGAGAGTATTAAACCGATTTTACAATTGAAGAGCTACTTACTACTAAATAAGATAACAGACTTTATTTGTTTATTTTCAAAATTAGTAAGATGCCGCAAAAGAAAAAGATCTCAAATCCTTTAATTTTCAGGATCTAATTAATTAAAATGTGCACGGCTTCTGTTTTGAAGGTTCCAGGTCCCAACTTGGCACACACTATTTCATTTGTCTTTAATTATGATAATCGATTGATTTGATTGATTGAAACTATGATAATCGAAGTAAGAGAATAAAATAACAAAGTAATAATAATTTGCTTTTAATTTGTCTATGTACACGCCATTATTCCTTATATTTTTTTAAATATTCGCAAAAATCCATTAAGTTTCTTTCCATCAGGTGCGGAATGACTTCGACGCTCTGACATCATCATCGCATCCCCATCTTTCGTCTCTTGCGTCACTTGCCCAAGGTGCTCCTCTATCAACGGCAAACAATGTATTTTCACTACCGAGCACAAGTTCCAATGGGTATCCTCCATATGTTCCTCCAGCATTTCTTGCACCAGCACCACCGCCGCCCGCGCAGGCGGCTGGCTCGGCTTCTTCATCGTCTTCAGAGGGTTCTATAGCAGGATGGAATTACGACGAGCAGTACAAACAGGTTCGTCAGGTAAGTCATTTAATTTTAGATTATATTTTTTTAAACTTATTGTTGATATGGATTCTTCATTTGGAAGAAGCTGATTTGACTTTATTTTGCAAAGAAAAGTCAGGTCAAAACCTAGAAATTTTTAGTCTTTAACCTCTGGATGTACAGCAATCGATACACTATTTAAGAAATATTTAGACTACTATTAAATTGAATACTCAACTCTAGGTTTTTAAATAGAATTTGAGAAAATGTGACTAACCCTTCCCATGCTCTGGGTACAATTTATCCGGTCACCAATATAAAGTATCATACGTACTTCGTGCCAATTTCGGATCAATTCAAAACAGAAGCCGAAACATAAACCTATGTTCAAAATTATAAAGTGTTATTTTTTACATTTAAACTCCAATCATATCAAACACAAATAGTAAAAATCCATTTACCATATTATGTAAATGATATTATTCAATGTGAATCGCTCCAACCCGTTCAATCCCTTCAACCCCAGCTACTGAATCATTCAGTCTGACAACACATCACTTGGCTGGTGTGTCCAATATATCTGAATCGCTACATAACGACCGGCATAACTGGGTTGCCTTTTGTTACATATTTCATTGGTTTCGCGAAGGGTTGTCACAACATGTGAAGGGTCATTCCTACCCTCGGACGAATAATAATACATCGTGAGGGTTGACAACATATTGTCACATGTTTATGACTATGACTATTTAATAGTGGAACAAAATATAATACCAAGACGGATAAAAATACTCCTTGTATTCCTTGTAAGTCACTAGTTCTTTTGGAAACTGATGAAATGGAAGTGGATCAACTGATTCGAACAATCCGTAACGACTGTGCGATAGGCGTTGACGGAATTTCGTCTAATGTGATCAAACAGTATAAAAGATTTTTCGTGAAGCCACTAACATTCATTTTTAACCTGTGCATTAAAACCGGAGTATTTCCCGATTTATTCAAAAAAGCCTTGGTTCATCCTATACATAAGGCAGGGCATGCAGATCAAGTACATAACTACAGGCCAATATCGGTCTTGCCATGCTTGTCTAAAGTCCTGGAAAGAATTATAAACAATCGCCTTAAGAAATACTTAGAAGATAACAATTTACTTTCAAATAATCAATATGGATTTAGAAACAATAGATCTACTAATGACGCAGTTTTTGAACTCACTAATCACATTGTTCAGTCTTTAGATGGTGGTAAGAAAAGTGTTGCTATCTTTTTGGATCTAGCCAAGGCGTTTGACACTGTCTCCATCCCCAAACTTATCGATAAACTGGAACGTATAGGTGTAAGAGAACGCCAATTAAAACTTTTTGAAAGTTACTTGACCAACAGAACACAGCGTGTAAAGATAAACGAGCACATCAGTGAAGAGTTGCCTGTAGAATTTGGCGTACCACAAGGAAGTATACTTGGACCTACGCTTTTCCTAATTTACGTCAATGAATTGTGCAATCTCAGATTTACTGATGGCAAAGTAATTGCCTTTGCAGATGACACCGCGCTCATTTTTACAGGTGAAACGTGGGACCGGGTCTACGATGCGGCACAAATCGGGCTCAACATGGTTTCTGAGTGGTTGTCTAATAACACCTTGTCGCTCAATGTTACTAAAACCAAAAGCATTGAGTTTAGTATTAGAAATTCAACTAACTCTAATACAGATAGACATATTATTGCCCATAGTCACATAACCGACAATGAAGCATCATGCAATTGTCCAAAATTAGATACTGTAACTAGCTTAAAATATTTGGGTGTAATCATTGATAACAAACTTAATTTTGTACCCCACATTAATTTACTTACAGGGAGAATTAGAAAACTTATATTTATTTTCAAACATTTGAGACATGTTGCCCAACCAGACGTTCTAAAGACCGTATACTACGCATTATGTCAGTCTGTCTTAGGGTATTGCATCCTGTCATGGGGTGGGGCTTGTAAGTCAGCTTTAATAAAACTTGAGCGAGCACAGAGAGCCGTACTTAAAGTAAGTACATTCAAACCATTTCGCTTTCCCACAAAAGACCTGTACGAATGCTGCGGGGTGCTGACTGTGAGGCAGTTATTCATCTTGCAAATCATAATGAAGCAACATTCACTATGCTTAACAAACAGAACATTAACAACCTCACAACGCAAGTTTAAGCTTCCGGCAGCTGATAGACATAGAACCACTTTCAGTGAACGGTTTTGGTGCTTCCTCGGTCGGTTCATTTATACAAAAACTAACAGAATCCTAAATATTTATCTAAATAATAAACACCAAGCTAAGACTAAAGTAACAAAATGGCTTCTAAAACTATCATACGACGAAACTGAAGAACTTATACATCCAATGAAATAAGGAATACCACGACACAGACACACATGCGCGCGTGCACACACACACATACACACCTGCACACACACACACACACATACACACCTGCACACACACACACACACATACACACCTGCACACACACACACACACACACACACACACACACACACACACACACACACACCCACACACCTGCACACACACACACACCCACACACCTGCACACAACACACACACATTTCTTCACATTACGTTTGGGTATGTAATATGTTCTCAATCCTCAATTATTGGAAATAAAATTTTTAAAAGATGTGATGATTAGGTGGAATTAATTAATTAAAATTTAATTGTATAAAACCGAATTCAACTACTATACTTACTGTCAAACTGGAAGGACGCTGGTACTTATAGCACAGGAGCTCCTATTTTAAGTACCAGCAGAACATTTTGTTTTGAAATATTGTTCCCATATTTAATGAAATATCATGTAACTACCTAATGTATCTTTGAACCAATAAAGATATTATTATTATTATTATTATTATTACTTAATTTGTGTTGTTAGGAAATGTGTTTTTTTTTCTTAATACTAAGTATGAGATTACTAAGTGTAGCAAAATTATATGTTTTGCTAAAATTTAAGCAGACGTCAATATAAAAAGAAACTGGTGTGTGAAATTGTGTCTTTTGCTTTTCATTTTATTTGAAAAATAACAAATTCACGACAAATCTTTTGCGGGGTGAACTCATAGGACAGAGTACTATTACACAAGATTCTTTTTATGTTCTTTATAGGTAAACATCTCTTACCCATTTTATCATTTTCAAAATTCTTATGTGTCCTTCTTGTGTGTTCTTCTTAATTTTTACATTATTTTTTTTCGGTTGTTTCTGGCAGTTTGTTTTCGTAATATTTTCATGTGTATGAATATACGTTTATTAATATAAAAATATAACGAGGAGAAACCATCTGATTGTACTCGCATTCAGATAGTTTCTTTTAACGAATATTATTTAACGAGCTGTTAAATTTTGGAAAGTGTGAAAAGAGATTCCACTTTTCTTAACATTTATTGCACCTGTATTGTGTCCCGATGATTATAAGGATAATTGTAGAGGGACACTCCTTTTGAAATCAGACAAGCAGACCTGATCGCCAAGTTACTAAATATCACTTTCGAATTCAGCAATAATTGCGAAACCAAGTCATAAAAATTGAATGGTTTAAATTATTTTCTACAATCTGTAGATAATCTTACAAAAAGTCATCTAAAGAATGGCAGTCGTAAATTTAAATAAAAACGAGAAGACAAACTTTATATGAAAAATAAATATACAGAATTAATCAGATACCTTACACTGTGGCGAAAGGCGCCAGTATACACCCCTGTATAAAACCTTGCATATTTCATACTAATAACATAATAACACCTATTTTATTGGAAATTTTCTATATTATTCCTGTAGATATGATAGCATATATTCAGTTCAACTTACATGTGGCCTCATAGCAGTCAAATTAACAAAGCTTTTATCTCAGTCCGCTCGCGTGCTCGGCGCGTTAACGAGGACTGCTCAGAGGACACAAATTGGTACCTTCACTTGTTCAGTATAAAATAACTTGTATATAGGTGTTGTTGTTATGAAGAACATTAAATTATAAGGCAGCTGGAGGCAGTTAAGGAGATTTTATAGATCTCCAATCCAATCCTACTCATACTATGGACACCATAAAAATGAACGGGTTTCGTACTGGACATCTGTCAACTTTCTGGTCATCTGTTTACGCAGAATCCTGAATTAAATTCATTAACAAATTAGGTTTATTCCAAGTCTCGTTTTGTGTTTAGGATATTTACAGTTAGCGGATTAAGTTCGTACTTATTTTCAATACGCAACTTAAAGAAAAGCAAAATGGATTTTGTTCGAAAAATGTGTTTTTGTCTTAGCGTGCTTGCTGAACTATGAAAGATATGAACCTATTTCAATAATTATATAAACACTTAAAAATATTGTTAATATCTGGATGATCTAATTATATTTCAGTCAGGTTGAAATTGAGATATTTTTCTATTGCACAGGCGAAGCGGGCAGGATCTATTTGCTGTTTTGATTATATGCATTAATAATTTCTTGATATGCAATAATGACTCTTCATTGTCTTTATGTAACATAACATAACTTCACGCCTTTTTCTACCCGAAGGTGTAGACTGCGGCTGTTAAGCCTCGTCTCGCCGTTATGTTTACGTCCTAAATGGAGCAGGTGGCGAACCTATTGCCATACCGGGCACGAAGTTTTCAGTCATCGATATTTTTCACACATAACCACCAAAAAGTACTTCGAAATGTCATTGGTGTGAGCCAGTGTGTGGATTAGAACTCCCGAACTCTACATTCAGAAAGCGGAGTGCTCGACTGGACCAACGAGACCATCTGTCTGTATGTCATAAATATATTTAATTTGCTGTCTTGTCTAGTATTATAACCCAATTGTTTGCTAACACAACAATGATTCGAGTAGAATGCCAGAGAGAGAACATTCATCAATTCTTAAAATAACTATATCTTGAGAATTGTTTTATAGACTTTGCGCTTTTATATCGAGGTAAGCAGTAACATGTGAACATATTAATTTGCAAGATATTTAATAATACACAGAGTAGTATGTAGTACAAAAGAGTTTTGCGATCTCAAAGCAACATTGTAAAGTAGTGCTAATCGAATTTAATGAAATGTTACACCGATACGACGGTTCTTAGGAATCGCTTTTATTGTTCCAGTTTTTAATAGTTTTTTATTGTGTTCTATATAAGTGTTTTTAAAGGTAAGTATTTATTATATGTATCTTTTGTTGAATAAAAAACCTTATTATTATTAATCTCTTTACAAAGTAAGTACCTATCGTGAGACGATACAAAGTATTATTATCGGGTTATTAGTACAATGTTTCGATGCATGAAAATTGTGTTAAACAATTTACCTAATTTTAAGTACAGTAAAGACGAATTTCAGTTCAATATATTTAGAAGATTGTGTTAAAGTTTAGGATGTCATTTATTGTCTAATAGAGATTTTGTTATGTAGGATTAGATTAACAGAGAAAGAGAGAGATTGTGCCTAACACAATCTCTCTCTTTATAAGATCTTTTTAAAGATCCTAATCTTTAAGTAGTGATTTACGAGCAATGGCGGAACGTTTGGTGACAAATGTGACAAGAGATAGAATCAGTAGTGGTTTGGGAGGAGAAGTGGAAGAGTGCTGGGCCTCCGCGTACTTCTCTCACCAAACAAAACGCGGCATGAGTCACTTGACGTCGGTTTTTCGAAAGGTATGGCTCTACCACTGTTAGAAATTATTTGTGACTACTCTGAGTATTGCTTAGAATAAAATGCAGAATATATCTTCGCGTAATTAAACCGTAAAGTTAAAAAAAAACGATTTGTAGAAAAAATATCAGCCAAATATCTTAATTTAAGACAAGTGGCAGCAACATTTTCACTTTTCAAGATGTCTGTCTCTGATCAAAACCGATGTCCATCACAAAATGCGTTTGTTTGACTTTTCCATTTATGGTACTAAGCCCATCAATTATGTTGACATAGTGTAGAGAGTGATGAATTTGTCGATTCAATGAAATATTTTGACAGTGTTTACATACGACTTGTACAAGCTCAGTAAATATGCACAATTCATTCGTATACTTTTTAATTTTATAAACTCTATGGACATGAACAACAGAGTTTCTATCCCTATTTTACCTAATAAGCCCAGATGTCAATGTGGCATGCGAACATCGTCGCTCAATAACTGTCACACGATTATTTTGAATATCGAACATTTCCTTTTTTTGCGAAACTTTTTTTATTTGACGAATTCAAAGTGGCATACGTAACATCTGCAGAACTGAAATTAATTAGTTATTGTGCGTTTTATAATAAAACCAGTTTTATAGTAGTTTTTAAAATGAGAAAGATGGTAAGAGTAGATCTGTCTATATAGATCTAATTGAATTTTAAGAATTGAAATGTTTTTAATATAGATATATATTTTTTTACTTTTATGCTTTCTTAAATTCTTCTTGATTAAAATTAATCTTAAATTAATCTTTGGTGTCTATGTTTTTTTTTCCCTAGCACTCCATTCGCAATTCTATTTCCTATCGGTCTAGCGGATTAAGCGTAAAATGATAACTTCCAAATTTAGCGTAACTTTATTTTACAACGATAACTGGGTAGGGACAACATCCCTTCGTATATATGCAAAAAAAAAACGTATATAGAAAAGGATCTGCTTTTTTATAATAGCATATGCGAATTCGCTAATGGTAGGGTACTTGCAACTTGATTTGTGGCGTAGTCGTGGTGTAAAAAAGTACTAAAATGTACAAATTTATACCTTAATTCATTTGCATTAGAGTTGCAATTGAAACACATTATATTATTATGTGCTAAGTGTTGATGTTCACATACGGCGGCCATATTGGAAACTAACCATGTTTTCCGACCCTAAATCATCGTTTGAAATATTATTGTTCAGTACCTTTTATTAGCCGCTACTGTGTTGCTGCTTACTCTGATAATGCATACACAGAGTAGTTTTAAAGCTTCTAACAATGTATGAATGTTACTCTGTACGTGCTAGGCTAGGCTATGCATTTTTTTGTGTGTAAGTACATATTTAATTAGTTTCTTGTATTGTTAAGCCATAAAATAATATAGATCTGAAGCGTAACTTTATGCTAATACTTGTGGAGTAGGCAAAATGAACTGAACGCCATCAAACACTTTCCCAATAATTTGTTTTTAAATTTAATTCTATATAATGTACGAATGTATTGTATGTATTTACGAAGCGAATGTGAGTGGCAGGGTCGGGATCGGGCGACCACCATGGAACTACCACGAGTACCACGACCAAATAAATGGTGCAAAATGCGTAGCACCCGAAACCGACGTGAATGCATGACGAGATGTATGATCGTGGATGAGTCGAAAAATGTTTTCAGGATCGTAGCTTGTGAAAAGCCGAAGTCTCTGCCTACCCCCATGGGATACAGGTGTATGTATGTATAATGTACTTGCTTTTACACGTTTTTTATTAGATATAGTAGACACGGGTCAATAAAAGTAATATATTTTATTCCTTGGCTGGGATTATCTACAATTTTTTTCGTTTTTTTTTAAATTTAAAATATGCTCTACCTTCTGATACCTCCAAGAGTATTTTTCGTAAAAAGGCAACAAACAAAGCGACTTTTCCATTTATAATATTAGGAAATTCATCACGAAAGTGATGTTTTATATACTTATATAAAAAAAATGTCAGTAATATTTAAAATTACAAGCTCTTTTTCCAGATCAAGAATTAAATCATATCTCAAATATGTATGTACTGTCTTCTAAGAGCCCATTAAAAAAAAAACATTCAATAACATGCGTTCAATTTATCGCGTATTCCAATTCGGTGTCAACTGTCAAGCTATATTGTTAGGAATGTTCAAAGACGTAAACAACAGACCGCACCTAAAGGTTTGGTAATCTCCGAAAACATATTGGAATACCACGTGTTTTAGATTCGCCTTAAACCTTTTTTAAAGTGGCAGTAGGTTATGGGTGCGTTTCGTTTTAAAAAGTTACTTATATTTTTTTTTTACCAAACGATTAGCCAAGTGAGCCATCGGCCCGGTATTCGAGTGTTTGGAATATTTATTTCGTCTAGACGTCTTATCTATTGGATGCTTTCGATATGTTTATCGGGGGACCAATGTTTTATACACTTGAAATTGGAACCAGCGAGCTTTTATTTTTTTTTTCTGCATTGCATTTTTATGAGTTGTGTAATATAGTCAGATTTTATAAAATACTAGTTGTTGGATTTCTCAATTTTTCTTTACTATATCACACATGAATTAGAGATGAAAACCACCCCGTCGATACCTTCGACCTATTAAAAAAGCCGCATCAAACTCCGTTGCGTAGTTTCAAAGATCTATGCATAAAAGGAGACAGACAGCGGAAAGCGACTTTATTTTATACTATGTAATTTGTTTTTCTTGGTTTGAACGCATTCTAAATTTAAATGACAGTTATGTTAACCATTCCCAATATCAAAACACAAGTTAGAACAATGTAGTTCCATTTTCAAAGAATGAATGTCTATAAAATAGAATGATGAAGAATTGTTCCAAATTTGAAACTGAATAAATTGGACTCCAAAGAGTATTCTAAAAAAAACCATACGCTAGAGTCTTTTACGTATTATGGGGGTCTAAAAAAAATAAACTCCAATTTTCCTGCCAGTCACTTTTATATTTTTATGCCGGTTATAATTACATTAATAAGCTTCCTTACATAGGTACACAGTAGTATGTTATCGCAATACTTTCACATTGCGTCATAAATATACTTATATATATGTAAGCATATATACATACATAATACAAACATATTAGTCAAACATTAAAAAGCATTCGAGACTTCCGATCCTAATTAAGGTGTGTTTCCAAGTCGTTATTGTTTTTTTTTTCCTTCATTTTTTTCTTTAGATTTAGATGCGGCTATTATCGTTAAACAGCCGATTTGTCGTTGCAATTAGCCTTAAAATGTTCAGTTGTGTATAAATCGCTCCGATTACGTATATCGGCGTCATTATCGCCTGGCAAGCCATTTATCTCACTAACTACATGTTATTCGTATTGATAGCAGTGAATAATTTATAAAAGTTTAGTTTTATAATATATCTTCACGCCCTTATACTGGAAGGTTTAAGTAATAGGAGCCTTATGATGTTGAAATGAAAACATTTTGTACCATAGAATAAATAAGTGGCAGAAGCTATTGCCATTACTCGGAAGCAATTAAGTTCAGTAGTCTATAATTGTCGCAATTCATTTCCGAAAATATGGTGTATACTATAGTGTAGAGGTAACATCCATGTAACGTGTTTCCATAATATCTAGAAGATTTATTTAATTGAACAATGAAATTTCAAAGAGGCGACATAACTAATGAGATAGTTAGTCTATGGTAATTATTATATGTTTTAAATTCTGACCTTAATTAGTTTGTTTATTAGAAATAAGTTAGATTCATTAGGTAGATAGTCTCTATTTAGTATATTATACACTGCCTACCATACCCTAATTTATTTCGCGAATGAATTGGCCAGCATTGTGTCAAACCCTTGTCGTAATTAAATTGAATTAATAAAAAAAAATCAAATGGATTGATACTAATTGTCTATCGAACTAGAAAGTGCCTGTTATTCGTATTTGGCTTGAACGAATTTGAATAGCCTTTTTATTTTTATATTTTTTTTGCTGTCGTAACATGTCGGTATATCACGCGTGGTCGTCGGCGACATGCAATCACATGATGCACCCCAGCTGACTGGCTATTTCTAAAGATATGCATGTGGTAGGCACCAACACCACGCCGCTCAAGTGACGAGTTAAGGGCAACACCGCTAAAACACATTTGGTTGGTGTTAGATTTACAAATAAAACAACATCTTTTTTATTTTTACATATATATTTTTCCACATTTCCTATTCGATTGCTAATTTTATTCACTTCTGCGATTAGGTACGCGAGGTAGGTAGGGCTTGTATACCTAACGATTTGTAGTCTACTACAAACGCTAGTATATTGGACACCACAAACAATGTATCCGGCTCGAAGGACCATTAACGGGATCCAGAGTGATAATATCATTGCAAATGTCATGATAATTATCTTTTTATCTTCAAAATTTACAGTTATAAGAAACAACGCGGCAAACATAACTACGAGTGAGATGGTACAGATTACAGATACGAGTCGGTTAGGTATTAATTAGTAACGTAAATTTCTTTAATCAAACCCAATTGTAGTCAAATTCAATAAAATTCATTTAGAAGATGAATAACTAAGCACAATTGTATTTTGACTCTTAACTATCGTGTCACAATACAGAACTCTTAGATTCAATAAATTTATGATAATTTTGATTAATAAAGAAACAATTAAATCGCTGACATTTTGTAACTTACGACAGTTAATAAATGCGGTGTAAGATCAGTGGGAGTATTATCAATGTGCAAGATGTCACATGTGGCGCGTCATTGTTTGATACGATTTTATGAGCAAAATTATAATTTTCTTTACTAATATTTAAAACTAACACTGGCAACACAAAAAGGTTTTATTACAAAAAGTTATTACAATAAGGTTTGATGTCCTTAACTATGCCAGTGGCAAATAAAGCAAACCTCGTACGCGAAACAAAAAACAATCACGTATTTAATCAAAGAAAAGAAATAACACTAGGTCTATTCGTTGTTATATTAATTTTTGTATGTTAGTTAGAAATTTAGTGTATGTTAGAATCAAATGATTGATTCATTTGAAAATTTACAAGCACCTATTTCTGTAACATTTGGCCGAGATTGTGATGTTCTGTTGATGAAATGGAATTATTATTGATGGTAATTGTTTTTCTTTTTTTTTTTTTTTTGGTAAAATATTGGTTTATAATATAGCTGATTTATTCTTTGATACAATACGTCGATTGATGTACAACAGATATATGGTTTGTGAATGTAAGTTTTATTATTTGTTAATTTTATTTCGTTTCTTAGTTTAATCTCGTATGATTTAAAACTGTTTCGTTTATTTGAATAGTGGCGTTTAGTTTCGTATTTTTCTTGATTGTTTTCGTACGAATTTTTGTATTTCACTCAATGTTTTATGAGTTTTCTTAGAATGTTCATGTTGTGTGATGATTTTATCTCGTGATGCTTGAAGCGTTTATAATTATTCTCGTCTGAAATCTTGGTTATAATAATTTATCATGTGACTTCTATATTTGATCTAGCAACAACTTCACTATTTTCTCAATTAATCATTTCAACAGTTTTTGTTAGTTTGATTTGTGATTCTCACAGTGGTTGTTAAGAATTAATCAAAGATAATCTATATATAATTGGTACTTTGTAATTAAGTGTTTTTTTTATTTACCTTCGAATTAATTTCAGTTTTTTCTTTGGCAATATTATATTTGACATCAGCTAATTCTTGATATTTTTTTGAATTTATATATAAATGATCTTGTATAGTTAGATGTTGTAATATTGTTATTGGTTTCGCGGACACATGGTCCATACGAGGCAAGTCAAGGCACATTATAGTGTCGGGTGTCTCGCTCAGTTCACGAACGTGCCCACTATTTATAGAGATTGCATTATTTATCATCAAATTAAATTTACATGGAATTTAACTAATTAATAGTCCATTAGGAACAGTCAATTGAAGTAAAGTAATTATATAAAATCTTAAGTTTCTTAATTGTTTGTGTTCTTCATTTTTTTTTATGGGATAGGAGGGCAAACGAGCAGGCGTGTCACCTGATGGTAAGCAACCAACGCCGCCCATAGACACCAGCAACACATATAGTGTTATTGTTGCGTTGCTGACCTTCATGCAGCGCCGGCCTGAGCCGGCCCATTCATGCAGCGAACTGCTTGGCTCTACCACTTCATTTTGTATTCTATATTCATGTTATAAGTACTTATACTATATCTCCGACTATCATATTCGATAGTTTTGATGATAATATTAATTTCCAATACAATTTACTAAACTATTTATATCAATCCTTAATATATGAATCAAAGCCACGCGACTTCTGAGGACATCTCGTATTACGGATGGAGAAGCAGCACGCGTTCTTCCACCCTTGCTTGTACTACTTGAATAGGGGAGTGAACTATTTGTAGCACATATTTAGTATACTTACTTAGATGAAGCTCGCGCACGTCGCGTAGCATCTGCCCGGTGGTGATATAAATAGCGCCCTCAGTAGTATCAAGGTCATCTATGATTATATCTCCCCAGATTGGGATAAATAAGAATTATATTGTGTTCCTAATATGTCTGATCAAGACATGGATATAATTGATAGCGGATTATAATTGATTCATAATCGGATTAATGTTCTGGATGGATTTTGAGCACCACGCTTCTCTGAATTTAAAACTTATTTTCTATTTATTTCCCGACGCTTCGAACTCTTTACAGAGATCATTTTCACGAGTAAGTTAAAACGCGATATAATCCATACAAGTTGTTTCAATGTTATGAATGTGATTTGCGAACTCTAAGAAATAAATACATATGTAAAACCCCACACTTCTCAATAAAATAATTGGGAATTATATGCCATATGCGATACATGCCAATTGAATCTGCATATAAGCGATGTTAAATTTCGAGTTGATGTGTAACAGCCACTGCCTACACTTTTTGAAACAAAAAGCTGTGAAGTTATAAAAAAGAATGTATTAATAATACTCATACCAGTGCTGAGTTATTCGTTGTATATTTATGCGGTTTAAATTTGTAAAATTTATCAATCTCATCTCTTGAATTTCGGCTTTGTCAAAATTTTATTCTTTGGCACCCAATATAAAAATAGTAGAAAACAGTTCATTACGCCTCTTAGGGTCTCCAATCTGTGAAGATGCCTACAACTCTTTCTTAGAGGAAAAAATTCAAAATTTTCATCAAGTTTCGGACCGCTTACTTAAAATTAACATGCATTCAGCTTTCACTATTATTCGTTATTGTTTGTTTGTTCCAAAATTTACACATGCTATTAGATCATCACAATTTTTTAAACATCCGGCACTTTTAGAAAAAATAGATGATATTGTAAACACACCCTTAGTAAAATTCTTAATGTATCGCTAAACGACCGGGCATGGCAACAGGCATCCCTACCAGTTCGTTTAGGGGGTTTAGGTAGTCGAAAAATTTCTGATGTAAGTTTACCAGCTTTTCTGTCTTCAGTCCATAGCACAGAAGAATTAACCAGGAAAATTCTCACTCATACACTGGGTAATTCTGTATTATTCAGTAAATGCCTGGAAACAGGCCTGTCCTAACTCAAATTTACCGACCAACCCATTTTCCCAGAGACAGTGGGACGACCCGCTCTGCGCCATCTTAAAAGAATCAATTATTGGTGGTGCTGCTGCTGCTTCGGCAGAAAATCTCAAGCGGCACAAATACAGAAACCTTGTAGGTGACTATGTGTTTGAGTCGTTTGGGGTTAAGACTTTGGGGACATGGGATCGAGTGCTCGTGCACTTTACAAAGATGCTGATCGAAGCCTCTCGCGACCAGAGGGCTGGTCTATTCTTCGCACAGACGATTAGCATTGCTATTCAGCGTGGCAATGCGGCCAGTCTTCTGGGCACGCTGCCAGTAGACCGAGATGCGGAGAAATTTGATTTCAGGTAGTTTTTTAATTGTATATATTGTAAATAATGTAATTCATTTATTTCTTCTTATTATTGTAAATAAAGAATATTCCCCCATTGAACAAAATACTTCGTGTTCTGGAGGAAGGTGATGTTAGGACCCTCAAAAATCGACGCCACGCGCGTCGTTTTTGAAAGGAGTCGTCATGAAAAGAGTTACGAAAGCCAACGAAGCGTGTGAGGTGTGTAAGAATCGTGCTTTACCCCGTTCTCTCTGCCTACCCCGCAAGTGATTTGGCGTGAAGCTATGTATTTATGTAAATACTTCGACAAATAAATTGTGGCTTCTCGACGACTATGTGATAGATGATTATATCACCCTCTACACTTAAACCAGACCTAAACTTCCTGATATTTAGTACTATTCCCTATTTCTTCTTCCGCCTAGACCTTATTCCAAATCAAATGCTGTCCATCCTATCCATACCTAAATTACTATTATATATTTTCTAAATATGTATATTGAAATGAAATTTGCGTTATATTAACTAAACTACCTACAATAGAACATTCGATTTGGAATTATAAAACTTCACAAGTAAGATATCTACACAGAACCCTCCTAAACATGAATTTATTATTTATATTACAACTTCCTTTTGAGTATAACATACTAAATCGATACGAACATTTGGTTGGCAGTTTTTTGCTTTAAACATTCCTATAAAATGTTTATCACCCCGCGCACATGTGGCACCAGCCCTCTTCACTACTGGAGATTATTCTAAAATTTCCAGATTGCCACCCCCAAGCAAAAAATAAATAAATCCCGAACGTTGTTCGTATCGTACACCACACACACGCGCACACAAACACACAAAAAAATATATCCCGAATTCTCAAGTAGATAGATGACTATAAAATCCCCTTGAAATTTAAAATTGATATGGATGGTTCTGGATCTTTGATTAGGCGCTTGGCATTAGATATTTTTTCTAGAAAGTCCTTGTTTTTATTATAAATACTTATTACTGGATCATCTATATTCTAACATTAAAACAACTTTTAGGATTATATCGCGTTAATTTATTACTTATTTTTATTTATATCCCGACGTTTCGAACTCTTTACAGATGACACGTGAAAATGATCTCTGTAAAGAGTTGAACAGTTATGAGTGTGATTCGCGAATGTCTTAGAAATAAATATCTATATTTGGCCAAAATTAACATAAACTTACATTGCATTGCACAGTATCGTTACGGCAAAAATAAATCCTCTATGAAAAGTTGGTAACCACCTACAATCTTTTGCTTTGTAAAATATAATACTTATATTTACTTATTGTTATAAACTTTATCATTTACAATTCCGTTAATTCAACTATGTATTTCGGTTGCGTTCACTGTCAAAAATTTCTACAAACATATTTAAATTTAGAATGTGCCTGTATGTGTGCGTAATTTAATTGCTACATTGTACATATGTGTGAGTTTATTCTGTGTATATGTATTAATTTGCGCGGGTGTGTTGGTATAAGGGCGGGGGCGCTACACGACGCGCGGGTTATCATTTCCTGTTCTTATTTTAAAATTTTACAACATTTTTTTTTGCTGAAACGCGTGGAAGCTGATCCGTATAGCTCAAAGTTATGTCATGTCAAATCATTTTAGTAGTGTTTAATTAGAATTATTTATTAAGTAATTAGGTAGCTATATTTATAATCTGATATACTTTTTTAAGTCTAGTTTTGTCAATGATACAACTTAACACGTTATTCCGTTATAAACTCCATATTAAATGCTTGTTTAAGGTTTGGTTACTATCTACATGCTTGCAAATGCCATAAACACTTAGTTATTATGCGAATTATATTTACATACATACATAAACTCACGCCTGTATCCCATGGGGGTAGGCAGAGACTTTGGCTTTCCACAAGCTACGATCCTGACACACATCTTTCGCCTCATCAACAGTCATACATCTCGTCATGCATTTACGTCGGTTTCGGGTGCTACGCATTTTGCCTTTTTTAAACAGACGATTTATTTGGTCGTGGTAGCTCCGTCTTGGTCTCCCGATCCCGACTCTGCCACTCACATTCGCTTCGTATACTCTTTTAGTCATTCGGCTTTCATCCTTTCTTGCAATATGACCAAACCATCTTAACATACTTCTCTCCACTTTGGTCACCACATCATCCTTCAACTTGCATTTCTCCCTTATCACGCTATTTTTCATTCGATCTGCAATGGTGACTCCACACATACTCAGAGAACGCATTTCCACTGCATTCACCTTACTTTCATGCTTCGCCTGCCACGCCCACTATGAAAACTATAAATTATATTTATGCTGTATAAAGTAATTATATAATAGTGGTCCAGTGGTCGAGCACCCCGGTTCTGAATCAAGAAATCGCGGATTTGAATCCTGGCTCACACTAATTCCTTTTCGAAAGTTATATAGACTGAAAACCGTAGGTTCCCCACCTATTCCATTTGGGACGTAAACATAACGGCGAGACGAGGTACAACAGCCACTGCCTACACCTTCGAGTAGAAAAACGCCTGAAGTTATATTAAAGTAATTACAATTATGTTTTCAAGACATCGATATCCCTAGTGTTATTATGATCGAAATTCCGACTTAACAATTGGCTAATACATCTTAGCTACCTAACGATTACCTTTGACGCATGTCGGCGACTCGATTCGCACGATAAATATCAAACAATAATAATTATCGGTTTATACACGTAATTGTTTATTACTACTCAGTGTTTGTAAGCTTTGTCGGTCGATACGTCGATACGATTTTATTGCTGCCGATTTGATCCGCCTTCGCTTATATAATGTGTACACACCCTTATAATACTTAGTATGTTTCACCTTGCTGGACCATAGTGTAGGTACCTACATACGAGAAATTATCTTGTATAAATACTCTTTTGTACCATCACGCCGTTAGCGGTTGAAGGTTTAGACAGAAACTTAGATCACGTCAGCTGAAATGTTCGGTTAACTCATTGATGACCGTTTCGTGCTCAGTAGGTTTGAGTTCAGTGCTGCCAATGGTTCTATGCCATCAATTGTACCTAATGAAGTAAGATTTTTGTATAATCTCACGCCTTTCTCTAAATGAAGCAGTCGCCAGCGGGTGTGATGCCTCTAATAACCGAATTTTTACGTCCCAAATGGAATAGGTGACAGTACCTATTGCCGTTGCTTAAACTGTTGTCACTATAATTCTTTGTGAAATTATTTACCTACGCGATTTGAAACTCAATCAGAATGACATCAAAATTAAACCTTAACCTTAAAAAGGATTAATTGAACGCATAAAACCTTTAATTATCTTTGGTTATCTCGTAAAAAAACCAAATGAGCATCAATCAAGTGACGTTAAAAACAAAGGGCATGTCACAACATTGGTATCCTTTGATCAGGCTTTTATTGAACATGTTCCTGGAATTGTACTCGGCGATGTGTACTTGAACAGCTGGCTGCTGTTAAGAGGGAAACTTAAAATGGACTTGGTGGAAGAGCAAATGTTAGACGTTCAGAGACGTACGGAAGTACGTATATCAATTTGGTTACCAGACAAGCAGTTTTAGAGCGATAACAGTTAATTTTAAATAATAAAAAAAAAACGATTGACGCCATCTTGATTTTGGTTTTAAATTAAATTCCTAGAAAATGAAGTCACAAAGAAGTCACGCTATCATTCGTATTCTTTAAATATTAGTCCTTACAACATATTATTACAGTTCAATGTAGCCAAAAGAACAAAGATTTAATTAAAAATAAATAATGTGTCGCGCGCTTTAGCCTGTCCGTAATGACGTGATGAATAAAAAAAATGGCACCCATAGAACAGTAATGTTATAATTTATCCAATCGTTTATGCTTTATTATACACTTTCATCGTCTCTGTCTAATTAGAAGAGAAATATAGCAGGTAAATAGCAGACACGAATTACATATAGTACTTGTTTGCAGCGTGCTCGCAGTTGGGGAGGAGGGGCTTGGTTCGTACGTATACCCAATTTCAGCGAACACATGTGCGTATACGTCTACGTATACGCATTGTCAGCGAGCATAAGCTAGATTTGTTTATTGAGAGCGGCGATACCACAAAGCGATCACACACGTATCGGCCTGCAACACATCTAATTTACGACCACACCAACTGTGCAACACTTTTGTACTCAAACTAGTTATACACGTATCTGTTTGTTATATGTATCAATTTCAATAATTTATCACGCGCCGGGAACAGAACGCGGTCCGTCTTCAACACACGTCACATTAACTGTAAACATAGATAAACAAATCTATTAGATGATAAGTTTTTCATTGTGAAACTCTGTAAATACGTCTTGTAGTAATAGTGTGATACTAGATTGTATAAATAACATAAGTCTTTGTTGTGCCTTCACGGCTTTTAATACCTGAAGGTGTAGGCAGCAGCAATAATAAATAGAGATACACAGTGGTTTACTGGTTTACTTTGGTGCTTAAACAGTGGTAGAGCCAAACTAAACAGTGATAGAGCCAAATAGTTTCCTGCATGAATGGGCCGGCTCGACCTGTGAAATATCATGACCTCTCAGAAGACCGACGTAAAGTGGCTCATGCCGCGTTTCGCTCGGTGAGAGAGGTACCCGGAGGCCCACCCCCTTCCCCATCCTTAAAAATCCCCTATCCCTTAAAGGTCGGCAACGGAACAGTAACACTATATGTGTTGCTGGTGTCCATGGGCGGCGTTGGTTGCTTACCATCAGGTGACACGCCTGCTCGTTTGCCCTCCTATATAATAAAAAAAAAGATAGCATTCGGATCCAAATCTGACTCAGGCGATAGAGATGACGAAAAATCTATAAAACATTTATTTTAATAAAAAAATACATTAATATCTATTCAAAAATAAAATCATATAATATATCCTCCTTGAATTCGTTAAAATATACCTCAATTGACACTAATTACATAAATACACTATAATTTTCTGTTTTATTTAGTACGTAATGTCAGACAGTTGTAGATGGCGCTCGCCACACCTACAAATACAGGGTGTGTATGCGAGTAACGACGCGCTATTAACTTGTTTATAGTAGGTTTTAAACACTACCGTAATTAACTAACTTGACTGGTATCTACACGAATAAATAGGTATCATACCTACATTGAAAACTAAAACTTTTATTTTAAGCACCACTTTTTCAAGCCTTATTCAAAAATTTTTACTTTCAACAGTTGTCATTATTTTACCTAGATTGTTTTTGCGTTCATTTACGTACACCAATATTGTTAATTAAACCTTGTAATAATAACAAACCTGGTAACAATATTCGAACCTAACTTTTAAAAGAAAAAACCAGATAAAATGGTTTTATTGTTCAACGATTATTCAGTGACTATTAGTTTTAAAAATCCTAGTATGAGTTTAATTGTTAAAATGCATTTAAACACAGATGGTTAAAATTATATACATTATAATTTTAAAGGGTTCTAATATAAGCTACTCGTATTATATATTTTAGTATATACCTAAGTTATTTGCAGCAATGTCTTATCTATGCGTGTTAAGTAATAAACCTCTTCGTGGTACTCTTTTACTACTTATGTGCGAAGATAAGCCGCTGATTGATTACACAATTTTCTTTCATCGCGCCCAAAACAAAGTTAATAGAAAATGTTACGTAAACACCCAACACTAAATGTCAAAATGTAAAAAAAGAAAAAACAACCACCGCATACTTTTACGACTCCGAGATTAATCATAGACGCAGATCCGGATATGTATTAAAATATTAAAAAAAAACTCTTACATCAATATTGATTTTTAGAGCACTCTGAATCTTGTAAAATATTTATTTAACCTTTACTAAAATGTCTTTAATCTTAGCTCCCATAAAATTCGTTTTAAACCGTTAAACAAAGATATATAGTTTTATAGAGTATATATAGTTTTGATTGTGTGGTAAAAAATAGTAAGATATTTTTTAAATGCGAAAAACCTAAGTTAAGATTAAAATTTCATAAGAAAGCAAAAGTCGTCTGTTTTGTGCTAATATCAACTGTCAAACTGAAGTGACAATTGTGTTAAAATTTTTGTTGACGTTCTAAATGGCCGATTACGAGCTAGAAAAAATACAAAAAAAATAACCGTCAAATTTGAATTTGGAAATTATCATAGAACAAATTTTGAGCAATCCCTTTGGTCATTACGAATTGAGACATTATAAAATTGATGTTTCATTGTGTACCTATTATTCATTGGTGGCAAAACTGGCAAATTACTCTCCATCACGTTATCGTGGACCCCATGATCGGCGAAACATTGAGCTATCATAGACTTAATTGCCCTCACCGCGAGGGGTGAGTTGGACTATTGACCATAGGGTGTTAATTAAAATCGCATGCAATAAATCCTCAGTCCGTGCGAAAAGAGATGTGTGTGCAGACTGCAGAGGCAATTATCGATGATACTCAAATATATCTGTAGGGGCAAATTAAGTACCTATTTATTGGTAATTGGATTTCGAGTAATTATTTATAGATCTATTCATTTGACAATCAAAATGGATTACATTTATAGTATACACGAGTAGATTTTGAATGTTCTATTAATATATTAAGCAAACATCCATTATTAAAAAAATATTCATTACATTACAAGAAAAAAACAAGCTATAAATAAGATCTTATATAAAAAAAATCATCGGAAATAATCCAAACTTTTCGTTAAAGAAAATAACATAACATAACTTCACGCCTTTTTTGATAAGCCTTGATCCGCCATTAAGTATACGTCCCCAATGGTGTAGGTATACGTATGGTATAGGTGTATGGCGATATGTAAGGTACGGTATGGCAATAGGTGGCGATTCTATTGCCGTACCGGGCAGGAAGCTCTCAGTTATCGATAGTTATCACACATAACTTCACAAAATAATTTCGCATAGTCATTGGTGGTAGCCAAGATTATAACCCGCGACTTCTTGATTCAGAAGCATAGCCCGACCACTGGAAATAAAGAATATGATCTTGCCTTATAAAATGTCTCATACAAGAGTTACATATAGTGATAGATAAGATATGCGGGTAGTTAAAAAAAAAAACATATGACAAGAAAAAAGACGTATGATAAACGATGTAGAAATCGTCATTAAAAAGCTATAATTATTCATGACAAAACCATAAAATCACATTTTTCTGGAAGAAACTAATCATCAAAAGCAATTACAATCGCCCGATTGCTTAGCCGATAATGAAATTACATGCTGATATAATTGTGTCATTTGTCCCCGCACCACCCTATCCAGTACCTATTCACCCGATACGCTCGTCCATAGACAAATATCAGTTCCTAAGAATGTTAATTACATAAGTATTTTGGAGATATAGATAAATGTTTTTAATGGTTGTTTGTAAATAGGATAGGTTATCTAACCGATTTTCGGTCTTACACGTGGATTGTGTATGGTTACACTTAATTTTTTTTTGTTTCATCGAATGTGCAATGACTCAGGTTTTTATCTTTTGCCAGTTGTGTAATCACACAATTTAGGATATTTAAGTGTATAAATTGATACGAATTGGAAATACGTGTAATAAAAGGCTAATTAATTTGATTTATTATTTATTTATTTATGAACGAATAGGTAAATATCATTATTTATAATTATAATTTGATTATAAGCATTTGATAATGATTATAATATCAATAAATTATATAATTTTATGTTATCTTAATTTATCTCAATATATTTTTTCTTCTAACTGTCAACCTCAACTTTGAACAGTATTTAAAAATTATAGACACAAATCATGAAATAGTTTTGGTTGTAATATCACAGGGGATCTTTGTTTAGACGGTCCCCGAATTCGAATGAAACATGACAAGTACCTACAATGCAAAATGGGATGCATCAAAACCTTTTCTGAGAAATAAAATGGGCCGTGCACAATACTTTTGCCAATTACAGGCATGAAAGTACATAAGGCCAGTATAATTCTCTTGACAAGAACATTTTAACAAATTTTTCCTTGCATTTCTACTAAATAAAAAAAAATACATCCAAGTTGACAATTTTTTGTTTCTTATAATCCATAGACAAACAATGGCATCTGAACAATACAGTACTTGTATCACAAAGTGAATAAAAACTAAGGATTGTGAATTTTCTTGGAAAAGGTGTCCTTGTGGGGGATCTCAAGACTGTGGGTAAAATGCGACCTATAAAATGTACGTGAGGATTAAAATTTATGGGGGCTTGAATATATTTAGGAAAAGTATTTGATACTTGCTATTATAAAATACATAACAATTACATAACATCACCCCTTTTCTATCCGAAGGTATAGGCAGGGATGGTTAAGCCTCGACTCGCCGTTATGTTTACGTCCCAAATGGAATAGCCGGCGAACCTATTGCCTTGCCGGGCATAAAGTTTTTAGTCATCGATATTTATCACACTTACTTCCGAAAACAATTTCGAGAAGTCGTTGGTGTGAGCTAGTGTCAGGATTCGAACCCGGACCTCTGGATCAGAAGCCGTGTGATTGACTACTGGACCACCGAGACTGTAACAAATGTCGCTTATTTTTGGAGTCGGTGCCAGCCTAGGTCGCTGCCTACACCTTCGGGTAATAAAGGCGTGAAGTTATGTTATGTTAAAAAAATAAATATAATCAATAATAATACAATAATCATTATACTATCGGGACTTCCATATGTAATTTGAAGTAAAATATTAGTAAAGTTATTAGAGACATCGGTCTTAAATACGTGATGATTTACTGTATTTTTTATTTTATAACAAATTAATAATTTTTAAGAAAAATAAATCCAGTACTTTAGCGCTAGTATCGCCCTTATTATTATTTTATTGATAACCCGGTGTGGATCAAAGTATAGATTAATTAAAACAAAAAAATATATAAAAATATTGTGATAGCAAAAATTGATATCTAACAATCAAAACTCATGACATTTTATTTTATCACACATAAATTGTTATGGCATACAATGAAATTATAGGTATACTTTTTCTATATTATCAATTCGAGATGCAAAGGAAACAATGCCATACAGTTTTTTTTTTCAACACAATCTTAGTTTCCATTAATTTGGTGTACATTTAAATTGATTCTCAAATAACGATTTCGACAAATTAAAGCATCCCTTGCACATCGATAACAATATCACGAAACAAAAATTCTAAAACTTTTATAACTAATACAATAAATTCTATGAAGGCAATTCCAAAAATTAACCTTACAATAAAACATATTCGAAGCAAAAAATAAAACCTGAATAAATAATAATTTTAAATAAATCTTTAACAATTATTTATACCAAATGCCCCAGCAATGTTTACAGAGTAGATAGGGTACATTGTATTATTTTCTTCATTATGAGATAGATACTTTTTTTTCCTTTCCCGCCATTTCAATAGACATAGTAAAAACTATTCCTCGGACGGACGCTATTGTTTCATATTAACAGAAAATGTGTTCTATAATGCGCCGTATCTGTTCACTTCCTTTGAGATAGTAAATGTTCCTTTCGTCGCTATTGTTTGTGTACAATATAATAACATTTTAATAGTTATTTTAAATATCGTATTTTTTTTTAAATATATATTTCTGTTTGAAACTATTCGACCAGTATCCCTCTATTGTAGGTTTTATTATACTATCTTGTCGTCGCCGTGGTGAATCATATCAGCCAGCCATGTAAATTTTATTATATTGACAATTGTTTTATACCTGTGCTAAGCTGGGTCCCTTTTTTGCAGCCAGTATTTTTGATTGTCGGAAATTCGAAATTCAAATATTAAAGATTATTTGAAATTCGAATTATAAAAAAAATAATAATGAAATAGTCTCGAATAGTTTTTATTTTGACACATGGTTTTAAACAATTATTATAAATACTCTTTTACGGATTTGTAAAGTTGAGCGAAAAGCAATAAAGTTAGCAGCACATTGGTACATATTTCATTAATCTAAATTTAATTTAACTTAACATGTGTTATTTTATATAAATACAAAAAAAAAAAGTTCACAGGACCCCTTGAATGTTAAAATTAATAAAGAAATATTGTTATATAAATATAACAATATTATATAATTATTAACCTGTCCCGTGACCAAATTGAAGCGAGTACTTGAGGAAGGTGAATTTAGGAGCCTTAAAAACTGACGAGCGTGTGTGACTAGAGTTAGAAGAAACTTGCCTTATGGCGCACTGTTCTCTCTGCTTTCCCTTGCAGAAGGACTTATAGGACGGTAAAGTTGTATATGTATGCATAGGATAATAACGCGTTATTATTCTATGTATGTGTATTATTCTATGTATATTAACCCGTTCAATCGATTCAAGAAACCTGTCACAACATGTTTAAGCCCTGCAAAAATCCACCCGTATCAATTCTAATGCCCGTATGTCCAGATATTCGCCCAATTCAACCCCCCCAATTATAAAGTTATCATATCATATCATAATAACAAGTAAAACCAACCCCACATAATGTTGACATTTGAGAATAATATTTGGGAATTCAATTGAATTTGATATTATTTGTGACGAAATAATTTGGTAGATCACAATAATTGTACAATATCATTGGGGTAGATTAAATTAGTTATTTCGAGTGAGGAGCTATAACAGCGATAGTGCGTCTCGTGTTTAAAAGTCTTGGGGGTGTATTTGACCGTATTCATGTTTGGCATATACATACTGTAAAATCTATAACTATACGTGCTTAAGGGTTTTGAGCTAGGAACTGTTACCGTCCTTGATTTATAATATTTGGTTTTGTGGAAGCACAACACCTCTGAATTGATTAAAGTCCAAGTCAAAGTAGCTTTATTTTCGTAGGGCTTCAAAGTCACTAAAATATCGATAGTCAATGTACTACGACTATAGTAATGTCAACTAATGGTCAATGTACAAACATTTCACTTATTATTTAAAATTAAAGTAATATTTAAAATTCTTCAACACGAGCGCTTGAGGGAAGTGCCTCCGTGGAACAAGAAAACACGGACGCAATCGCCACAAGCGGCCCGATTCCGAGTGTAGGGGCTATCATGAGAAGAATCGGGCAAGAAACTCATGTGCCAAATAAAGAGTAGTTATCAAATCAATTAAAATTGACAAAATAGTATTAATATCGCTACTGAAAACATAGCAGTAGGCTCGTGCATAAATGGTGTTGCAGCCAGAATACTCGACAATCACAGTTATAAGTTATAAATACATTCTAACTTTTAACAAATTTTCATTCAGTAACCAACATCTTAATTAGCTTTTGCATTTACTAGTTGACACAGCGAAGTTTGTTTCGCCTCAGAAGCAAATTGAAGAAATAAAAATATTCATTGCGGGTTATTTCTAAGAGATAGACATTGCTGACTTTTTTGTTGGCCTTTTGAAGGTCTATAATAATGTAGTATATTGTTTTGATCTTTCACTTAAGGTTCAGCCAGTGTTTGCAATTAAAGTACTAAATCTCGAAAATTTTAACTTTTTTACTACATTATACATAAAATGTACACAAATACCACCCCGTTGACACCCTCTTTTTTGAAGAAAACAAGTAGTGTCAAGGTTCTTAACATATAAGGGGGCAGACAGTGGAAAGCCAATTTGTTTTATACTCTGTAATGATTATGTACTTCCATAATTCAATAAAATCTCTGCCAGAAAATAGATGGAGAAACAAGTGGCCTAAAAACCTGAAGGTCCCACCATTTTGGCAAGGTAACTCTAGAAATGTGCGTTAAACATTGCTCAGTTGTCAAACTTAAAAAAAAAAATAAAAAAAAATTCTAAGAATAGCTTCAATATTGGCTGCCTGCGAGATATTTATAACTATCAAATAATTTAAAATTGGTCGTCATGAGAAGATTAATTTTTAAATAAAACGCTTTGTTTGGCCTATAAGATAAAGTTCATAATCGTTTGTACTTAAGAGTGTAAGTTAAGTCGCGTAAGTTGGTAAAAATCTAAAATTTTCGTAGTCTCTAAGTATGTAACTTTTAAAACAGTATTGAACTGCGGCAACCCCTTTCTTGCAACAGGCGAGCGAGAAAGTAAAATCATTCCTTAATCAAATGTAATAAATAACGCCTGTATATTTTTTTCCACTAGCCCAATTTGGAAAGGCTAAAGGTAAAGCATGTATAAAGAATAGCTTATGCCGCCTTTGCGTCTTCCCTCCAATTTTCAATGTCAGCTTCAAAAATATACTGATTATTTTATGAAATCACATACATAATAATCTAGTCAAACATATACGAATATAATGTTTTGATTGCGGTTAAATAAATAAAATTTATTGTTTTAATTCACATAGAATAGCGTGATAACACAAAACACGTTATTTTAAATTAATATCAAAAACCGCTTAACCGCATATTGTATATACATAAATATAAAATATCTAATAATGTTTTGTAATCTTTAAACACATACATAATTTCCAAATACAACACAATGATAATTGCTTTGTAATAAAAAAATACAATACAGAATATTAAAATGCATCACGCATAAAAAATGTCATTTCTTTATTCGCTTGCTCGCCCCAAACATTACCGTCGGGGGTGGGGATTAATTTCGGAGCTGCCATATTGCCATCTCACTCGCACTCACTCAAATAACATATATCTGTCTCGTCTATTATTGTCATTTTATTATCAAGATTCGAACATTGCATTTTGGTTCCAATTTTGAATTTAGTTGATATCGGATCTTGGTGGAAGTGAGTCGTTTAGCGCACTCGCTCTCTGTGTAGTGCACGTGGTCAAGTTCAGACGTTCGCGGCATTTCGAATTATTTTAATTTGATCGCTGCGAATTTATTTTATGGACTATTGTGTGTGAACACACGTTTTTTGATGTAATTTTATATTTTTATAACTTTGTCGCCATGGCAGCCGCAGTAGCCCATCCAAGGTTACCTAATGTTATCTATACATTGGATATGCAAAGGGTGAGTTTTGATTTATTTACCCAGATTTGATTTTTTTGCGGTTAGATACTGAAGGTATGAGACAATTCTAACTTTTCTTCTTCTTTTTAAATGTTTTATTAATACTTAGCTATTAACTTTTCGTCTTGTATTTATTAAATGGTTTTTAAAGAACTTTCATCTTGCAGCCTGTGTTTACATTTGAAGCTTCACAGGTACCCACATTTTATTGATTAAAATTATAGTAATATAGTTTTTACTATTGGCAACTCACATCAGAAAAGAAAACATTGACACATTAGAAATTAGTAAAGATAAAAAATATTTAATTTCGACCCTATTTTTGTTTGAATATTCGATTATTATTAGTTTTAAATTATTTGAATACTAAGAAATTTTATTTAACACTGATCCCAGGAATATTGTTCTTGCTGTCTAAGAAATGACTAAAATTTATTTTTATTAGGTATTGATATATTTTTTTTATTAATTACTTATCAAATATACAAAAAAAAATTCAAGCATATAATATCTGTATATCTTAATAATTTTGATCGCGTTACATAGTATATACAATTATTATAATTACAATTCTGCAGGATTCTTAATTAAAGATATCTCGACGACGAGAAGTCTCGACTCATCGCATTTTGTTGTGATCCTTTATAATTATGCCACCTGGATTCGAAGCCGTGACTTCCGATTCGAAAGCAGAGTGCCAAAGTTTTGGACGAAAGCATTATATTAATTAATAATAGGATCAATCTTATAATTATCTACTATTACAATTTGTTTATACCCAAATTGAAATTTTAATATCATCATTTGTTTGTCTGTTATTAAATCAAGATTGTTACAGTTATAGTTATTAAATCAATTATAATTTACGTTGTAAATATTTGTTAATTATTCTTTTCGCGTTAATATTATCCTAATGATATGTAGTTAATGATTTAAAAAAGGTGTTGATAATACATATATTCATTATCTATGGGTATAATAATATATTATATTTAAAAAAAAAACAAGAAAACCAACGTGACAAAATATTTTTTTTTAAATTATTTGTGAAATAATCGGATAAATTATTTATAAAAAAGATTCATTTGACATATTTCAATTATGTCATAATTATACGCGCGAGATTCACAGACACGGGGCATTGCACCAAGTAGTATTAGTAAAATACTAGTGTCCGACCGGAGGTCTATTTTTGGCCGAAGCCGATTAATCGGCAATCTCCAGAACCTTGAACCTGAACCTGAAACTACCTGAACCTGAACTAAGTGCAGTCCGGTCCGTCAGTCACACACTCTTTCGTTTAATTCAGACTGTTTTCGGACCTTCGGCTTCGGCCCAGAAGTTTTCGCCGAAGATGGATTTTGGCCGAAGCCGAAGCTTCGGTCGGACACTATAAAACACTAATAATTTAGATTTCATTAATATTTTATTCGCACTGATAAAAAAATCCAACAACTGTAATAAAAAACATATCGTCTCAAAATGTCATGACTTATTATTAGGTATAAAGTTGATTATAAAATATTAAATTAGTAATAAACATTTTATAGAAATGTTGAACCGTAAAAGATTTATAACGATATTAAATTAAACACAATAATAAAAGCCTCTTCGGTGATCTTTTTTAAAAAGGGGAATCTGGCTGTTTTGTTTTTTTTTCATCAAGTCCGATTTAATTATAGTTTTTGATATGAAATTAATTGGGAAGAAACGGGGAACGCGGATTAAAAAAAAATATGGATCTGATACCTATAAATTTTAATAATTTATGGTAGATTTAAATTTAAATATGTAAGTATGTATGCAATGTCGTTATGATTAAAAGTTTTTAGCTGAAGCTATTTGCCCTTGACGACTTTCTGTATTATTTGGCATGTTCGAAATTCAAATTTATTTCCATAGTTTACGATTTGTAGGTTACAATTTTAGCGCCTTTATGAATGAAAAGTGATTACGTTATTACTTGTTATATTATTTTCCCGCCCAATATATCGGTACAGAGGTTTTTGGGAGATGCAAATATAAAAATGCCGTTATTCAAAAGTATCGTGACGCAAACATTTTCCTTGCTTTCAACGTGTGGCTTATTAAATTATTTTGAGGTTTCTCAACGCCATCTATCGAAGCGCGGAGGAACTTTACATTGGTGGTCATATCGCCCCATTTTTTTAATAATAGTAGGTATACAGTATACGAGTAATTACAAAATATGGATAATAGTGTCATACAAAAAGAGTTTGATTATTGACTGTTTGCGAATAAAAGATTTCGATACAATTCAAAACCTGTTGATAGGTATTCCTTTCTTCTTCTATTGTAACCAAGGGGGGAGATGATAATCAAAGTCTCAATCCCATTTAATATTTACGACGTCGGTACAGAGGCTTCTTTATTACCGGATAATGCGTGAAAAGGCATGATTTTTACTGCAACATATTAAAAATTAATGTTCGGATTAGAAACGCCTTTTTATCCTTATTGATTTATACACACATGTGTGCGACTATCATTTTAACTTAATTTTATTACTTACGATATAGTATGAGGATTATAACTTAATTTATTAATCGGATTTCTTTGAATCATGTCGAGTTCGCAGAATGTGTGGTGGGTATTTGTTAAAAAGTACTCGATTCATATATTCTATACTCAATAGTTTGAAATAAGATGACGGTTTATATATTTTTATTACATTAAAAATATAAAATAAATATATTAATAAAGAAACGTTTAAATCTAGCAGCTAAAAAAGGTTTAAAGCAGCTATTTGTAACAAGCTCCACAGGTTTATGGCAACTGTTCGTATGAAAATTAGCATGTTTCACGAGCATGGTCATCTTCTGGGCTCCACGCACACAAAGACATAAATTGTGCGTGTATTTACAATGGTTTACACGTGCATATGTGTGTGTTAAATGCACACATGCAGGCGTCCGGAGCGATGACCGCTAGTTTGTTACACAGTACACCTGCAAATATACTGAACTACGTTCGCGGGACCAATAAAAGCGCACTTCATAAATAAACACTTTGGTTTACTAAGTAAAAGATTGCTATTATAGTTCAGTTTGCCAAGTCTAAAAGTCCTTAGGCACAGGTCAATTAATTGTTCACTTATTGATATTAAAAGTTTGAATTCGAAGTTCGAATTTCGAATTCGACGGTGTTCGACGTTTGAAATAAGACGATGTTTTTTTTCAGATTGTACACTACATAATTACTATTTTACTTTTTTTAACTCTATGAATCACTCATTTTAACAAAACGCCAAAGTTCGGACAGGAGTTTTAGACTGTCAATTAAGTAGAGCAGGCGTTAATAATAAAGTAATAGATTATTATAACTAGTTATTTGTATCTAGAAATGTTGAGTGTATGTAGGAGTATGCGTCATATACGGTCGCTAATATTTCCAACACGGACAATGTGTTTGTGTTTAGCGCATTTCCATAGAAGGTGAAATCTGCAAAGTGAAAAGAGCCGCCTGAAATGTTAATAGACACAACATTTTAACAAATGAATACTTAACATGGAATATATAAAATAAAGTATATACTACATACATAAAAGAAGAAATTTCGACGACTGTAATGATAGTGAAAATATATGAAAATTTCAACTGTCTACCCCTTTGGGCATTTAAGGCATGAAGATAAACTGATGTATACATAGATTAATTAATACATAGTACATAACTGAACATGAACAGTAAGGAGGGTCTCGTATATCGCACAGCCAAAGGTATTATTCCGGCCAAGTACCTAATCGCTTTTGACTAAAACAATACACCGCCCGTCTGTGGTCATCAATGCATGTTACTAACACTCCTAACACGAGCTATGGACACTGGAACTAACAGTTCTCTAAATTGTTGCTACACTATAGGGCTCCAATTTTATTTTCATAATAAGAAATTAAATAATTCAATACCGGAATGTTTTTAAAATGAGAATTTGTAAACGGAATATTTGCGATACGTTCGTTAAAGTAATTTGAAAAACTTTTATTCTTTTTTTAAACGAAGGAATAGTTTAAAAAGTGTTCTTTCTTCAAAAATTAAATTTTTTTTGAAAAAAAGTTAGGTATAGATATTTTTAACACTTGATTTTTTTCTTCTATTCTTTCACTATATGACAGCGTAAATCTATACCTACGCATATCCAATTAAAGAAATTAATAAAAAAATAAAAAATTGTTCTCAAATATTGTTAAATAATATTACTCTCGTATAAATTAAATGTCATTTTATGAAAATTGTAATTGAGACCAATATTTTTAATTGTCGCTTCCAGAATAATAATACATCTTTTGTGACGTAAAGTTTTGCTAGATGTGTCTCTTGTATACACGATTACACGCCCCTCTCTTTGATCTCCAATTAGATGAACATTTTGGGGTTCCGCATATTGCCCGGTATGATAGGGGGAGATGATTGCTCAGAGAATTAAAATACGTTAGGTGTTCGTCCGTCTATGGGTACCGTCTGTGTTCATATTAACATAGGGTGTTCATATGTCCCACTACAGTATGGCAAATTTATATTTATCGACATAGAATATTTATTGATGAACAGACAGTATAATGGTAATTTTATGTTCATTTAAATTAGATTTTAAAATCAAGTTAAAATAGTTTACAATTGAAACAATACATGTAACACGTTGTACAAAAATTCGTTCAAAATTCGAAATGATACATGTACAACAAGTTCTTTAATTTAGAATAAAAAATCTTTTTTTTTAATTTTTTTTTATTGGATAGGAGAGCAAACGAGCCGGCGTGTCACCTGATGGTAAGCAACCAACGCCGCCCATTGACACCAGCAACACATATAGTGTTACTGTTGTGTTGCCGACCTTTAAGGGATAAGGAATAGGAAAGGATGGGGAAGGGGGGTGGGCCTCCGGGTACCTCTCTCACCGAACGAAACGCGGCATGAGCCACTTTACGTCGGTCTTCTGAGAGGTCGTGGTATTTCACCGGTCGAGCCGGCCGATTCATGCAGCGGACTGCTTGGCTCTACCACTGTTAAAAATCATTCAATCATTATAATTACAACTAACTTCAAAGGTAGACAATTTCAATACAATTATCGGGACATAAGACACGTAAACTATTGACAAACGCAAAAATAATCGTGTCCACAAAATAATAAGTTCACATTAGAACGGGCGGCAAGAACTAGGGCGGGGGAAAATTAATCCGCCCGCAAAGCTGTGTATTGCCGGTCGCAATTATCCCGCAGGGTTAAGCCGCAGCCGCTTTAGAGACGGAACGATTAAGTATCCGATAGAAACTACGATTTTGTTACAATATTTTATGACATTTCCCGATTTATCTAATCGATTAAAATAAGGCATGACTTGACCATTATCTTGACTTTAAATCAAACAGCGCCATCTATTTTATAATATAGGAAACACGATAATTTACGAGGACCGTCTAGAAATTCACGATTAAAATTTTCGAACTATGTATGAATGAGTAGTTAAGTAGAAATACCAAGAGATCCTCTTCTAATAGGAAATATAAAGAAAGGAGAATCCTTTCAGATCAGTTTGACCGAGAAATTACTCGTTTTAAAAAACTATTAAGGGACATCCAAACAAGCTTAAAATAAATATATTTGAACCAGTATTGGTTTTTCTTTTCACGTTTTCAAATAAAATCTATCTATTCAAGAGGTTTTACCCCCCCCCCCCCATTCCTATAAAGAAACTCCTAATCAACTCATCAATGTGTCTTTTGATTGAATCACCGGTCTCTTAAGATATCTAAGAAAGAATGGATGAATTAATGAATTTTATTTTTCTGAAGCGAGGTAAAACTCGACTATTTATGTCATTTTGCTTTTCCTTTAGGTTTATTCTATATATTCTATAATAATCGGTAGAACCAATTGCATCGGGCACGATGTTTTCCACGATTATATCAACCTTCATTCGAACCGGAAACTGCATTCGAAAAAGATCGAATGAATGAATGATATTTTTTTTAGTTTTATATGTCACAAATATTTTAACACAATTCAGTTATATATTTAGTTGGTAATTATGTCTGCGTGGGCAACGTAACCTATCAATCTGAGCAAGTGGTCGATGCTCAAATGAACAGTAAATACGTAAGTAAACATCGAGGATGGGAATCACTTAGCGAGTTTACGTACGGTTCTATCAAAGAAACGCCGATCACCATTCATTCGTTCATTCATTACGCAAACTGTAAGTAATAGGTATATTTGACTGTGAACATTAAATTTATAATAATAAACCGTTATATTGATAAATAAGGTTCAATTTAGTTTTTTATTTATTTCAATTTTGTTTAATATTTGTTCAGTTTTTAACAATTTGTTTGTTTTTTTTTTTCTAATAAATATGTAAATTGATGTACTTAAAATAATAAACTTTGCTTGTAAGAATCTTTAACCATTTGTCTTAACACGCAGCCTCCTGTTTATTGAAGGGTGTATACAGAAAGAACTAATAAAAAGCAACTCAAGAAATTTTAAATTGATCCAGTTCAACCATTGATCCATGATTGAGTAACAATCATCCGAATATAACACATAACATAACATAACATAACTTCACGCCTTTTGTTACCGGAAGGTGTAGGCAGCGGCTGTTAAGCCTCGTCTCGCCGTTATGTTTACGTCCCAAATAGAATAGGTGGCGAACCTATTGCCATACATATATTCAGTCATCAGTATTTATCACACATCCGAATATCTTTACAA
Organism: Euproctis similis; assembly: GCA_905147225.2. Lineage (NCBI taxonomy): Eukaryota > Metazoa > Arthropoda > Insecta > Lepidoptera > Erebidae > Euproctis > Euproctis similis. The sequence continues at coordinate 12,036,350 of LR990121.1, forward strand.
AAATGTGTATTATAATATTAGTAAGAAATAATAATGATAACAATTGTGAGACATTTTATTACCATTTTCATTCTAAACCGTGTTTCATAAGTAATGACCAATTGGGCTTGCTAAACGTCAAATTCATTTAATGTCATTCATCTCTGACGTTCGAATAATAAACGACTGAATTCTTTTTTTTAAATTTGATCGACCACAATATTTGAAATAGGAACATTATTATTTTATAAACCCCACATTTCCATTCCATACTTGAATGAGTTCTACACATTTCTTATCGACTTTTACAAAATTAAAAAAAAAATGTTATCGATTCGACCGTATTATCTGTGTTAGTTACCAGTGTAACTGATTACCGTTAAACGTTATGTTCCTGAATGCGAAATACATACATTAAAAGTATTTTATGTACATCTATATGTATATATTGTGCGTTAAATTGTACAGTTAGTTGATGTTTTTCTCCATTTATACATAGATATCTACCTAGTATTAGTAACACTTTGATTTCAACACTTTAAGACGTCTCGTATCAATTGGGGCTTTGTTCGGCGGACAACGCCCTCTACGATGCTTCGTGTTTTACATATAATTGCCTGCTAAACTCAAGTTAGAAGCGACAGCGACTTACCTTAAGGAACATTTGTATGAATAATAAAAATTACCATAGATTTTAGTATTTTCTTTTTTAAGCATACTATCCTCCGCCAAAACTGTTATATCTATTTTAGTTTTTATTACCCACGGTATATCTCTAACCACAAACTAGTTACGATATACTTAGAGGTTTGAAGATATTAACAGGAGAATTTCTATATTAAAGTACCTATGTAATCTGAAAAGATAACTTCAGCTACTTAATGAGGCTTTTTAAAAACCTTTCCTCTTATAATATTACCATTATTATCGCTTACTCTTATATATTAGATCATAAACAAGTAACGTTTGTTTACCTCTTTACGACTCCGGTTAAAACTGTGCTACAAACAATATTACAATTGAGACACCTGTGAAATTCTCTATTTCTCAACTCAATTATTTCCTACAACAAAATTGACTCTTCTTTTCCGTCCAAAGTGTTCTTTTTCAGTTTTTTTTTATAAAATTTTATGTACTGGTCACAATGTTGTCAGTTATTGATATTTATCACACATAGCTTCCGAAAAGTCTATGTGGTGAGTAAAGATTTGATCCTAAGACTTCGTGGTGCTCTACCTCCAGACTACAGAGACGATAAAAACTATTTGATCCGGCAAGACAATATTGCTTACAACCTTCATTAATTAAATGCGTGAAGTGGCAAATAAGTAAATTCAGTACATTGTTGCCAACTGACAATGTTGCATTTGCAATCTTACGCAGTTAAATACAACATCGATAATGTTTGTCGTGTATTACGTAGATAGCAATATGATAGTGCGTCCTATATACCAACAAAAGGTTCTATTAGTATGTACTGTATGTTATTATTACTTATTCTTTTCCGTTTCAAATAAAATATACACGCTTGTCAATTGATAAAACTGTAACTGTCAAATTGATAACTGTCAAAAAATGCGCGCGTAAATCAATTCGTAATATGAACGTTGAATCGCGTATGTGTTATGTTTTTGTTATATTTTTTTTTTCAATTAATTATCTTAATAATACCCGCCAGCTATATTGTTATTATTGGATTAAATGCTTATGGACACTAAATATGCTGTCCTAGTTAAGTAGATTATAAAAAAGTAGTGCTGTCGATTATTATTTATTGGGTGATAAAAATGTTTTAATATGTACTTGTATATTAATTTATGCAATCGCGAGTGAGATGGCTGGAGTGACTAGGCATTTATAAATACATTCAATACCATTTTTTTTTGTGTTGTAGGCAGCGGCTGTTGCCTCCCGAATCGCCGAATATTTTTGTTTTATATTTCCAGTAAAATATCAAAAGCAATAAGTATAAATCACTTTACACTAACATAACAGTTGTTACTATTGTGTTTAGGATCGATACATACCCACCACAAAACCTTTATTTATAAACGCATCCTTCTTACAAACATATTACTCTGTTGAATTATCGTATGCAATTTGAAATTGTCTCGCGGCTACACTGTGCTCGAGTATTTCGCGCGCAAATTGTCTACGGTCTATGTAATGTTATTTAATATGTTACCGGCTTGTCAACACTTAGCTGAGAGTTTGAATATTGTATTGTTGCTTGGAATTATTCACTGGGTATTGCAGATCGTGAATCATTTATTACAAAATGGTAGTGAGCCGTTTTATTGGCAGAAGAAATTTCGATGTTTCTGTATTATTTATATTGAACTAGTGTTTGACGTATTGTTTTTTTTTTAATAATAACCGTTTTATAGGAAATCACTGTTTGGATTTTGGACAGATATTTAATATAACGTTATCGGTAGGAATTATTAGTTAATAATTACTATGAAATCTTTCTTGCATCTAATGTTTCATTCATAGGAAATTTCAAAAAGTAATTAATATTTGTAATCGCGCTTTTGCGCTTTTGAAGCTTGTAAGACGCCCACCAGCCCGATGGTCAGACGACCTCAGAAAGGCTGCTGGAAAAGACTGGATGCGGAAGGCAGAGAATCGGATATTGTGGCGCACATTGGGAGAGGCCTATGTCCAGCATTGGACTGCAATAGGCTGATGATGATGATGAATTCATATTTTCATCGCAAATAGATATTGAATGATACTAAGAGATCGAAGACAAGAGTAAGGGATTTAATGAATGAACTGAACCAGTAACAGATCAAATGTTGTTACGTACATTTGAAGGGCTATATCAATACTTTTTATAGGTAGGATTAAAGAACCGACTGGAAGACATATCTTGAATTATTTATTTAATGATCAGACAATTTATTTCATAATCATTATAATCAACAAAGTTTTTACATAGAAACATACATTCATTTAATAAATATTCTTACACATATAGGATCGTATTAATCTATGATTGATACGAAATCACCTTGACTTGGAGGCTTAATCTATAAATAAAACCGTCCGATGCAAACAATGTCTGCCTATGACATTGTTGTACAAGTGATAATTCAGATTTACATTCATTTTATTTATATTTGTTTGTTATAAATCGCATATTTTAATATACAATAGTCAATCAATCATATAATGTATGTAATATGTTGTATTATTGCAATTACTTATATACCACTAGAAGAAAAGGTTTGATTCAAGTCCAAACTATTCATTGTTAATCTTATATTCCTGTCGTGGAATTCAGAGTCCTTATCAGCGTTTTTCATATATTTTCTTTCTCAAATTCTAATTTGCAGGCAGAGTTACCTATGCTTCTCACATTCCATGGAGTAAGTCCTAGGGTAAAATTCGTGTCGTAGTAGGTAATAAAATTTTATATATTAAATACATTGAAATAAAACAAACATATTCATATCATAATATTATGTTGATTGACTATGTCTCTGGAATTGTTTGCCATAAAGTGCAAACTGGCGGCTCGTTTATGCTCAATATAAAAAAAAAACCAACGTCTATTATACTAAATTCGAGTCTAATTTTTTTTCAATATCCAAATTTAAATATTAAAAATTATATTACAACTGTATAAATATAAAATAACATTATCTATAATAGCTTTGTACATATAATAGATAATTCAATTTTATTGTTTTAAACATTGCGTGATAATAACTTTGTTTGAATGAATTGCAATTGTGATTTTATCGTTTTTACAGATATAAAACCTTTGTTTTATGTTCTTAGTCTTTTGATTATTATTGCTCAGTTAGACCGTTGATATTAAAACAAATATTGTAACATTTATAACAATATCAGTATATTTTTAATCAATTTATTATATCCTCTTTAATTTAATCAATTTATTACTTTCTATTACTACTAAATCGCATCAAATTCTCTTAAACAATTTGATAATAATAAGCAAATAGACAGCGGAAGCGACTTCTTTTTAACTTTTTAAAGATTATTATTTCATTATCTTCACGGCCCTATCTCTTAGGTGTTTAAAGAAAGAACAAGTATTAACGAAATTTTTTGTATTACGTATCTTATTTCGTTATTATGATGCTAAATTGTAAACTTAATAATTGTTTGATCTTAGTGTGCGAGAGTGTAAACTTATTATTAGTAAGTTTTTTTTTTCAAATAGGTATCCTATTATAAAATATTTTTCTATATGTTTTTCTACATCAATGCCACGGTTGAACAAGCATGTTTTCATAATATTTATTTTATTTATTCATGCGGAAGGGTACTGGCGAGTAATTGGCAGTTCACAATAGAGATTACCAGAGATTATCAGTCCAGTTTTGTGATTCAAATATGGCGGGCTCGTAGGCGACAATGGCCCGTTGAACCCTGTTATGATAATATTCGTGGTTTTATAAAAATACAAATTTTTGTCTGACATTAACTATTCGAGTGGACTGTGAATCTTTTGGCGATAATTGGAATAAATTATGTGATGCGTGTGAATTATTAACTGACATATATGTGATATGTAACGATTTGGCGCCATCTTACTTAGGTAGTACTGGCTACAAGAATATCATAGACAATTTATTTGATTTCAAATATGGAACTCCAGAGCGTTGCTAGATAGAATGTTTCAAATTTGGAACTCTTGTGCGGTTTGGGATAGGGTTTTTCAAATTTGGAATCGGAATTAGCGTATCGTGAACGTTCGCAAGAGGGCTCGCTGGTCTCTAAATAGAGGCAACAGGCGATCGTCTCTCTTCTCTCATCAATCTTCTGTGAACGTCAGTGTCGACTCGGTCGCGCCCCCGCACGATTAATCACCAACAACGTTCTCGATTAGCGTCGGATAACGCATCCAGAATTAAAAAAAAAGTACAAACCGCTTATGAACGAATGAATGTACGAATTTTTTTTTATTATGTCGAGCGTCGAATTTGTGTGTTTAGCAAATATTTGGAATATTTATTTATTTATAACTCTTGATGCAAGTGAAAAGGTAAATTGTCTCTCATGTAACCTTTTGGTTCATGTATGACAATGTTGATTTTCTTTTAACTTTTTGATTGATACTTGAAAATCAATCAGTTTGCCAAGGTACACCAGGCTGTCACCATTCACCTCTTAAAGCTATCCACACGATACAATTGAATTGGTTATAAAATTTCATTAGTTAATGGTCGTGTAAAATAGATTTCCACATCTATCAAATATATAATATTTTTATGTAATTTTTATTTTGTCGTCGAAAGCGGTAACTTTTATTTTTATTTTCGCATGACGTTCCATCTGTACGTAATGAGTACCTATTTAATACAAAGGTGTCATCACGGAAACAGGATGTGTCAAATGGCGTTTCGTTGTCTTTCCACGGCCCAGTTCTTCGTAGCGCTAAGTGCGTTGATGTAATTGTTCGGGCAATGCAAATAGGCCTCTTGGATCGTTGTTTGGTATTAACTGAGACACTTTTGCCTAGTATTAGGTAAATAGGCGTTGAGCTTGATTGTTTAACGGTTTTTTTTCTAAAATTGTATAAGACTATTTCATGTGACAGATGTCATTTGTTTTTTTTTCAATTCGTTCATTTCAATCAGGCTAAAGTTTAGAATCCATTCTGCCATTTTGCTTTTTTTATACAACTTAATATAAATTTATATACTATTTAACTATTACAGATATTTATTTTAAAAGCCGAACTAGGTATTCTACTTAATACGTACCTAGTACCTACTAAACGACACCCTCCAAAGGTATTCAATTAAATTAGTATTCAGAACTTGTCCAACCCAGAACCAATCAACCGTATACCTACATCATGGGGAATAAATAATGAAGCCTAATGTATGGTATATGTACATATAAAATGTATGATGACATTTTCGAGTAAATAAGTAGATTAATGGTCTTTAAAAAAAGAATTGTTCCAAAATTAAAACTTTTTGACATACGGTTTTTTTAAAAAAAAATCGCCATAGACAATTTACTTCATGTACCTGTGTGCCTTTAAGAATATCTCTTTATTTTCTGATTAAATCAGTAAATATAGGAAGATTAATGAGTCGCTCTATGAGAGAAGATAGTTTGTTTTATTGATAATAGTATAGCTGATTGATTCAAAATCAACATCTTTCTCTAGTGACATTTTAAGCGAAAAGTTACTAAAATACTTGGCTAATTACACGATTCGAGGGACAAGCCATTAGAAAAAAACAACAATACAATTTAATAATACCTATTTAATAGGACAATTAAACATGCACATATTATTATCTATGTCATGGGAAGTGTTCTTGGTGTAAATGCAATTCCTATGTTTCTGTTCCATGATGCGGGTCTTGCACGTGGGTATTTTAATAGCTCACCGTTCAACATTACTTCCGGTGATGAATAAAAAGGCTTCGCTAATCATACAGAATGATGGACCGTTTTGACTTTTTAGCGAATATTCTAAATATTTAATTGAATAGTACTTAAAGTGTCGAGTCTCGGTGGTGTAGCGGTCGAGCACACGGCTTCTGATCCAGAGGTCACAGATTTGAAGCCTGACACTGGCTTACACCAACGACATTCCGAAATTGTTTTCGGAAGTTATGTGTGATAAATATCGATGACTGAAAACTTTGTGCCCGGTATGGCAATAGGTTCGCCACTTATTCCATTTGGGACGTCAAACATAACGGCGAGACGAGGCTTAACAACCGCTGCCTAAACCTTCGGGTAACAAAGGCGTGAAATTATGTTGGGATAATTAATATAATAGTAGGTACTAAGTAGTAACTGACATAAGTAAGATATGTAACGATTGTAGCCATATCTTATTTATAAGATTATCATAGACAATATACTTTATTTTCAAATATGGAACTCCAGAGCGGCGCTATATAGAATTTTTCATATTTGGAATGTCGTGAATTTTAAGATCAGATTTTTTAAATATGTAAATAGGCAGTAAGGCAGGCAAATTTTATGCCTTACTCTCTGAGCTCCGTTACTTTGTCTTTTTTCCGTAAAGCAGCGTTATAATTATGCGATCTTTTTTTTATTCTGTTATTTTATTTCTATTTTGCTTTTTTTGTTGCAGCTGTACGAGATCAGTGACGATCCTCAGAGGAAAGAGTTTCTGGACGACTTGTTCGCCTTCATGCAAAGACGAGGTCTGTACTTACATTTTTTTTTATGGGATAGTAGACACACGAGCAAGCGAGTCACCTGATGGTAAGCAATCAGTGGCGCCCTTGGACACGTGCATCACAGATTATGCTCACCGGATGGAATGCGTAATGTGGAAGAAGAGGGGTGGGCCTCCGCATGGCGATATGTGCGATTATGTCTGTCTTCTGAGAGGTTGTGGTATATCACCGGTCGAGCCGGCCCATTCATCCAGTGAACTGCGTGGCCGTACCACGGTTGAATTACATTTTTATATTAAACCTGCGGTCGCACATGTGACAGATAGCGTTTAGCGTTTTGCATTACTTAGTGCCATATAATTGATAAAATATTACATTAAGTTATACGAGTATGAAATAAAAAAATGGAGAGGTCAATCGTGAGTTTGGATTCGAAATATGGACAATAGGGACCGCTGTGTCTAAAAGCTGGATTGGATTAAACAAGTAGGCTATCGAGAAGACCAATATTGCTGGTATTTAGGGTATATGTGTGTAGCGGCTATTCCGCGTAGACTAGTCGAAATTTTACGTTCCAAATGCAATAGGAGGCGGAACCTATCGCCATACAATGCTGGCAGAATATTGTCAATTACCAATATTTATCATACATCTTTCTTTTTCCTGCCCTCTCCCCATTATATGGGGTCGGCACAACCGGTTTTTCTTTTCAACACTTCCCTATCATTCTCATCTTCCAAACTAACACCCTTCTTAATCATGTCGTCATTCACACAATCCATTCATATTTTCTCAGGTCTTCGTCTTATTATTCTTCTCACAACATGTGTATCATCCCTCCTCATTACATGCCTATACCACGCTAGGAGATTCCCTCTTATCTTCTTCATATTACTTCCGAACGACGTGAAGAACAAAAAATCGCCAAACGCTCACTTGGCTTCCATGATCACGGCCTATTATTATGAATTATGTTTTGTACCGATTGATGTTGAATGTAATTTATCAAAAACTATCAAATGCCTCATTCACGACCATCGATCGACGCGATACGGAACCACCATCCGAGCAATACTGTCATCTCTTTCTTAACGATTGGGATAAAAAGAGAGATCATAATATTTTGGTCTCGCTGATACAAATCGGTAACAGTCTATATAATATCAGTCATGGGATGTTTAAACGGTTTTATATTGTGGCAGAGAGAGAGATAAGTGATGCTGTGATAAGCATCTCGCATGATAGACGAGTACGAAGCTCGGAAGACCAGACTTATTATTGATATATCAATGAGGCTTTAGATTATAAACCATGAGAAATTAATATCGGAAAGTTTTCAATCTGTTTCAATTACATATTTGTATAACAGTACGGTATAAATTAATAAATAATAATAAGGTTTAAAGTGAGACTTTTCCTGTGAGTGTTTTCCTCAAGATATGTGTGATAATATATCGTCTCAGTAATTTGGATAGTCAAGAAATCACTGGAATCGAATCCAGACAGACATTACTGATTTTTTAAAAATCTAATAAATATGGACAACTAACAACATAGTAACCCAGTTGTGCTATAGGTTGTAGCTGTAGATTCCGCTACCTATTCAATTTGGAACGTATTTGGAGAGTTTAGTTTAACAGCCCGCTGCCTACACGTTACGGGTAGAAGAAGGCGTGAAGTTGTTACATCTATATATATACATTTAACTAGTGTGGGAATTCGCCACAATAATACAATAGTAGTTATTATAAATATCATAATAGAAATAATTAAGAGGGGCAATCGTTCAATCGCTGGAGGCCACTAGATGGTGCGCGGGCGCGTGATTGATAACACTATATCTGTCTCACTCACGCGTACTACTAATATATTGCTATCTCTTTCGTACAGTAATCGATGTAACGTTGTAAAACGGCGCTACGATTGTCACTAGATAGATCATGTTGATGTCTTTCCCGCCTTTTTGTTTGTCAAATCAATGATTTTATTGTTATTGGTGTAGTTTTTTTTGTTTAATATAAATATATTATATACAATAATCTTCCTGTTTCCTATTGTTTAGGATCAGCACAACACTTTTTTTCTATTCTATATTTCCCTGTCTTTCTATGTTCCTGCATCTTCCACACTAACACCCATCTTCTTAATCATGTCGTCTTTCACACAATCCATCCATATTTTCCTTAAAAAACTTAAGAGTTCTGTCTTGATATATGTTAATTCTATTCCATTATTCTGATGCCCACTTCGATGACTCTAATTGTCTTTACTCCGAAGTTGGTGACTGGTGTTCTGTAATAATTTCGGTCTAAGTTTTAATTTTAAAAACTGTCGATTTCATAATAATAAAATTTTAGTTCAATCTCTTTGGTACTTTCTTATAATAGAATCTGCCAATATTAAACGGGTCGTCTTCCTGCCCTGATCCCATTATTTGGGGTCGGCACAACAGGGTTTTCTCTTCCACACTCCCATATCCATCATATTTTCCACACTAACACTCTTTCTTAATCATGTCGTCTTTCACACAATCCATCCATATTTTCTTAGATCTTCCTCTTCTCTTATTTTCTTCCACATTCAGCTTTATCATTTTTTTCCTAACGAAGATTTTCAACACGAACAGAGCAAACGAAAAAAAAAGCCCAACTGCCATAACTTTTTGATTAATTTTGACATGCGGTCGGTACACATTTATTTAAATAACATTTTACGATAGCATTACGCCTCGGTGTGATATACGGCCCGCGCTCAGAACGCTGAGTGTATCTCTGCTCGCGATCACACCCGCTCGCTTATCTTGTAAGAAATAAATTATTATTCAATTTATCATTTATGGCCAATATAACTTACTGTATATAATTACGCGATTCGATAACACGGTAAAAATAATCTATTTGTTGCATTGATTATAATTTGTTAACCAATAAATTTAAACGATTCCCTTATCTGAATATATAGTTTATAATATCTATATAGATGTCGCTACTACATTACGCATACTATGTAAACGTGTTTTTTTTCGATAAACTTATAAATATATGAGTAAATAAGTAAGTATATAACTGTTTTAATGGTATTGTCTTTTAAACCGGCATTTTTTTTTTTTTTATCAGTATTGTAATTGTTATAGATTTAGCTTTTAAAAATTCTAAAATGCTGCACATGCAAAACAAATGAAAGAAGTGCTCATAAATGGAACGTCCACAAATTTTTATACGTTAATTCAAATCTGTCACGCATCAAATTGGCGGTAAAATAAAATTGATTTCTCATTTCAAATAAAGAACATCTTAAATATGTTTATAACAAATACTCGTTTCTTTTTTCTCTATTTTATATCGAAAGCCACAAGATCGTTACAGCCAGAGGGAGTGAACGCGTAAACAACATTTAATAATTAGAATTAATTTATTCGACGTAGGTTAGCATGTGTGAGCCATCAAACGGAATGATCTCTTCGTATTAATAATGTTTTATCATTTATTATTGCCGGTGAGTAATGAAAGTTAGTCGGACACGCCCCGCGCCTTCTCCGCACTCTATCTTCGTCTCTGTTTCGAAAAAAAAACGAAATTAAAACCGTTTTTTTTTTCTTTAATTTCTATCCGGCGTAGGCTCGTTTAGTTTAATGCCCGCGACAAACGTTTATGTAAATGTTAATCAAAATATTGTATATGTTACACTATTAACGCAGTGGGTGTTCCAATTTGTAAGCTAATCGATTACTTGCCCTCGATTTCTTTCTCTTTTTGTTTCAATTATATTATCTGCTATTGCAAATGTAGATTAAACGACGGGTTCATGATTGAAGGAAAATTACTTTTTAATTTGACAGCGATTGATGCTCTTTATTAGTGACTTGAATTTAACGAGTGGCTATTTTAGTCGCTAATTAACTAGATTTAAATCATATTTTGTTATATTTTTTTCTCTCAATAAATACAATATATATTTTCTTATCCTTAACCTAATTTGTCTCCTTATCTTTTATAATTATGATAAAAGATATGGAGGAAGTGTGTTGAATGTAACCACGTGACCGGCTCGTTAGCAACTGATTGATCGGACATCGACCGCACCCACCCTGTAAAGTATACACAGGTTGTTTGAAAATTATAAAATAATAATAATAATAATGATTACAAACAAACAAAGTTAACATTCATTCAACAAAAAATAAATAAATTGGTTTTCTAAATTACAGATATAAAAGTGGTTTTTTGAGCGTCGATATTCTAGTACATATTTACAAATACTTCAAGTATATTCAATCGCTTATAAATTTTAAAGAAATCATTATAATATCAGTACGTTTGATGTAGATTATATTTGTCCATAACTGATATCTGATAACTGATAAATTTGTCAAATATAACAATTAAATACATATATTGATTTCTATCAAACCGTAGAGTGACAAAATTTATGTATTAAATGGTAATAACCACTTAAAATGATAATATTTATCAGTGTCTTATCAACTTAGATAATATAAACGTATCTATTGTGCATTTTTGATTATTTTTCTGGTATATTGCCAATAAAAATATCCAAAAGCAGTTGACAGTTTAGTACTAGTAGTCAGCAGCGAATAATGTCATAATAGTCAGCTTTAGAGTCTAAGAAATAAGATGGTAATTTGCTTTTAGATACTAATCCACTAACTTTATTTAGTAAAAATATCTAGTTTAAAGCACCTCCACTAACTTGGATACTAACCTACCTAAAGAACTAGTTTATAGTAAACCATTGCTGTATTTTAACGATATAAAACTTATTCATTATAAATCATTCATTCATATATTACGTGTTTTTTCACGCACTATCTGCATATCCTCGTATGATTATTAACGAATTAAAGAACACACTGTATACGCTATTGTTTCACTTGTTAATAACGAGATGGTATAACTAATAACATCTCATTCGGAATCGTTCACCGTGATTAATTATATGCTTAATCGATATAAGATGTTGTGCCAACAGCCTTCTCAAATTTCCAACGTCTACAACACTATATATAAAAATCGATTTTAATATTCATACGTTAAAGTTTAAAATTCTTTGAAAATATTTAAGAGATAGAGTAGATTAGCTTAAAGAGTTGATCTATCAAATTTCTTTTTTCTATCACGTCTCATTGAAGATTGCCTTTTGTTGGACTTTTAATTGGTGTCTTAAAACATGTATACAGTAATACGATTTCGAGTATGGGCTTAAAGTTTATTTTTTGTTTTTTTTTTTCGTTCCGCTTAGTCTATGGTATAGACGAGTGTTAATCTAAAGTTGATTGATTAGAAGTTTTGTTGTTATCCCCGATGATGGGCGGGATTCTTGTTATGTTTGGGTAGTCTGTGGATTTAATGTGAATGGAATAATGTACTTTTGTTTTTTTTTTTGCTGTCAATGTTAATTTGTTTTGTGGTATCGTGTTAATTGACTAAATTCAAGCTTACTTTAGTATAATCCAACTAATCCAACTGAATATAATACATTTTTGACGCGCATTCAAGTAAGGGCACCGATCGGTATTTGTATGGCTTTACAAGAACACTCTATATCTATTAAAAGACTCGGACATTATAGATTTTTGAATTTCGAATAGAAATAGATTTTTTTTTGTTTTATTTGTCCAATAAGTATAGCAGATTATAACATGCCAGTAATTCAAACAGATATACTATCCTTTTTTTAAATTATTATTTTTAAATCGATTCGCAATGTTCCAAATTTAATTGGGTCTCCGCTACATTATTAAAATAGAACAATATTCCGTTTGTCTATGGTTGTCTCTCGACTCGAAATAGCCCAAGATGAATGGTTCAGCGTGATTACAACTAGGGTGAAGATTGATGATGTATAAACTCTGACAACTCCACAGTCATTGTCACCGTGAGCTGTTTTAATTTAAATTTTACAAATTTTCCGTAGTTCATCATCGAATACTTTTGTACAATTAAGTACCAACACCGTAGTAATTTTTGTTAAAATGTCGTCGAGGAGTAAACAAATTGAATAAGGAATATTATATATGATAGGGAATAGAATAGTCAGTTTGTTTAGCAAGTCAATTGTCAAACCGTTTTTAAAAATATTCTAAATTCAAATAACTTTGAGGATTATATCGCGTTTATTTATTACTAATTTTATTTATTTCCCGTTGTTTCGAACTCTTTACAGAGTAAGTCTTTCGTACTCTTTACAGAGTAAGTCTCATCAAACCTAGCCCACAATCAAACAGCTCAAGACAGCGAGATACCATTAGTATAGTTTGCAGGTCAGACCCACATCAGAAACCAAAATAATGTAGAATTTTGAATAGTACAGCATACAATCAAAATAATTTTTATTAACTTGGTAACAAAGTTTCTTTTCTCAATATCACAAATAATAGTACTATCTATAGCCCGTCCAAAATGAAATAATAATCAGTTTTGAAGAACAGCCGCTGAGTTTTCTTGCTGGGTCTTTCTCAGGACTGGCCGCGTGTGTGACCCAGTGGTAGATTTTTAACAAATACTTACCTTTAAATTTAAAATCAGTAAATATTTAATAATAGTTATACTCTGATCTCAACTTACTTAGAAGAAATAAAATAATTAGCTAATAATTAAAAATAACAACTGTTACCTATTAAATCATACAACAAAGGATCTGTACAAACCAAACTTTTTTCTTTAGCAAATATATCTTATAGATAAATTTTTTTTTTGTTTAATGGTCGGATGTGGGTTACCAATAGTAAAAATCATATTTTTAATATTAAGTTTTTGATTTTTATTTCCAAAAAGTGGGTGCTCTCTGTATCAATGAAAATAGCTTTTGAACAAATACCATCCTTTTTGTTCATCACTCGTGAAAATGATCTCTGTAAAGAATTCGAAACGTCGGGAAATAAATAAAATTAGTAATTAATGTCATGAACGTGATTCGTGAAACTCTTAGAGATAAATATTCAAATATTTAATTTAATTTTATCATCTGACACTGGCACATAACATATTATGCATTGTTAAAAATATTTGTTGTAAAAAAAGTTATAAGCTTTCAAATTATGGCGTTCTATTCTGAACGGAATGCAACACAACCCGTGCCACGTCACACACCGACATCGAAATAATCGAGTAAAGTGGCGGTCATCTAGCGCCAATAACGGATACCTGATCGCGCACAGTCACGTTGGCACACCCCTAAATCGTGTGCCGCAAACAATAAAAGAATAGCGACTCGTTACATTTCAAATATTGTGTCAAAATTGAATGAACTGTTTTCTTTCGTTAATACAAAACTTAAGACGGCATAATCTTTTTTGTTTTTAGGGATTGGCCTCAACAAGCGAGTAAATGGATCGAACAATAATAATGGATCGAACAATAATAATGGATCGAACAATAATAATGGTAAGCATCCAACGCTGCCTACTGCTGCGGTGGCCGATGGACAACGCCGCCGTTACCGGGCTTTTGGGACTGCGTTGGAAACCATGCATGAGACACTTTACGTCGATATAATATTTGAGGTCGTGGTATTTCACCGGTCGAGCCAGCTGATTAAAATGATAATCTTAATGCTAGGAAAATATTAACTATCTATCTCTATCGGCTTCGTTCAAGTGAAATTATTAACGCGACGACCCGCATATAAAATTCGCTTGTTTATATATAATTGCTTCGCATTATTTATATTTATTAAATTCATTGCGTTTAATATCAAATAGTTAAACGAAAATCCGCTATTTTCTATGATTTACACTAAACAGTAGTCACATATAAAAAAAACAACAATATCCAACCTTCTTCTGTACGTTGAATGAATGTGTGAATGATTTGGAGTTAATATATTGTGAGTGTCCGCTTAGAGACAATAAAAAAAAAGAAATAGAAGAACAAAGCTTCACGCTGGTACGTTTAGTTAGACATAAAACAATGTTTTACTTAACGAATAAATACGTGTATGACATACGAGGTATGCGCTTTCCCAATTAACCGACTTTCCCTTGTATTTGATAATTATGCAGTTTACTCAACGACTGGTAGTCCGCTACTGGTTTGTTTGTTTTATCATCTGATCTTTCTTACAAATATCTCAAGATTGAAAGCCGGTGTGAGTATTATGTTAAATGGAATGTTTAAATTTGAATTATTCGTTCGTTTTCAAATTAAGAACATAATCACGCGTTCGAAAATAAATTGTTCCATTTTCAAATAATATCTGAACACCACTGTCTAGTGACGTGCCATTTCAGACTGTCAAAATAATTTATCGAAATATTAACAACGAATTCTTTATTTATAAACAACAAGAATCTAAAAAGAGAGATTTTAATTAAAAAAAATACGAAGCTATCTCTTCTATATTTCTAAGAATTTCTTTTGAGATTATGATCGATTATTTTCGTCGTGTTTTGGTACGTGCTGAAAAATGCTAGAGACATTATGTCGTCGCGCTCCGCGGCGTATCGGGATCAAACGCGTCGCCATCGCGCACAGCTGCTTGATTCTTAAACAAATAAAAGTGGAATTAATCAACTCACCACTAGAGATGGGATATGACAGCACATTCTTTTTTAAAATTTACGAATCTTAATTGTGATATCATACATTTATAAAATCCGAAGATATTATAAAACTTTACATTTTTATTATTTTATATATATTTATTTTTTTCAAATATGTAATATAACTTAACTATGCTGATAAGGACAGAGTACAAACTAGATTTTTTTATTTGGTATAGTTAAACGTATCCCGCAAAGTCACGTCACTAGCGGAGGTGCGGTTGAAATGTCACGCGAATTTCCTGCAAAGCTTCAAGCGGCCAGATTCGATGATAGTCTAACGTCAGAAAAATGAATTAATATATCAAAGTCAACACACTACGTCCGTGTTATACATTTCTTAATTCAAACACAAATTCCCGCGCTAACGTTTACCGCTCTATTAATAATAATATCTTTTATCGCTTCTTAAACGTTTCTTTTGTTTTTGCTACCGATAAAAATTATTTTAATAGTGTTTATCGCCGCGCTTTGATCTTCAAATTTCTTATATATGTCTCTATATTTTATTTTGTTAATGTCGGACGCTGTCATTTGTAAGTTTTATCGAATACAAATTATATGGCGCTGTTGAGGAGCGCGCTTCACTTTATTTACGATCACTTAATGAACCGGTTTTCCATCATCATAATGCTAATGTTTATTGTTTCACAAATTCAGTTCACATAAAAGCCGTAACGCTTGATTCTCAGACTCTCTTAATATTTATTCAAAAGCCGGTTGAATGAATATGCTTGAATATATTTAAGTGTTCATTAATAAAAGTCCGTATGCAGTGAAAATAAATGACGTTATGAACGTGAACTTCAAATTATTAAGTAATCTTCGTCTCAACGGTCCGAAGGTCGAGAACCCTGCTTCTGTATTAATAAGTCTCGCGTTTGATTCTTGAATACGAGATCAACTTTACTAAAGTTATGTGTAGGTAATCAATGAATATCGATGATTGAAAAATTACGCGACATACGTTAATTCCATTATAGATCCGCCAAAAAAGCCTTGAAGTTACAAAAAAGATTTTTTTCTTTGAATGCCATGATTTTCTATAGTTTATTACAATTCCTGATAAATATTAACATTATGTATAATCATTACATAGTATAAAATAAAGTCGCTTATATCTTTGAAACTACGCAACGGATTTTGATACAGTTTTTTCAATAGATAGAGGGTGATAACAGGGTAGTTTTCATCTATAATTCATGTATAATATAGTAGAGAACAAGTGATAATTTTTGAAATTTTGCACTTTACCTAGTTATAAACGCTGTAAAAAATACTTTGGATGCAAAACAAAGTTCGCCGGGTCAGCTGGTATTATATAATATGTACCTAATTTGCTTTTAAACAGTTTAGAAGTTATAATAATTTTAATCAAGTGTTGACAAATCGTGATGATTTGTCCACACTTGATTCCATCATAATCGTGTCTATATTTATTCTGCAATAAATCTGTCAACTCTATCGATTTGTCTAGTTCTATGAAATTAGTGCTGTGCCACTGTCCAAAATAACATTATCTGCCATGTGATCCCACCCACTGTTTTAACAATATATCATATCGTCAAATTAATTTCTCAAATAAATCACACAATCACAAAAAATATTACTGTTACATATTTTATTCAGATGACAAATATCAGATACTTTGAGCGTTATTTTGTTTGTTTTATTTTCATTATATTTTTGACTATTGTATAAATGTATAAAAATTTCTAGTATTTTATTTGATAATTAATCTCAACAGCTGGCGTTCTTGGCTTTGATATTAAATTAACGTTGTGTAAATTGGTTTAGAGTTTTTATAATTTTATAATACATTTATATGTTGACGTGATTTTATATCTTTAAAACTTTTGTAAAGTGACGATTTTTTATAATATTTAAGTGCGTATCATGAGTTAGATTTTTATAAAATATAACTAATTAATTATCATCAAACTGTAGTTAGATATATTAGCATACAAGTGTGTTTTTGTACGTTATTCTGGGATTTAATTTTGCTCTTTTATTTATTTAGTCTGCTCACAAGAAATTTAGATTCATATAAAATAAATTCATTGTGCCCAAATTATTGCCAAAAATAATTCTCGCAAAACTTCATTGTATTCGATACGAGCGCGTGTTTAATCGATTATGTTTAGGTATCGAATGCCGCCGGCCAAACTTTGTGATTTAATTGACCTTTTGTAATACGAGTCTTATGATTTTTAGTTTTAAAACTTTTCCAACCAAGGAATGTCAGTGTTTTTTGTTTAAATAAATGTCTAGTAGTTTTAATCTGATATCAACTCTATTATTATAAAAAAATGATCTAATTTTTGAGTAAATTGCCAGTAGAAGCAGGCTTGATATAACTTGTAATTCTCGAAAAAATATTCTCGCAGTTTTGATGAACAGGAAATCGTAACTTTAGGCAATTAAAGTAGGTACTTGACAAAATTCGTTAACAGCTTTCTTTTCAATTCAACTCAATAAAACAGAGCGATAAACGTAATCGAACATTTAATTTTGTTCCGAGCCGTAAGTGTTGGTAGTAAAAAAAAACTTATTGGAATTGTAAAGGAGGCAGTGTGACCGCATTATAATACTAAAACACGAGCCGGCGACGTTTCTTTCCCGACTTGTATGAGCCTATTGTTGTCCGTCTGTCCATCCGCATCAAATACGCCCATAAATCATATTTGTCATAAATTCGATACGAGTTTACAATGAAATATCTGTTCTTATTTGGGACTCAATGATTCTCGCGTGTGACATTCTTAATAACAACAAAAAAGAAACTTTACGAACACTTTCGAAAATTCGTTCAAATTCCAAATTCAAACATCGATACTTATTAGCTCACACACTTCGGTACAATGCCTGCACTATTGTATGTCTCGAAATGCAAAATGACCCCGGAGCAACGAAAATCAGTAAAAATAATGGAGGTGCGTTTTTTTTCTTCTCTCAATAATTACCGGTGTATTATAGAGTCGAATCGCAAATTGTGCAGTAGCTATTGTTGCGTGGCCGGCCCCACACATCATCTTGTGTTTACGCGACAAGCACGTACGTTTTACTTTGTCGCTGGCGACATCTGCTAAAAACTCCTTTTTACTAAACACGGACTAAAAAGCGCATCGCTATTGCTCACTTCATAAGGTCTAAAATCTTCAACAATTACACAAGTGCTAAGAGGAAACTAGCCCATCAAACGTGAGGTTAATTTTAATTTGCAACTTGCGAGAAGGCGTTTATATAAAAAATTATAGTAATTTTCATGTATTAGTATACAAATTGTTTTTGAATTATAAATTTAGAACACTGTCAAAACGATATCACAGTGTGTATTCACGCAGGGGTCTTGTAAAATGACCAATTTGTTATCTTACAAAAACAAATATGCCAATGACCACCTACATCACACAAGAAATATTCATACATTCAATTATACACCCTTAAATCTATAGCATAGAGTTGTTTATTGTGACCAATCACATTAGTAAGTCCGACAAAAAAGTGATAAGTCCTTTGTAATCCTTCTGACGCCACAGACTACTTAAATGATGTTAATTGCTTTAGATTTTTTTTAAGTAAAAATGCTCTATTATTGTAATTCGTCTACCTGACTTCTCGCCGTATCCAGTGGTAGAAATATGAACGTAGAAAACAAATGTCATCAGTTGTCGGCTGACTCACTATTTTAAAATGTTATCGATATCGATAAAATATATATATTAGGTATTCGGATGTTTGTTTTGGTTGATCGTGGACTTAATTAAGATATTCGGTTTATCTTTTAACTGATTAGTATACTACATAGTTCCGAATTGTCGAAATTATTGAATATTACCGCGTAAATAATGAGTACTTTTTTTTAAACCACCGATTTGAAATTTTCTTAAAACTAATTAAACGGTTCTTCATGGTTTTTTTTTATAAAAGTCAAACCTACAAAATTTGAGAGATTCAATCTATAGTTAAAATATAAATTTTAATTTACAAATATCTTTTATAGTTTTTCTGCATGATGCATGTGTTGGGGGTAAATTTTGCATGTCTGATGAAACATCTTATTATAAAAAAATACAACCAATCAAATAACCCTATTCCATTAGTTTGGTATCCATTTAATTGTCTATGGACATCGTCTGCCGCCTGATTGATTGGAATACTTTAAGTACTACATGCCGACATGTTGTATTGTTTAATTTATAATATTTTTTCCCGACAAACGTCCACTCCAAAAAATTTCTTTTGCAATGCCGACTCAATAAAATGAAAAAAAAAATCATGTCTGGACATGTCCGTTAATCCTATTGTATTATGAAAATGATCAATAAATGTAGATTTTTTTTTATAATATTTTTTTGCATGTAATATATTTACAAAATCGACCACCAATATCGATTACACACAGACTTTATATATTGCAAATGTATGTCAAGTAAATTATTTGGATATTCATTTAGTTTTCATATCGTTTTGTGCAACATTTTATTTTTTCTGTTTCAGAAATTGAAAAAGGTAGGATTGGGGGGAGTGTATCTTCAAACAACCCGAATTTATTTAATATACCCCAGTTTTTATTTAATATAAAGCATCAAGTTTCAGATATTGTTAGCAAGGAAATATTTTTATAAATTTTCTTGAAGTGAAGTGACGGATATATTTTTTTTTTGCGAAATTAATAACAATCCTACAAATAAGGAGAGATAAATATCAATATATAAAATAATAATATTGAGGCATGAAAATATTTCAATTTATTTATTAACCCGACCGCGAAAACAAAGGCCTATTAAGGTAATGTCAACACCCACTTATACACATTTTGTCGGAAACGAGCTATAAGGAAACTAACAATGTACACAGATTTTTTTCGCAACACTGCAAACACGGTTCACATAACTATACGATTAATTGTAATCGATACAATATTTAATACAGATATTAGAGATATTAGTTTTAAGAAAAAAAAAAAACTTTTCTATGAAATAATTAAGGAAAATAGCTTAACAAATATCGCAAAAAATAAACGCCATTGAATTAACGTTACTGTAATTCCTTATATTTTTTTGCGTAGTTATGTTTTTATCATGGATGTTAAAGAATATTCTATAGTTACATTCCTTCATGGCACATAGGAGACAGTTTTCTAAATTTACAAAAATAGCGGCAAAGTTGCCGAAATGAAAAAAAAAAAAATGACATTACAAAAATGGCGGCAAAAATGACAACTGAATACGCACATTTCTCGGCGTCGTATTCATACAACAATCTGTATGATCTACAATCTACATCATAAAGGTATTCCTAACGTGCAATCGCAATTGGCAATCGGCTCGGTATGTGTTGCGGGAAGTAATTGCGCGATATTTAATTGAGTTAATTGTACAATAATTTTATTGTTCTTACGATGAAAGCAAAAGACATCACACCTTGCCATCTTGATAATAAACCGCTGAATACTTGAGCTGGTCGTAATCTTGTCTTATGATAATTAATGGGCTACATTTTATATAACCTCACCCCTTTTTCTTTGCGAACGTATAGGCAGCGGCTGTAAGCTACTGAAACCTGTAAAAGCTATCGATATTTATCACATATCGCAAAAGAATTCTGAAAAGTCATTGGTGTGAGTCAGAATTCGATCAAATGACTTTTTGTTTCAGAAATGGGGTGCTCGACTTTATTTTAAGTAAACTGGGGCTATTGTACTAGCGTGATGATTGGAATTACATTTTAAAAGAAAAAAGTTTTGTATGGAAAACAATATATGTATGCTATCTTTTAGATAGCATAAAGCAATTCCAATAAGCATAATAAATAGAGTCATGAATTTAAACTGCTTATTCTAAACAAGAACTTACTATACCTACCTACCTAACTAAACTTAAATAGTATCCGAATAGAATCCGAAATAGTATCAAAAACAACTACTATTTATTATTAGTAACAAAAACAAGATTATTATTTAAACATAATATTAAAATTTATAAACTGTTAGTTAATTTGAAAAAAAAAATGGAGAATTGAAAATAGTCGTATTACTTACCTACATGTTGTAATAGTCTAATTTCAGATTTAATGGAATTATGTTGAGGTCACACGATTTGGCATCTGAACAGATTTTATTGTGACGATGTAATACGAAACTGACGTTTAATTTATTCCATTACATACACATTATCAATTAAACAAACAAACGTTTAGAAAAGTTATCTAGGATATGCACGCCACTTACTGCCTACACACCTAATATAATTCTATTAATATTAGCACAAATCACTGAATATTAGATGGTAAAAAAATAGTTCAAATTCTATAAGTGGCAGTAACGTGCATTAACACTAAACTAGCTAAAACGGTGAATCTTTTTGGGTGTAGATTTTTTGGAAAATTTTAAAATTTCCCATAAATTTGACAGTGGTAGAGCCAAACAGTTCGCTGCATGAATGGGCCGGCTCGACCGGTGAAATACCACGACCTCTCAGAAGATCGACGTAAAGTGGCTCATGCCGCGTTTCGTTCGGTGAGAGAGGTACCCGGAGGCCCTTTTCCCATCCTTTCCTTTCCCCTATCCCTTATGGGTCGGCAACGCAACAGTAACATTATATGTGTTGCTAGTGTCCATGGGCGGCGTTGGTTGCTTACCATCAGGTGACACGCCTGCTCGTTTGCCCTCCTATCCCAAAAAAAAAAGTATTCACTTCACTGATTTATTAATGCGTGATCGCTGCCTATGGACATTGTCCCTTTTGATCAAGTAACTGGTAATAGTTTTTAAGTAACCTTCCAAACCAGCTTACAAAATCCCATTAACTCCACATTTAATTTGATAATTTCATTACAGGTGCAATCAAATAAAAACTTATAAAAAGTTTTTATTCAATTTTTATAAGCACTGTTATTTAAAAAATAAGCACTATCAAATCAATTCTCATTTGCCGGTTTCCAAATTTAAAAATAAAAAAAAAGAAGAGGCGCTTATAGCAAGTCACTCATTTATCATTCCGTTGTATAATGTCAAAACACATCCACGCACTCTCTGATCTTGGTACCATTCAAAAAAATAATAAATACAATTTCCAAACAACTCTTTATTATAAACGAAAAACTATGGAAGCTAATTACTTTTAAATCGTTATATTTTATTTTCAAACTCTTTCTTCACTAAGAATATTTAGGACACTCGGAATACTTTTTTATCTACAATCAATTCACATTGTCAAGTAAGATTAACTACGCAAAAGTTATTTGTCACGATTATAATAGTGTGATATTTATTCAGAGGAATTCATAGGAATTAAATTCTATACGGATTTACATAATTTTAATGAAAATACAATGGTCCGTTTTGTGTTTATTATTATTATAGAATTGTGAAAACGTGTGTTTGGCTCAGTTCCACGTCGTGTGTAGTTTTACTTATGAAATTTCCATAAACTTTTAATTAAAAACATTTAAAATTCGTACTAAATATTTATCAAATATATTTTAGTATCATACTACCCCTAGCGACATTGCGGTTGACTTAGGAACTGTTTTAATTAACGCGGTCCATTGACAAATGTTAAATTTGATAGCTGTCAATGTCATGTCATCTGTAATCTTTGCCGTATTCTTAAATTTGTCGCATGTTCAATAAGTAATGTACTATTATTAACGCGAAGTTAGCCGTTTAAAAATGCCCAAAGGTGAATAGTAGGGTCATAGTCGCAAACGAAAGAAAAAGAAGAATGTGCTCCTATTTCAGGCGCGACTTAAAATAGTAACATTATTAATATCTAAATCTTAGATTTAATTACAACACAGAGTATATAAAATAAATTCGTCACGTTTCATCAAACAATTTATATGGTGGACATCATTGTTCTTAGATGACTTATATTAGCTGTTTGATCAAAGACAAGTCACTACTATTGCATTAGTTATGCCAGAACTATATTAATCAAAGCGCGTTTATTGCGGTCGCCTTTAGAAATTAACTGCCATATATATTTTAATGTATGTTCTAAGAATTGTCACGACTATCAAATATTAACCGACATTAAACTAGTTAGTTTTGTTCTATACCCTACATAAAAAAGATTCACGTCATTACTGTACATGTGAATACTTGTATAACTAACAATAATATTAGGTACGTCAAATATCTGGAACGTAGCCAAATGTTTTATGGACATTTATTATAATATTGAACATGATAATTTCATTTTGATGATATTTTTAATATCATGAAAAACGTCACCCATATTTTGAATAAGAATACAAATTTATATCCACAGGTAACTGGTATGATATTAATAACTGTTATTTATATCTGATTTAGTAACAGATACTGTGGTAATAATCACGTGACTTAAAAAAAATGTGATGACCGATTACATGTCTATAAAGATATTTGATAGCGATCGGCCTATCCCATATAATACAGTCTAAACTCTATTAAAATATACGAAGAATAAGCAATCAAAGTCACCAACCGGCATACAAGCAGGACACAGAAATCTCCCGCGACGTCTGTCAAATTAAAATCCACAAACGAAAATAGCATCATTCTAATTATTATGATGACTCAAAACGAAATACAATCAATCTTGCCGCTTCTGTGAACTGTCTAAATGACGGACCGACGAAAATATCGTCGCATTTCGCGATGAAATAAACTCGACGGAGTCAAAATATCGAATTTCGATTTCGTATGTGCCGGTGCTGCGTATCAAAAGACTTTTATACGTGCACGATGCATGATGGCGGGCATCGGAGCGGATAATACACGACTGTAAACTGTTTGATAATATTGTTTGTATATTATCTGTGGACCCGCAAACGGAAGCAGTAGTTTTGAAGTTATAGCCAATTAGATGCATAGAAACTGTGTTTTCAATCCGAACTTTTTTTTTCTGTTTTATAGGTATGTCATATTCTTTTTTCTTATTATTCTTAATAAAACAAAGTCAGAGCGGATGGCTAGTATTCAACCTACAAACATACATTAAACCGACCACAAAATTTATTATATACACAACAAATCATTATATTATTATAATACAATAATAAACCGGGCACAATTTCAATGAAACAAGAATATCAAAGTGACAAATATACATTATTCTATCAACGTCCGTACTAACTAGCTTCATACTTATAATAAAATTGAATTTGAGACATTGAGCTATCTAGGTGGATGCAAGTCTGTCTACCTACTCTCTTTCTCTATCTTCAGACCGGAATTCAGCTGTCTGTACACTGATTCCTTGTGGGAGATCGGCCAATACAGCTGACTGATATTACATTAGATCGAGTTGATTCCTAGATATTTGTGATTGGTTGTAATACGAGATTGAATTTGTGTACACCGGAACACTGTCTCAGTTAATTAGAAAATGCTTTGTAAGAATATATTTGATATCGACTTACGAATGTTGGTGCCTAATACCCACCTATAACTACAGATTATCAACGATTTATACTTCAAACACGTTCCATATTTAAAACTTTTTTCTTTTTTTTTCTTTGCTGTTCTATACAGCCAGTACAACTATTTTCGGCCAGATATATGTTGAAAGAGATTTATTAATAAGTTGTGCAGCACAAAGTTTTTATTGTTCCAATTTTATCGTCGGTCGATACAGTCATTGTGGTGGTGACAACAGAGCCCGACTGTGTACCGGGTATGACGGTATGACGCCTCGAGCATGACGGTCGTCTGAGCCGCGTCTAGAATCTCGTCATTCCGTCATCTCGGCAACTCGTAAATCAAACCGGCCTCCACAAATTGGATACCTACAACTAAACAATTCGAACTCAGCCAGCATTATAATAAAATATTCCCCTATATACAATAAATAATAACTTCGGATCTAAATCTCATAAAAATATGATTTCATATTATTTATAATAATATAAGTTTTTTGAACTGTTTTTAATCCCGCCACAGATTTTACGATGCTGTAAAATGTGATTAATAACAGTTCGCCAGATCGGTATCGTGGTGTGTGCCCGCGTTCTCGGACATTGTTGCACTGACCCCGTTTAAACTGGCGTGATTGTTGTGCCCGTATTTTGGCGATGAACTTGCCCAGACGAAACACACCAGCTCTGCAGCGTGTAACATGAGTCTGGATTACCAAATTCTCGTATGCGTATGTAATAGTTCTGGATTTCACATTGAACAAAATACGTCGTACGTTATTTGAATTTGGAAGCCTACAAAGAAAAAAGAAACGTTACAATGTGCCAGTCATTTTATTTTCGAAATTCGAATAGAATTTGAAAAGTTGAATATTTTTCCTGCATTGGAATGTTAGTGCTTGAGTCAAATAATCTTGTAACGTCTTACTTGTAACTGTTATGTTGATAAGGTATTAGGTACTAGTATTAGATTCTGTTCAACGCATCAAGAATCACATTTCATACGAGACAATTATAAAAATCATCAATTATGTAAGATGCGGTATAATATTTGTCAGTATTTTTGCGGTAGAAACAAAAGATATGTGTACCTTGCCTTGTCTCCCGTGATTAATGGCCCTACCCCTCTATACCGGATTGTGCCAAATAGTGCGATATAATAATACATATTATTATGTTGTTTTATAATAGAATTATTTATTTAGACTATATGAGTGGGAGAAACAATAAGTCATCACGTACATGCAGACCTGTCAATCTGTCTGCTGTCACTTAATTTTTTTTTTATATATATATTTATACTGTTATATTATTTTTGAAGAATTTCCACAAGACGATGCCTCGCATCCGACGTGGTCGCGTTATTTCATCCGTCACATGATTTGGAACATATCAGATTTAGCTCTTGACAATGATGAGACGATTGAGTAGTTTTTGTTTTAATATCGTATGTACGCAACAAAATAGAATTTAAAGAATTATTTTTGAATTTGGAATTATATATTTTATTTGAAGTGATCGTTCTAATTTCAAATATTCTTAGGTCTGATTTGTCAAAGTGACAATTAAAAATTGGCGGGAATGGAACACAAAAATAGATTCTAAATTAAAAAAAAAATTCTTCAAATAGTATCTATTAAAAGTAAACACTATCTCGGCATCTATTCCATTCGTAAAATTATTAAACACCAAAACTAATTCATAATAAAATATTTACATCCTTTAATTAAACTGATAACGAATGAGTATAATGGGTTGCCAGCCTCATCTTGTTACCGATCGGATTTATTCAACGTAAAATATATTATATTTATTATGTTGGCACCAAAGCCTGCGGGGCGCTATAAAAATCACACGAATAAATAAGCTTTGCATCGGCTCGTAATTAAAAACATAACTTATTAATATCTTTTATTAACGCTCTGGGCTGAATATGATGTCGCTTGTGTGCCAGTGTCCAGTACTAGATTGGTAAATAAAAATACATTCCTATTTCTGAAATAGTTCAACAAACTTACCTAGTAATTTCTGAAAATAATAATATGTCCCTAATCTAATTTAAGCAGATTTTTATTTAATTATTGTTATCTTCAAAAGTGGCTTTTATTGCAAGTTATCACTAGATACTTTTACAAAAAAGTAGTTAGTAGATAATAGTAGATACATAAGAAAATAGGAACACAAATATATAATATAATAGTACTACTTTTCAACCCTTACAAAGACTAGATTACTAGGGGTCCAATTTACCTACCCCATGGGTTAACCCTATACTCGCGGTGCCTTAAACAAGAAATAACAAAAGTCGCAAAGGCGAGAAGAGAACAATAAACCAGTTGATTTATTTTAATAAAGTTATTTATGGGCCCGTTACAAATTGGCCTCGTGACGGCCGCCTTATCGAGTGGCCAAGAATCGATAAAATCGTTGTCCATGTATCGTTACATCGTTATTAATGTGTACCTCTCATTGTATTCCGTTAATGAGATAACATTTGTTTTGTACAAACACGTATATTTACATGTTAATGGCGTGATTAAAATAATATACACTAAATCGATAATTTATGTTACATATTTAAAAAAAATATATAAATAATACTATAAGTTTTGATTGGTGATTTTTAAAAAAAAATCGATTTTATTTGAGGAGGGGACGAATAGAAGTGCGGTTACGGACAGACTACTAATTTTACATATATCGAAACGTTATTTATGTTGTGCAATAAAAAGAGACTAACGCCCGAATACTGAACCGCCACTCAATTCTGACAATCAATAAAGTGCTACAGTGCTGCTTACTGGTCAAATTTCACGTATTCTGTCTAATGTGACAGCTACTTAAACGCTTAAGTAGCGCTTATGTATTTGAGCTGCGGTTCAGTATTCGGGCTTTTGCTATATAACTAAATTATTGTTATAACTAGTTGACCCGGCG
Source organism: Euproctis similis (assembly GCA_905147225.2). Classification (NCBI taxonomy): domain Eukaryota; kingdom Metazoa; phylum Arthropoda; class Insecta; order Lepidoptera; family Erebidae; genus Euproctis; species Euproctis similis. The sequence goes on from LR990121.1 coordinate 12,064,382, forward strand.
AACTTTATTCCGTATCAAAAGTAATAAATAAGTAAATTCTGGATTTAAAACTTTTTTACTATCCATTTTTCCACATTTTTACATTAATTATAGATAAAAACAAAACATTTTCGTTCTTTCTATAAAAACTATCCCGTTGACTATCTGTTAAAAAAAACCGCATTAAAATCCGTTGCGTAGTTTCAAAGATATAAGCATATAAGTGGACAGATAGCGGAAAGCGACTTTATTTTATACTACGTAATGATTTGAATTAAATATCATTAAACTATCTCATCATATTTTTTTTCTGTTTGGGGGTTAAAAATACTTTTCTCCATATTCTTTCCATATTCTATTATATATATATATATTCAATTACGAATACAATGCAGTCTCCACAATTACAAATTCTCGGTACAACCAATCGAATTCTCGGCCTACATTTGACGCGTACACCGAAAAACTTATCTCTTTCGGTCATAAATTGAAGAGTCAGCCATAACTCGCTATGGATAATTACGAATAAATAAATAAATAATTGAATGCGATCGGCCGCGGGCCTAATCGATCGCACACAGGTGTCAGAGGTGTTAACAAGGGTCTTACGAGACCCATACGCCGTTGAAGGGTTGTCTTTATACAAGATTAGTACTAACACGCAGAGAGTTATTGTATGTACCTATCTGTTAACCCTGTAATTACAGTGCAGATATTGTAGACCGTTTGGTTCTTTATTGAGGATATTTTAGAATTGGGATAAGTCTTTTTAATAAAAACTAATTGTTAATAGAACTGCATATGTTAAATCCCAACTCCTAGGCAGACATGGGCTACTTTTGGATCTTCCATTCTACTATGTACATAAAAATAAAAGTCATGTTGTCACACGATCTCTTTCCTCTCTTACACGTACCTATTTCGTATGAGATTGAAGTGCATATATAACTAATGGAAGCGGAGAGGGTCAAAAGCCAATTCACCAGAAAAGACATAGGCTAAACATAGCCGTTACGGAAGCGAGCGCGGAGTACCTACGTATATTGTTCTTTTCAGGGCGTCTCTTATTTTTTCTTTTCTCTCTTTTTTTTTGAGACGATTGACGCGTATCCATTTCCTATGGGCCCAGAATAGTATCCACCTTCGCGGCTATAAAATAAAGAGTATCACTCAACGGCGACCGTCCATCTCTATCTTTGCTAGATACGCGACTGATCGCCCGGTCATTAGGAAGGTAATTAACCAACCGATCACTCATTCACTCATTCGTTCACTCGTCAATTTCAATGTTCTCAAAATATATAAACATATATAAAAAATAAATATATTTGATTCGGCCTTCTCCTAATGTTTGTTATTCGCGAAAATATCGCTGTATGTTTCAGTTTGAAAAATATTTGAGTTGATTAGAAATTTGTAATTAATATGTTTGATGAGTGAATCTCTATGAAATATAATGTGTGTTTCTTTCATGCCAACGGCCTTCGTATCTCGCAGACGCAGGTGTAAATTTAATTTTAATTTATTTTTAACTGATTTTTAAAGAGGAGGAAGTTGTCAATGCGGATTTTTTTTGTAAATGAATGACATAATTACGCTACATATAGATAAAGATCTCTGAAATTAGTTTTCCTCTAATCGTTGTCTCGATGGTCCAGTGGTCGAGTACCCGCTTTTGAATCATTCAAATCCTGGCTCACACCACTGACTTTTCGAAATTAATTTCGAATGACCGAAAATGTTCCCGGTATAGCAATAGGTTCACGACCTATTCCATTTGGGACGTAAACATTACGGCGAGTAGAGTCTTAACAGCCACTGCCTACACTACTGCGTGAAGCTAAGTTATGTTTTTAAATGATATTTTAATTATAAATCTATAAATTAAAACTAAATTAGAGACAGTACTTAATATTTATGAGTATTGAAATATAGAATAGAGAATAGACCAAGTCACAACTATTGTTTCAAAGTAGGTCTAAATCTAGGTCAACTTTCTTAGTCAAATCAGATACTGTAATATAACAGTTTTTTTTCTATAGAGAAACATCTAACCTCAGTAACCCAAAGTTAAAAACATAACTGTTGTATTTAACTTATACAAAGTAATTGACAATTGAAATTTGAATAAATTTGAATTTATTATTTGAATAAGTTTGAATGTACATTCTCTATCAAATATGTACTACTGTAACAAAATTCAAAAATACTAATTAACAGAATTTATTAATAATAAACATTTATTTTCCAATATTAAATGTTCTTATACAAGTCCAGGTCACTGCTGATGTCTGGTTGATGGATGGCCATCTAAATTATACCTTCTCATCAGATTTTCCCGACTTCTACCGCCATTAACGACTCGCTGCTAGCCAAATAGTGATTATTTATAGATAGGCCGGTGATGACAGGATTTCCGACAGCTAAACCAGTGATTAAGAACTTCTACCTGATTTAAAATCTAGAATTAGAATATTCAGCTAGATTTTTATTTGTTTCACTCTTCAAATATTTATTCGAAATATTTTTCGCGAATTGCGATATGATTAATGTGAATGTTGAAGGCTAAGTTTCAAGATTATCTACTTCTTCAGTGGCGAATTCACAACAAATAGGTAATTTTTAACTTTATTTTTGGAATTCTTATACTTGGTTAAAAAGTTAAGTGTAGTTCCGAACCCGTCTTATACCGGTAATATAAAGATTTTTTTATCAAACACCAAACATATTATACCCAATGTTTGATAAAGGGCTTGCTTCTGATCTTTGAAATCTATTCAATGCCTTTAGATATTTTAATCGGAATAATGAGGAAATTTTGATGAGAAGAGAGAGAGAGAATGAGAAGTTAAAAGAAAAATTTATAGGTATCCTTAACTTTTTGAGGAAGAAGAGGAAAGGTAAAAATTGAGATCCCATACATCTTCCTCCTTAGTACACCGCTACATGTAGGACACTGTGAAGTGAAAAAAATTAAATAAAATCTTTATACATTATACATATTTATATAACTCGACATAATAACACTGCAATTACTCTTGTCCATAATTGGCCTTTAGATATTTGCTTACAAACATTTGACCAAGTATTAGTTAATATCCGCCGATCGAGTAATCTAAAAGGTACCGGATACTATTATCTGATGTACCCAGGGCAACACAGCTAGCGCACATTGGGTCTGGCAACTCAAACAATATTGTTCGACAATGTTCAAGTCGAGTGTACAACTTTTGTGGGCTTTTGTACATTATTACGTCATATCCGCAATTGCAATAAACGTGTGTGTATGTGAGTTTATGTGTATGCGTTTCACACGGATGTCGTTTGTTTGGTCAAATGAAAAATCAAATTTTACCCATTAAGATTATATGGACTGTCCGTTGAAGAATATTAAATTGAGTCATACAGCCTGGAAATGGTCGTGGAAAGTTGGTGTACATAACCTTTTTCCTTCTGTAACTTAACGTCTTTTTCCTTCTGTAACTTCACGCCTTTTTCTATCCTATCGTGTACGCAGCGCTGGTTACGCCCCTACTTGAATTTTTACGTTCCAAATTGAAATAGCTAGCCGGATTATTGTTTTCGGCTAATTTTTTTCACTCTTCAATATTTATCCGAAATAACTTGCAAAAATTGGTGTGAGTCAGGATTCGTTCCCACCACTTCTTGATTCAGAAGCTCGACCTTCAGACCACTGTGACAACTGCAATTACTTGTGTTATTTCTAAACATTCAATTATATTTGCTATATAATTTATCAAATGCGTAATTGCAGTGCATTAAATGGTGAGATCGGTAGGCGGTACCGGCCCGCCTTATGGCAACCGCCCGCCCGCGCCCTGCGCACTGGGCGGATCTTTTAGGGGACATTTTATTGCATTACTCTCAGATTAATTTGATTGGGAGTACTTATAGGTATATAAACATATATTTTGCTACGAAGAGGTACGTTTATTAATATAGTTACATAAATGGACTTAGTCACCGGTGTTTTTAATCCAACTGCGGCAGAAGGAGGGTTATGTTTTCAAATATACGTTATATTTATATAGCAGACTATGGTATTAATATTTTTTCATCTCTATTAGACTCAATTTGGCTGCAATTGAAAAATTTTACAAAAGCACCTTAAATTATAGATGCCTACCCGCTTTCGAATAACACGCACCTCTCATGATGCAACTCCTGATGGTATTAAAACCAATAATAATGACCTCATAACAGATTACCACACAAAGACCAACGATCCATTTAAGATAGATGTAGACAAAGAAATATATAGTATTCTTATAGCAGATTATCTTAAATGTCAAAGTTTAGTTCCGTGGCTGTGATACGATTAAAGATGAAAACTTACATATTAAAATAATAAAGATATGAAATGATATGTGGCTGTGATAAATGCAAGCAAGCAAGAGGATCATTTGATGGTAAGCGTCTAAAGTCGTCCATGGATAACTCCAAAACAGATAGATAGTATTTAATTGTCGAATGGTGGCAGGTCTCCGGATACTGCTCATCATCAGCCTTTAGAAGAAGTCCACTGCTGGACGTAGGCCTCCCCCATAGAGCGCCACAACTGCCGGTCCCGTGCAACCTGCATCCATCGGCCTCCCGCGGATTTCACAAGGTCGTCTGTCCACCTGGTAGGGGGACGGCCTACTCCGCGTCGACCAGTTCATGGTCGCCACTCGAGAACCTTTCTACCCTACCGGTGATCGGTTCGTCGAGCGATGTGGCCAGCCTGTCTCCATTTCAGCATGCTATCCTTACGGGCTATGTCGGTCACGCCAGATCTCTTGTGAATCTCCGTATTGCGGATCTTATCTCGCAGAGAGATTCCGAGCGTAGCCCGTTCCATAGCACGCTAAGCCACCTTGAGCTTCGTTATGAGGCCAACATTTAGAGACCACGTCTCAGCTCCATATGTCATCACTGGTAACACACATTGGTCATAGACCTTAGACTTAAGGCACTGTGGGATTTTGGACGAGAAGATTTCCCTTAGTTTCCCGAACGCTGCCCAACCGAGTTGAATCCGTCGGTTTATCTCTTTCTCGAAGTTGGCTCTACCTAGCTGGACTGTTTGTCCTAGGTAAACATAGTGGTCGACAACTTCGAGGATCGCATCGCCAACAGTAACCGGTACTTGAATAATATTTTGAACTGCTATCACCGGACAAATCGTGACATGTCTCACTTTACCACAATATTCGTCGAGTTTGTTGTGTTTTCTACACGGCACATTCATGTAGCAAAAAGGATCTACCACTGTCTATTGAAGTAGTCACTGTATTACAAGATATTTGGCACAAAACAATAAACACTGCCGACATCACTCTATATTAAAAACCGTAAAGATATTCTAAAAGCTTCTCTTTCAAATCTATTATAGACAAGTTCATTTATATATTCATGAGTAAATAAATCAATAATAATTGTCCTTTCTATAAACATCTCTGGTGTCACCCCACATCTCTTCTTCAGACCGTTTATGCTAATGTTGCATTGTGGCTGACACTTCATTTGTTCTATCTGCCAAGCTTTTGGCCTTTGTCAGTTCCTTACCCTTTGACTCTCTATTGTATGTTTTTTATGTTAACCTGCATCAGATTATTTTATTATTTCCGTTATATGTTCTGCTTTATTATCTTTATCATTTTCAATTTCATCTATGTGATTGCGTCTACAATCATTATTATTGTCATTATGTATTAGCATTTTGACAGTCAATTACATTGTTTCTTTTTAATATTTTATCACGTTAGTTTTCATTAGTATATCTACTACACATATTAAATCTTTATTAAGTTCAATTAATACATAGTTTATAATCAAACATTTTTTTTATTATTTAAATGTAATAAATACTTCTCCAAATCAAATCAACACTGGCTGCCGTAGTTGATACACCATAAAAAGATAATAAAAAAAACCTAATGTCATGCCCTTTACAAACTATTAGTGACAAACTCCAACAACACGAGTCAAACGTGTTTGTGTGAAATCTGCTTAGTCACGACCGGGACGCCGTGCCGGGGCTGTAGTTTAAATTGTCATTCAAATTACCATCGAGATGAGACAGTAAAACCCGGTGGCACACCATTCTCCACACCTTCGTGGTAGACCAAAAACACAACAGTTTTTACTCATTCTATTATGTGTACACTTATTTGTTACTTCAAATTTGGGATTCTGTGAATCAGTACTTATTTGATCACTGACACCGGTGCCAGTATAGCACCCTGAAGGAGTACCATTATTATTTTCAAGTTTTATTTTTACAAATAACAATTGAACATTTGCATCAATCATGCAACATCGTTAACCAGAGATTAAAGCAACAATGTAAATAACAAAAGAAATGATATGCAAAATTAAAGGTTTCCAACCCTGGTTTTATAACGTTATTTTACGATAGCCTTAAGCGACAAAACGATGCTCGTAAAAAATGGCAATAGCTCGTAGAAATATTGCATGCAAATCTATACAATAAGCCGTTGAGGTCTACACAATGATGAATAAGAATTTCATAAATTTAACGATTAGATAATATTTAAGACAATTATGTATTATTTTTCAATGCGATTACATATAATTAAAATGCAAAAGATACATTGTCAGAGAGAGTATATGTATAGGTGATTAATTTGACGGTAATCACAACATACATAAAATGAAGAAACTTGACTTTGTTAATAATAAACTATACTGAGGTGTATAGTTTATTATTAACGTAGTCAGATACCAAACGATTTAACCAATCGGTGAACAACAAATGCTAATAATTAGTTTTTAGTCGGAACGCAACGCGCAAGGGACGAAATTGCATTTCAAAGTCAGGTGAAATGAAAATTACTACATAAATACGGGTCTTGAGAATTATTGGCATGTAAATTTCGAGAGATATGAATGTTTAGTAACTTTGATGGACTTTAATGTTATATGAGCCGTATACTTATATTCTTCGTAATCTAGCATACATATTTTAATAAATTAATATTTTTATTATTTCAATGTACAGAAATCATTAATAATTTTCGTGACAGGTGATTTGCTTTAGAAATATTATCATCGACTGATTTTGTATGAGCTAACACAATTTAATCTTCTTTATCAGCTGTTACCACTTGATCAATTATGTAATTAATTATAATGACTCCTTCTGTGTCAGCTTTTTTACTATTAATAATTTCATTATTGCTATTAGTTTTATTAGTTAAATTATCTGCCGCAGTCATTATCTATAGATTGTTGTGTTTGTGAAGATTGGTTAGATGATTTAGTTTTGTCCCTGTATATATACCCACATGTAGTTGCCACCTTCTTCGTCTGGTTGGATACCATTGTTGCATTCAAGGTAACCATCTGACTTAGTCGCGGCAACGTACTCATCTTTTAGACGCATTTCCATTGTTACAATTTTATTGTCAGTATAACTGTCAGCATGTTGATCGTAAACTAGTGAACAGCATTCGATACTATCTGGGTGTATACGCGGTATTTCAGCACTGAGCTGCTGAACATTGGTACAATATGATGAGCCTATAGTAATGGGTCGCGCGACCGCAGTATGCAGCATTATTTTCTGCTGCGTTCACCGCACAGCAACCGCGGTTTTTCCTTCATACGTTTCTACTAATAAATTGATATCGAGTCGTGCAGCGAGTGGTGGATCGATTCTCGCAGCATCATCGATACTGACGGGACCGCGGGTGTAAATCAACTTTACAACCTTTAATTACATATATTTGCCGTCTCTCATGGTGAGCGTATGGTATAAATATCTGTGGGCATGGCTCGCGAAAATATAGCATAATAATGGGTATTGACCTGTAATGGCTCGCCTGTAGGTACTATTGAGGCCGCCTTTGTCTTGATCGTTCGACAGAGACAGATGCAGACAGACAGAGTGAGAGAGAGGGAGTATAATATATATATTCTTTTTGAATGATTGCCAATTACATCAAATGGCCTCCTGAACTCCAGCCGACCGTGCAATGCAATACGGCCAATCTCTCTCAGGTTTGATTTGCTTGCGAATAAATGATATATGTGTTATTAAATTAAGTATTCTGGCTTCGTATTCTGTATTATATTTTAATAATTCCTATTGTATCTGTTTTAATGCTGATGAGTCTGATATTTTCTGTGATGTACTTGTTCTTGTTACGATTATTCAAGTGTACTGTATGTTTGTCTGTATGTGTGTCTGGATAGTTTGTAAGAGGGGGTGTGTTGCAGGGTGCGGGACGTGGTATGGTATAAGTGTTGCCACAATGTTGCACACCGGATAGGGCCGTCCGCCGCTGTTTTAATGTCTCTCAGACGGAATTACGCAGGATTGTTCTCGACTTTACTGCTCGCCAGCACCCTCGTATGATTGATCGTCGTGTATCCTCGGCCTTATGTCATTTTCGCGCCATATCTTTCGGAATTCGCACAACGCACAGCTATAAATATCACCATTGAGTTATGGTGATTTCGCGAAATTATTATTAACTTTAATATCACTGTAGAGCGGTGGTTGTTGGCTTGTGATGTTTCAAGTCAAAGTACCTATGTTAGAATTTAAAGAAACACATTTCGTAGTCAAATTATAAGTATTTATAGATAAGCCTTAGAAGGGTTGGATGTCAGTTCTGGCAATATTGACACTAGTAGAACTGATTTTTTTAAAGGTATGTACCTACTAGGAAAAAGTGCTTTAAATATATGAAGAAACATAACGATTGGATACAATCAATAATAATAATAATGGGAATTATTTAATTGTATGGCATTTGTGCCTTTAGATAGTACAAAAACTATACGTGATATCTCGAAGTGTAGAAATTAACACTAGAATGGTCGTATCTCTAAATTAAAGCCCGTCTCACAGCCGCAGCAATAAATTCTTTCCCTCATAAAATCATAACGACTGTCTAAATAGAGGTTAGCCAGTCATTCATTGCCCTAATGTATGATTACAAAATAAAATAACCCATCAATATGTACCGAATGTGTTTTGCGAAAGTCTTAGTAATCGAGACTAATAACTATTTGGAAGGTATCCACAGCGACTACTATGTGGACTTATCAAGTCCACACATTGATGTAGCTACATATTTCCGAAATTTGTAATTAATTTTTGTCAAAAAGTTCTGGTCATCCCACTTCTTATAATATACCTGTAGGTAGGTAAGTATATATAGTTGGTAAGTATAAACCTGTAGTTTCTAGTAAGTGTAAAGGCATTTAGTTACGGAGGGGATTAAAAATTACGCCGTAATAACTGCGGCCATTCAAATTTAGAACGATTTGTTTTCTTTTTCAAATTAACCTTTGAATAGGTTACAATTTTAAAAAAAGAATATCCTAATCAGCTTAATATTTCCCGCTAATTGATTTGTAATTGGAACATACGGTTGTAATTCGTTTAACGCGTGCGGCGTTTTCCCCCCACCTTTTCAATACGGCAATTACTAAACGCGTCGTAAAACTTGAATTAATCGAGATTGATAAGGAGACGCGGATCGCGATGGGCGGTGCAATCAAACGCGTATCGGACCAATGGGAAGGCACCGCGGGCGAATGTACGCAGCCGATTGGCGCGTGCCAGGGTGGTCGGCACAAGGGCCTTGATACCACTTTCGATAAGCGGGAGCCGGCCAATGTCGATCCGATCGATTATCGCCCGTGTTGCCATGCCACATAATAATATATCAAGCAATATATAATCACAACACACCTTTACATATTAACTGCACCTTGCCAGTCATTAAACACTACTCTGTCAGTGAACTATTTTATTGCAACTGAAATGCCATATAAAATTTATTAGTGGCTTTATGAAAATTCTCAACCTTAATCTGGTTGTAAAAACGTTGCAATCTGTTGCAACGATTCGTTGAAACAGATTAGCGGCTAATCGGGTGTTATTTACAATCCTTTATCAACACTTAAAAAGGGTTGGCTGTGTTGCACGATTTACGAGTTGCACGAGTCGGGGCTGCACAAAAGAATTATACATCTCTAAGCGACATCTATTGCCAATAAATATGAACAGAGGTGTTATGAGAATAATCTGGCAACACTGTTGTTAAAATGAGACTTTAAAAAGGAACAGTTTATTTATTTCATAAACGGTACCAACTCTTTCTCCCTTCCACATAACATAAAAGCATTCGACCATAAAGTGAAATTCATAATGCAAATATAATTCCGTAACGTAAAGATTTTCGTAGGAAAAGCAATAATTTTCGCGTCACAATTGGGCACGATTAGATCGGCATCGCTGGCGATTTGACATAGCTCGTAAATAACTCTTCGATGCTCGAGCTGGTCGGCGGTTAGAGGAGTGAGACGTCAGTGCGAGCGAGGAGTCGATTCGAGCTGTATGATGTTGTGTGTGGGCCTTTTATAAATGGTATACGTAGTATGCAAATAGCTCGCGCACGTCTCCGCACTCGGCTCGATCTGCGCACGCGCATCGAATCCACGTTTTCCGCCGACATGCGGCACCGTAACGCAAAGTGTTCAGTGGAAATCGTTATTGGGGGTGATTGCTTTCATAAACAATAGCTTTTGTCCAACTACTTGTTGTACGTTGTGTTATTTAGACATATAACGGTACAACGGCACTGTTCGTGTGATAACACAACTCACAATCGAGTTTAGAAGCTATTCGATGTTGAGCAATCGTGCCCTATCTGCGCCATTTTCAATCGTCAGTAGTTTGTTGTGTGCATTTACGATATTCTCTAGTAATGTGCCGCAAGTAACCGTTGACCCCGCGATTTCTCTTAACTCATTATAATTCTGTCACGATTTTCCTTTGAACACAATAGCGATTGAGCTGATGATGAGGCTTATGACCGCTTAAATCGATCATTATCTTCCTGTTATAGACCTATAGGGAATATTTAGGCTTAACCAGCTAAGCTCGGTGGACAATCCGAGGGTATATTACCTATGTTTTCTTTCCTATGGTTTCTTTCTGTCTGTTGCGGATACCACTTTTCATAAGGGAGGTTCTGTTGGTGCCAACATTGTTTAGCTGTATAGATATCTATTGGTAGTTAATAACAGCGCTGCTGAGTCCAATTCTGCGTCATCATGTTCTACCATTTACTTCGAACGTGGCAATTAATCTGAACGGGTGACGTAGCCACCCCCTTGTCTCTCCATCCCGCGCCCCCCAGCCCGACATTGCTATCCCGTCACCTCACCCCTTCACCCGCCCATGGCCCAGATAACCGGGGGAATGATTAAGTGCAGACAGGAAGACGGATTGACAAATAGTCGTTTAGGTATTTCGCTAATGCTTCGCTCTCATCAATAAACGATCGGCTCTGAAGGTTCGCACTTGTTCGGGGAATTACCGATTTGGGCGACGTATAGATATACAGGTTGTATATTTTTGCTTGACTGCGCTTAGTGTGTGTATTTTTTGACGCACTCTGTACCTTAAATCTGGTCTGATAGTTCTCAAGACATGTCATGAGATTTTATAACTATTGTTAAAATTATTACTTGATATATCTAACCAAAGTTAAAATAATAAGTTAAATTGTACTTGTTGACTATTTTTAAGTGTCTGTGAAGACCTATGAAAATAAAACTTATTTTGACTTTGACTTTGAGTTATTGTGAAACGTTAAAGTTAGACAAGTCATATTCAACTATACTATACATACATACACACACAAATTGTCCTACATAGGTTGAATTACAAGGAATTAGAAAAAAACTTTTTGTAAAATTACGCACTTGATTAAAAATTCAAATCAAACCGGAATAGGCTTCAATACAGCTTCTGTATTACAAAATTGACAATATAAATTTATTTACGATACCTACCTATATATCTATATATACAGATACGACTTGCCGACATGCCTCTCTGCAGGCACTGTAACAAATTGTTTGCAAACAATTATTAAGCCCAAGTTGATTGATTGTCGTTGTTTTAAACGTTCCTTAGTATAATTTATTTACTTTGAATATTTAATACAAGTATGTAAAAGTCATATATATGCGTAAAGGAAAACATTTAAAATTATACCATAGACTAAAAATATTTGGGCACACAAAAGAAACGAGAGATGCTTCAAACAGCTTTTTTATTGTCAAACGCTTGCATTTGATGATAGGTATATCATCACGCTGTTTCAACATACATACATCAAACAATTTATTCGCATGGTCGTAATTCGGTCTGCCCATACAATAAGTCTCAAACATAGAAACAATATTACCACAGTTAATAATTCAGCGGTTCCTCATAGCGGTGCCTATGCTATGGGAACTCAACACCTCTTCTCATAGATAAATACATGTAACAGACGATTTATAATAAATCAAGCACTGGCAACTGGCAAACAAGCTTGTATAAGAAACGAATGATTTCCGCCGCCATCACGGGCTGTGCTAAATCTGTGGTAGTAGTAACAGCTCCTAGCGCGTCGTAAATCCACGATATGAAGCACACGCTTCACTTAGACTGCTTCAACAAATACTCTTTTGACTGTTTACCACATCACGCTATTAAATATTTCGACCATTATGAACATATAGTATGTACTGTGTGATAAGATGGCATCACGCGTAAATTATGGTACCCACCTACTGAGGTCGATAAGGAAAAAAAACATATTTAAATTTGGAACGATACCAATCTTTTTCTTTAATTTTCAATGATAAATGTTAATGTCCAGCTACTTGATGTACCTATTCGAAATTTAAATTTGGAATAAACTTTTTACTACTTTCTTTCTTTTTTTTTTACTTTTAAACATTTTTCGTTCCTGTCTTCTCCTATTGATAAATATGGAAAACCCAATATTTAATACAGTTTAATCTATATAAATACATTTGTAGATGGCACGTCTTCGTTTAACGATCGTTACCAAGTGCGTACTAAAAGGTTTTACAACCGCCGATACTGGACAGATGTACCGACCGCGCCTATTCGGAGCTATGTTACGTTTGCAACGAGTTTCGTTCATGTCAATTTTAATCATACAGTAACGAAAAATCAGACAAGGCTGTTAAATTTGATTACCTTATAACCAATCTCTAATTCGTGTTTTCCTTTTGTTACAGGAACACCCATCGCCCGGCTGCCCATCATGGCCAAGTCCGTCCTGGACTTGTACGAGCTGTACAATTTGGTTGTAGCACGCGGTGGTTTGGTTGAAGTCATTAACAAGAAACTCTGGCAGGAGATTATCAAAGGACTGCGGTTGCCGTCATCTATCACATCAGCAGCGTTTACATTACGTACTCAGTAAGTACCTTGTTGAATAGAGTTTGACACGGATCTGCCTTCAAGACTTCTTCTTGCGGCATATGTCCTCAATTCTGAGGTTTGTGGCCTTCTTGATAATTTTGCTCCGGACTCGGCAGCGTGGATGACTATATTCTGGGCAGTACGGATTCGATCTGACTAGCGAGTGGGGTACCTGCCTTTAGGTCTAGAAAATGGATCTTTCTACACGACTTCACTCGACTCAGTCTTCAATACCATTGTAAGCCAGGAGTAGAAGAGTATAAATAGTGGATGAGGTCCACATATATATAACAGCTCCTAAAAGGCGGTAATTATTCCCGGATTTCATGGACTTTAGTTTTAAATATCTCTTATATTTTTATGCCTTTAATACATGTAGATCTGCAGCAATATCTCTGAATTTAAGTTGTATTTACTTATTTTTTTCAATAAATTTTGATTTTAAGAAAGACCCGGGTTAAAAACTAGTAGTTATGCTATAAAAACAAAATCTGTGTGGTCTTCCTAAGTCAGGAGTTTGGTCACTCGTCTCGCCTCTCTTTGTCTATCGGACTTTATTTAAATTCTCACGGGGAGACAAAGCTTTGTATCCCCACCACAAAAGAAGTATACGTTCACAACCGACGACAATATGACATCTTCATAATTAATAACCTCTGCTCTGCCTCATCACGGCCAATATAATTTACTATTTATCCATCTAAAGTTCCTTCACCTTTCCAACCTCTTTTGTTGCATACATCACAATGCTGGTCGAAGTGCGTTCTGAATGTACAAAATGGTTACGCACGATACCGATGATTTCGAACGCACCTTTCATACTGAAAGTTATTATGCGACCGTTTGTTAGTATTTTATGTAAATGTATTTAAGTGATTTTGTAACAGTACACTTTTTCTATTTTAAATATTAAATCTAGTTATTACTTGTACAAGTAATTTAGTCTTTAACAGTGGTAGAGCTAAGCAGTTCGCTGCATGAATGGGCCGGCTCTATCGGTGAAATACCACGACTTCTCAGAAGACCGACGTAAAGTGGCTCATGCCGCGTTTCGTTCAGTGAGAGAGGTACCCGGAGGCTCAGCCCCCTTCCCATCCCTTCCTATCCCCTAACCCTTAAAGGTCGGCAACGCAACAGTAACACTAATGTGTTGCTGCTGTCCATGGGCGGCGTTGGTTGCTTACCATCAGGTGACACGCCTGCTCGTTTGCCCTCCTATCCCATTAAAAAAATTGTAATTATTCTACTATATCGCCGTCAACGCTTCACTCTCTCACTGAGAATCGACATTTTGTGTGTAACAAAATACCTTATATAAACGCTAATTACCTTGAAGAACCGCCACGCAGACGTAAAGTGGCTCATGTCGCGTTTCACTTTGTGAGAGAGGTATCCGGAGGCCCATTCCCTTCCCCTTTCTTCTTACCATCCCAATTCAAACTTCTTCCGTAGGTATATTCCGTTTTATATGCCGGCAACGAAACTGTAACACTATATGTGTTGCAGGTGTCCATGGGCTACGTTAGTTGCCTATCATCAGGTGACACGCCTGCTCATATGCCCCCTTATCCCAGTAAAAAAATCTAATTTTATTGTTATCACAAGATTCATCAGTTCCCTCGTTTTTTTTCTAGATAATTAGATAGGTATATAATTGATTATGAAATTTATACAAATATAAAATACATATTATAAACTCTAACCGTCTTATTACAAATCGATGTACTAAAACAGCAAGTTAGGCTGGTTTAAAAGATCGTGGTCTGATTCGATCACAAATGGTTAGTACTCCTCCTCATTACAAATCGCAAACTATACCGAGTCTTGATTGTACTAAGATTGGCATCTCCCCTCACAGAGTAGAGTACACAATGATTCATTGATTTGAATGTAATTCGGTCTTATCGTTCAGTTTTGAAAGGTATAACCTGGCGGTGGTCCAGTGGTCCCCACTTTGCCAATAACGAAAGAAGCCTTGATAAAGCAATTTATGGTCCCGGAATGTAAATAACAATTGTAATATATTTGTAAAATGATGCGATAAGTGTGTGAACTGGACGCCATGCAAGCATTCAGTATCTTTGACTACTTCTTGTCATTAGGTCGTTTTAGATTCATGGATATAGCTTTTATATTTTAAAATGGATCAATAAAAGATACAAAGTGGTAAAACTGGAGTCCTGAAATATATCTTGACAGGAAATATAATGCCAGCTGATTCGAAACATATAGTAGAATATAAATTCTTACATACACATACATACATAACTTCACGCCAAATCCCTTGCGGGGTAGGCAGAGAGAGCAGAGCGCCATAGGGCACGATTCTTACACGCCTCACTCGCTTCGTTGACATTCGTGACTCTCTTCATGCACGCGCGTCGGTTTTTGAGGCTCTTAACATCACCTTCCTCCAGAACACGTTCTATTTGGTCATGGAATGTGTGTCTAGGCCGTCCCCGACTCCTACATCCATCCGCTTTTGCATTGTATATCTGCTTAGTCAGTCTTCCATCAACCATTCTTTCTACATGTCCGAACCATCGGAGCATGCCCTTTCTTACTTTTACACCGACACTCTCTTTCAAACTGTTTTCGACGCGGTCAGCGAGAGTCACTCCGCAGATTTTGCGTAGTGCCCTCATTTCCACCGCGTTTATTCTACTTTCATGCACACTGCCATACCCAGCTCTCACTTCCATAAGTTAGCATTGGGATCAGAACTGCATTGTGGATTGCTAGCTGGGCTTTTCTGCTAATGTTTTTTGCGCCCAGGAATCTGCCCAACCGCTCCATTTACGCTATTTCCTATCGCCACTCGTCTTTCTACTATATAAAATACTATATAAATTCTTAATCTCTGATAAAACTTTGAAGAAACAAAAAGAATGAGAGTATTTTAAATAAGTAAGTACAATTTGCTGCCTATAATTTGCACTAATTAAGCAATTTTATATGATGTTAAATTTCTAGATTATACATACTAACAGGGAACACAAGTTAAGAAAGTGAACTTAAATTGGCTTGGAAAAGGCGATCATCTTTTAGTAACTACAGATTCAGAGAGCTGGTAGTGAAAACCTACCATCAGCTTCACAGGACCAAGCAGTAATTAA
Source organism: Euproctis similis (assembly GCA_905147225.2). NCBI lineage: Eukaryota > Metazoa > Arthropoda > Insecta > Lepidoptera > Erebidae > Euproctis > Euproctis similis. The sequence goes on from LR990121.1 coordinate 12,080,750, forward strand.
AATCTGTCCTCGTGATTATGGTATTGTGGCGTTAACTTTGACAGTGATGCCGTGCAGGCAATGATTTAAGTTCTTCGGGTTGCAACAGTACATACTAACTTAACGATATGTATTCTTTTATTATAGTAAAGTATGTACTTAATATTATTTTGATTTATAATGGTCCAGATGTTGATGTCAGTGAACCGAGCTGTATGTAGTTCAGAAACACCCGTTAACATAGAAAATAACCAAGAATTGAGAAAAAAGGTTAGTGATAAAAACAATATTCTAATTGATTTAATATTGTAATATTATTTTTAATTTTATTGATGCAACAGGATAAAAAATGTCTTATAAAATGTATTTTCAATTTATTAAAATATTCTATATTTTACAAATGATTACTTCAGCACAGTGAAACAAAACTAAATTCTTTTCTTAACAATGCAGAATATCAGTAGTATGTACTTCTATTCACAAAAATATGTATATATTCTTATACTTAATACATGTGGTTTCTTATGATGTTTATATATAAATATTGTATTTTATTACTAAAAGTATTTTTTATTTAAATTTACAGGAAAGATACTAAAAGATATTCCGTTAAAGAGGTTTTCTTTTTGTATTCAATATTGCTATCTAATAGTTGTAGTTATTGAAGGTTGAACACTCATATAATATTAAAATAGTCAATATAAATTAAAAATTAAGATTTGCTACCTAGACAATAAGATAAATTTAACTATAGAAAAAAGGTCAACTAAACAATACATGTGTTAATAATTAAAATGTTCTTTTTACCTTTATTTTTTTATCCTATCACCATCAAAGGATAATAATAATTACTAACAGGTTTTGCTTACAGATTTCCGCTGCTTTCAACTTATCCATTAATATTAAATGAGTTATTATAATTAATGATACCATTTTAAGACATATTAAAAGTAATTTGGAATTGATTGTTTCTTTTTTAATATTTTCATGTACAGTATTGGTTACAATGGGTGGTATTCTTTCAAGACCACTAGATTTGGCCACCAACATTGTCATCTTCTGCTGGAAACAAGCCTTCCTTCTTATCAATGGAAATGTTATGAACCTATAAAAATAAATTCACTGGTTATTGTAAGAATATATAGTCTTGGTGGTCCAGTGGTCGAGCACATGGTTTCTGAATCCAGAGGGTTCGGGTTACATTCCTGGCTCACACTAATGATTTTTCGAAATTAATTAATTTCGAATGTTATGCGTGATAAATATCGATGATTTAAAACTTTGTGCTAGATATGGCAATTGGTTTGCCACCCATTCTATTTGGGACGTAAACATAACGGCGAGTTCAGGCTTAACAGCCACTGCCTACACCTTTGGGTAGAAAAAGTGGTGAAGTTATGCTATGTATGTTTATAAAGGAATAAAATCGTAAACTTTTATGTTAACTATTAGGTTAAATACACTATTACTTACTGCCCAACTTCGCAATGCACAAGCTACCTGGATTTCTCCAAGAGAATCATTGGATAAATCCTCTTATTAATTTAATAATCTGTTTACCAAAATCTTCTATATTCATTGCGAAAATTGTCATCACTTTACTCGTGTAAACGATGAATATATATGAGACTGTTGTTTTAGAGGTCGGTGAATAGTTTGGATTAATTTTAAATCTTCAAAATCAATTTAATTAGTCCTATTATCTTCCATTTTAAAAAATATTTCCATGATGATGAGCAATACAACAACTCAATCTAACCTCAAAAGTAAACAATTTTGACGTTTATGCAGTTGGTACCATCGTTAAACTAGGGGTCTGGCGAGACTAACTTTTTTTCCAAACATAGACCACCTATTTGCGATAATCTTCATTTTGTAATAAGAATTTTATTTGTTACTTGTAATAAACCTGACTCTTTCCTTAGTCTGTGTTTTGTAATAAGACGGTAATTATTTAGAATTTAAAATATTACTCATATAAATTCCTCTATATCAACTAGAAGACAACTAAGCAGATACGATATCTATTAATAGTAACAATGAACTATTTCTAATACGTGTAAAACGCGCCTCCTGACATCTAAATGACATTCATAAAATTAGTTTCATAAATGTAATGACTAATGCTGTCTTATTTTTAAATTCGAGTGACAGTTTTAGAGATGTCATTTTTTGCCGCCATTATTTTTTTTTTCACCCGCCATTATTTCTGTGTTGCCACACTTAAAATATATATGATAGTTCAATATGACTTATTGTAATGTGTTTAAATACAATGGCTTCATGTAATAAAATTTACATGCCTTCATAATAGGATTAAACATGTTATTGGCCCCGTATTATAAGCTGGCGTGGTTATAGACTTTTTGATAGTAATAATTGTTCTCGAAATATGATTTATAATCGGTTGAAGTTGTAAATGTAAGTTATAAAAAGATCATTTCAAAGGATTTGAAACGGTGACACACGTGTGACATTGAGAGATATTTTGTGATTTATATCGTAAATGATAGAGTTGGGGATTATTTTCTCGTTTTTTTTTCTTCTTCTAAAATTACAATAGCTGATGATTCAAAGCTTTTTGGACTTTTGTCGGTACCGCTTTTTGGATGTAACTCTTTATCTTGTGTTATGTTCAATGGTGATTAAAATATCTGATGATATGAGTTAGGTATCGTGATGAATATTTGTTGTGTATTTTTCAGCGAAAGCAGCTGAACGGTTTTTTATAGTTAGACAAAACTTAACATAACAACTTCACGCCTTTGTTACCCGACGAAGGTGTAGGCAGCGGCTATTAAGCTTCGTCTCGCCGTTATGTTTACGTCCTCAACGGAATAGGTGGCGAACCTATTGCCATACCGGGCACAAAGTTTTCAGTCATCGATATTTATCACACTTCCGAAAACAATTTCGAAGAGTCATTGGTGTGAGCCAGTGTCAGGATTCGAACCGTGTGCTCGACCCAGTGGTCGAGGACCTGCACCTGGAAAATTCTTTTTAATTTAATATCTACAGTTCTTAATGTTCTTATATTTCACCTAATTTATTTGTGTATGTAACCTAATATTTCGGGTACTTAGAGGATGACTGGCGCCAAGTTATGTATTGTCACTATATTCTTTAATTGGTCTATTGATCATCTATAATATTCACAATTATCATTCTTCTCTTTCAGATATATGAAGTACTTATATGATTATGAGTGTGAAAAGAAGAATCTATCAAATCCAGCTGAGTTGCAAGCCGCCATAGAAGGCAACAAGCGTGAGGGAAGACGCACTTCAGGACAATACGATGCCCAGGCTTTGGCCATGGTGAGCGACGATATTATATTTTTACATTAAGAGCATTTATAAGTAAATAGATGTTACAAGAAGAATCAGTGGTAGAACTACGCATATCGCTGCATGAATGCATAGTCTCGACCGGTGTAATACCACTATCTCTCAGAATATCAACATAAAGTGGCTCATGCCGCGTTTTTCTCGGTGAGAGAGTGGGGCTCTCTCACCGAGAAAAACGCCATCTCCTCTCTCCTTCCCATCTCACTTCCGACCCTTTCTTATGCCATTGCAAGGGCCGGCAACGCAACAGTAACTCTATCTGTATTCAGGTGTCCATGGGCGGCGTTTGTTGCTTGCCATCTATTGATACGTCCTTTCGTTTGCCCACCTATTCTATGTGTGATAACTTTTGTGTTAACAACAATTAAATACAACAATTAAATACAAAAAACATTTTCTTTTTCTAAAATAGATGAATCAATTGCAGCATCAACGGAACAGGATGCCGGCAGCGTTGGCCCACATGCCTCCATTGTCTCTGACACTCGCCGGAGTGGCACCACGGTTACCTCTGGCCCAACCACCTGGTATAAACCCGCAGGACATCGAGATCAGGGTACGGGAGTACATGAGGATTGTGCAGCAACATCACATGCTGAGGAATGGTAAGAGCTTGACTTAACTTGACCATCACACCTTTTGTCTTTTCTTTTCTCTGTCTGCATGAAAGCTTCATGACTCTGTGCTAATGTTATTAATATCTGACTGTCTAATTAACAAATATCCTTTAACATACATAAAAATTATTTTAGTAGAGTGAAATGTGGTGACTTGGGATCAATGGATGAATAGGGATGGAATTTTCCAGCTCAATCTCTTAGTAACCAGTTCAGCACAACTTATACTTTTTTGCTTAGCCTGCAAACAGGTTGCCTATTTACAGACCAAACAAAGAAGAATAGAATTGAGATGGCACTGTTGAATCTCTTCACCCTTTGATCCCAAGACACCATATTTGACGATATTGATTTGTGTGTAGGTACTGAGATTCGAACTGACTCGCTGCTTAGTCACTATACTCAAAGTCAAAGTCAAAATAACTTTATTTTTAAAGGTCTTCACAGGCTTAAAAATAGTCAACAAGTACAGATAACATTATGATTTAAAATTAAATAAAAAAAAAAACAAACACGAGCGCTTGTGGAAAGTGCCTCCGTGGAACAAAAAAAGACACGGACGCAATCGCCACGAGCGGCCCGATTCCGAATGTAGGGGCTATCATGAGAAGAATCGGGCAAGAAACTCATGTGCCAAATACTCTTTTCAAACCATTCGAAATAAATAACAACATTATTAACACTACTGAAAACAAATCAGTAGGTTGGTGAATAAAAGGTGTAGCAAACAGAATACTCGACAATCACAATTAAGATCCAACCAAATTAAAATCAACGTCCTACAAGTTAACTAAGAAATTCTATGCAATCACAGTAGTCGAGCACAACTGACGCGACACCCTTTAATTAGAGTGGTAACGTTGTGCAAAAATTGTAACGAATAATAAAAAAAAAAATAAGTTTCTATTATATAAGTGAACACCATATCAAGGCAAATTTACAATTAAAAAGCTATCAGAAATTATTACTGTGGAGACGATAAGTAAATTTCCTTCTTCTATTTCTTCTTTCCTTCTTAAGTATATTATTATACTTATCGAAAAGAGGCACTAGTTTACTATATGTGTTTTTATTTACTAGGTAACGATTCGCCACCATCTCATCCAGCTGCTCTGCCGATCGTGTCACCCCAAGAAGCGGCCGCTATGTCCAGTCTGACGCTGTGGTCTCTTTGCAACAACAACGGCGCTTCACCACCCAGCATGGAGCCGCAACAGTAATATACATTTGTTATATTATTAGCGTTTACTAGTACATTCATTGATAAATTATCACATTGAAAAGATTTCTGAAAATTTCTCCCCAATAGAAATGTTTAAGTGGTTGCTAGACTCTTACTGGAACCTATTTCTACCCGAAGGTATAGGCGTGGTCGTTAAGCCTCGACTCGACGTTATGTTCACGTGCCTAATGGAATAGGTGGCGATTTCGAAAAGTCATTGGTGTGTCTGGCACACCCGCACCCGCGACCTCTTGATTCAGAAGCGGGGTGCTCGACCACTAGCCCACCGAGACTGTTGTTGTCTAAATACTATCAAATGCCTTCGCACAAGTCTTCAAATGGAGAGGTTTTAAAGGGTTCATTGGTTGATCTTGTGATTCCCATGGAGTAGCAAAGTGTCCAAACCGTTGTTTGCTACATGACTTCTTTTTTAAAAAATCTAACAAGAAATATTATTTGATCCCACAGCGAAGCTTTAAATCTGAGCGAAAGTCCTAACTCGTCCATCGCGAGTGGAGGCAGACGCGAGGGGGGCCGCTCCCCCGCGCCGCCCCCCAAGCGCCGCAACACGCGCACCAACTCCCCGCACGCCTCGCCCCCCTCCCCGCGCGCATCGCCCCCCTCGCGCCCCGCCTCACTCTCCCCGCCACCCGGGTACCCGCTCTCACTAGTGCGCAACAACTCACTCCAAGGACCATACTTCGGCGCTGGTCCTTCTAATGGGCTCGTCAACTTCGGGGCCAGCACGTCTAACGGCCCCAGCACATCCAATGGGCCCAGCACATCCAACGGGCCCAGCACATCTAACGGGCCCAGCACATCTAACGGCACTAGCACCCCCAATGGGCCGAGCACATCGAACGGACCGAGCACCTCAAATGGACCTGCAGTGCCCAATGGGCCTAGCACTTCAAACGGGCCCAACAATAACGCTGTCAACGGTGCTGCTGCTTTTAGAATCACTTCGCAAGGTAAGATTTAATAAATCATTATTATATTTCCTTTATGCTAGATGTCGCTGGTGGCAGTCGCTACGGCTTATAAGAATCACTAATTTTGCCTCAATATTTATAACTGCATTAACTTTCTTGATCATTATTATCATTGTAATGATATAATTATATATTATGAGTAACATATTAAATGTTAAAATAACAGAAATACCCTTAATTTATAATTATAAATTATTGTGATATTGTTACTCATCTACTAGCCACTAGATGGCGCTGTTCTAAAGAACTTAACACTTCAGCATGAACTCAATATATTTTGGTAATGGATTCTTGAACGTGGTGTTTACCGCACAAAAATCCATGTTCATCAAACAAATATTTTTCTTGTCTATATTTTATAATCGAACTTACTAACTTCTGCGCAGCACCCGATACTACTAGCCACTATGCCAAAATAGATCTTTTTTTTTCTTTAATTTTAACAAACACTCTTTAACATAACACTTTTTCACTAACATTAGTTTAGTTTTAATTTTAAACTACCTAACGAACCCCTTCAGATAGCCATTTTTTTATTTAGTAGTTTTAGATGTTTGATTTGTCATTAATATTTTAAGTCTCAGACGCTTTACAGCACATTTGTCTTATAAAAATATTATTGTTAATAATTTAAAATAGAATATTTATGAAAAAAAAAAGAATTATTTTATGGTTTTGTATAAGAAAATCTAGCAATATAAAGCGTCTGAAACATTTAAATAAATAGTAATAAGGTTATTATAAACGCGAATGTGACTTTGGCTCGACCGATAATCGTGAAATATAGCACACACATTGTCAGATATATGGAATATAGAATATAGGAGGATACTTTTACGTTTAGACTTGGCTTTCATTATTTTCATCCTGAAGAAGGGAGAAGGAAGGTAGGCAGTGGTAGGTGGTGTCGTGCCCGCGTGCGCAGGAGTTTGAATACTAGTGTGAAAACGGCTCAACTTAATTGGATGAAATTTATCACAGAGATAGATTATCTGTGTAAAACTTATTATGTACTACTTATTACTGAATATATTTTTTGGGAATTTTGAAAAATCTTTATTATAGGAACTCGAGACATTTCCTTACAAATAGTGACCTGCAAGAACTGAGCTATGCTTCTATTGTAAAAAATAAAATCAAATTATTAAAATCAAATTTGCTGGGCATGAAAATTTTTTTTTAAATATTATAAAACTTTCGCCAAATTTCCATAGATGGCGCTAGTAATACTCAAGGCATATAAAATCTTTATGATGCTAAAGATTTTATTTTATGGAATTTACATATTACAGATTAACATCGATTCAATAGTCGATAGCTCAGTGGTGGGAACACTGCGACTATTCGCAGGTTCGCCCGCATTCTATTCTCACAAACTTCAATCTTTGTGATACTTTTTATCCGGATGTGTGCAGCCGTTTTTGCATTCTTATTCTTCACCATACCATTGTACATGAAATAATAAAACGAAAATATATACACAGCTCCCCAGGAACTAGTAATTGGGACACTTCAAAGACGTCTATGGGAGCCCCGTGACAAGCCTCGCGGTAACCGAAGGTAAAGTTTCCACGTTTTTAAAACTGAGACGAAATTATTTTTTTTTTTTAAATTACTATGTATTGATAATGTTCGCACAAAGATTTCATCAATAATAGATATCGCTGTTTTGACGTTGGAAGCGTAACAGACAAAGTCACATTCGTATTTTATTTGTGGTTATATATACAGTTAACTGCATGAATGGGCTAGATCTACCGGCGAAATACCACCCCTTAATCATCCCATTTCAACCGTTTCTCTATTTCATCTTAAAGGCCGACGTTCATGGTCGGCGTTAGTCACTTACCATCAGGTGACACGCCAGCTCGTTTGCCCTCGTCCCCTATCCATTAAAAGTGATGTAAATAATATATTTAACTAATATAATAATATTTTTATTTCCCAGGTGATGTGACCACAGGTGATCACAAGCTCTCCGTATCAATAGAACTAAACGGGGTCACATATGAAGGAGTACTTTTCCCCGGTAAAAGTTAGAATATCACGTGCGAGCTAAAATAATAATAATACTTTTTAATTTAGATTTTTTTTATTATTAGGGTACATATTATTATTTATTTATATAACAAATCGTTGACTGCGACTTCGGTTGTGTTTGTACATAACACACAATCATTGGACGACTCCGGGAAATACTGCCCCGCTAAACGGAATTTTCTTTTTTTTATTGTAAAAAAATAATAATAAATTTTTTTTCTTTAATTTGATGAAAATATAAAAAAAAAACAATTAATGCAACCTTAAACTCTTGCTTATAAATCTTTCAAAACCTCTCTAAAATCGGTCCAGCCAAACAATAAGACAGACTGACAAACTTATAATTGAAAAAAAAGCAGCCTAAAACTATTCCTTATATATACTATTCATTACTAATTTCAAAGCCCCTTTAAAAAATCTGTTCAGCCGAACAAACAATCAGACATACCGACTGACATTAACTAGAACATTCAAAGCCTCATTAAAAATCGGTCTAACTAAACAAACAAACAGAAATACCAAATAAGACAAAAAAAAATGTTAAAAAAAAAATCAGTCAAAAACTATTCCATAAAAGTCAAAGTTCAAAGTCATTATAAAGTAGGTCCAGAACATGGATAAATAATTAATATTTAAAAACATACATTAAACCTAACACTATTCTTTACAGGTAATATCAAAACGTACAAAGCCTCTTTAAAAAATCTGTACAGTCGAACAAATAAACAAACATACACATAAAACATATTAATAAATATAAATTTTCTTCCTAAAGCCTATTTAGGCTAATAATTAATTAATAATATTCAATTATTAATGAAAAAATAAGTAATAACCAATTAATTAATAATAATAATTAATTATCATTAATAATATTCATTTAGTAGAGTAAAAAATTACCTGTAACATCCTGTGTTGGACTCTTGGTAATCCGGCCCCTTACTTTTCCAGCGACTACCCTTATAATCCGACATGCTTATCACAGTCAACAAAAAAAATTAAAGGTCTTTCCATCAGTACCTACCTCTCCGCAATTCCATTTAAGAAAACCCTAGAAAGAAACCCTCAGAAATTATAATATATACAGCTAATTTTTTCTATGTATTATGATCTGCATTTTGTCGGATTATAAAGATTTTCATAAACCATAGACTAATATTTCTGCCCAGCATAATAAACGTTCAGCCGGATTACCGCGAGTCCAATGACTCTTAGACGTTACAGACAGACAAACAGACGTTTTAAATTTTATTTATATATGTATTTATTTGAACTCAAAACTGTGATATTTATAACCTATTTGCTGTTCTAAGTGGCCAGTAGGATACAGGACATAGAATTTATTTTGCATTTACGACAATTTTTTTAAGTTCCGGGGTTTATTTTTGTTAATCATATTTATTTCAAGAAAGGGATAGTGAATAGATTTCCATTGGGTGGGTAACGTCAATGCGATGCCCCTGATGCTTTTATGCGTCCACATGTAGCGGTAGTTGCTTATCATCAAGCATGCTGTGTAGTAGCTTATAGTTTACCATCGTAGTAGTTTAAAAAAAAGGAAATATTAAGGCAGGGTGAATAGATTTCCAAATGGGGTATAGCGTAATACCTCTGGCGTTACACGCTTCTTTGGGCTGGGGTAACCGCTTAGGGTCAGGAGAGTCGTGTGATAAAAAAATTAGTTTAGGGAAAAAACAAAGTATAAGTTAAGTAAAAAAAAAAGAAAAAATACAAAAAAAAATAAAAATAAAGAAAACAAAAAAAAAACAATTAAAAAATGAGAGAAATGTAAAAAAATATAAAAATATAAAAAAATATAAAAAAAAATAAAAAAATACAAAAAAAATGAAAAAAAAAAGTGTAAAAAAGAATAAATCTATAAAAAAATAGAAGTCCAAAGAGTGGTGTAACGTCTGTGGTATTGCATGCGTCCTAAGGCGTCTTTTACACGGCCGACCTGATCATGATCTGGCCACTTTAACGCTTCCATCATCAGATGGGCCGTGTGCATATACGTTGGGCGGGTTTTGTAAATATTTTTACTGTGGAGGAACAGACGCATGCAATACCCCAGTTGTTACATGTCTCTTTCAGAACTGGCAAACACGTAGAAAGACAAAAAAATCATATATTATAGAGCTGCATATTGAGAAATAACCATGTTCACTAAAAGCTCACAAATAAATGTCAAAAAGATAAACAAAATACTAAAAAAAAAAAAAAATAACAGCATTATTGTGTTCAGAACATTGACAAAAAAATTTGATATATGAATTTTTGCCATCCTTGTAAAAAATTTGTCACACGACTTCAAAAACGCAGAAAGTTGTCGATATTTGGGTGTGTTGTTTTTTTGCTGTTACACATATATTCGGATGTAAATCCGTTGTATTTTAAAAGCGGAATTTACAAAATTTATTTTTGGTTCGAGACGGTTTATTAAAAAGTAAGTTTTTCTTTTCGCTATAGAGTTAAATCGATGACGATGTACCGCATATATAATATCGATTATTTTATTTTAGTGAAAACATCAGTAATATAGACGCTGGCTACTGGAATTACAATAAATCCATATATTTAAATAAAATGGTTGAGGTTTGTTTTTGTGCAATTTTATAAAATAACATAAATAACTCGAAATTCATTAAATAGATCTTCCTATATTCTACCTCCACCGCCTGTATTTACCAAAGCTGATATGTAAACTAGAAAATCATGACAAATCCTTAAAATTTTACTATCAATTTAATTTTCCTCTTAATTTTACTAATATATGTGACTCTTAACGAATAAAAAAAAAATACTTCGCGCCAAACTTTCTTGCGGGGTGATCAGAAACAAAAAAAAACTACCATTGATGCAACAAATAAAAAAATAATAAAAGATGTATATAATAGCATTTATTTCAAATTATTGCATGAAATTATCTTACATATAAGTTATTTATCACGCGAACGCAGTCGCAGTCAACTACTAGTTATGTATGTTGTTTTTAATATCTGATTTACCGTTTACTTTGATCAAATCGTAAATCAGATATTAATAATTAGAATATTAATATAAATATTGTGATAATTAAGTTTTTTTGTAGTGATATAGATTTTTAAATTTAGTTTATATATTGAGTAAATTTCACTGCCCCAAGGATGAATGATTTTTCTTTTATGTAAATTAAAGAATTTTTTTTTGTATAATTTGAATTGATATGTATATTTTTTTTTTGAAGTCATCGCCAGTTACATGCCGATGATATTTGACGTTTGAAAGTCTATTGGCTATTTTTTTTAAATTTATGAATCGTTAATTGTGGTGATGGGATAAATGGATATTATTTAATATGAATTTTGATATTGTTATTTGTTCATTCATTAAAAATATAGGTCTTCAAACATCAAATAGCATAATATTAAACAAAAAAAACCTTTACACAGCCAAGACTATAATTATGAATAAGGGGGGAATAAGGAGCAAAATAAAAAAATGGGCAAAGTTTTTTTTTAAAGGGTTCAATTGTATAAATTCCTTATAGTATAAAATTTAAACAAACCCTACATTTAATTTAGATATGTAATTTTAATTTCAAAGTAATATTGATATTCAAAGTAAATAAAAAATAGTTCCCTTTTTGTTCATTTTTGTAGTCTCCATTCGAGTATTATTTGAGATTTGATAAATTTATAGAATTATTATTATTTCTTTTTTCTTTATTGTATAGCATTTGTAAATACATAATTAATGATTAAATCGGTTAATATTAGTCTCAGATACATTTGTGATTAGATAAATGTATCCTATAGTTATTATTATAATCTCTACAAAAAAAAATAATTATAAGCATGTATTTTGTAAATTACTAAGTAGGTTTTATTTGCGAACTGTTCTTTTTTTCTCTTGTTCTTTTTTCAAATTATGTCGATGACTTTAATTAGTCGCCAGTCATTATGATGAAAGAGATTGGAATGTTATTTTAAAACTTTGACATTGGTATGGAGCTACTGCGCCAAAATATGTTTTTTTTTTTATATCAGACCTATTTTGTTCAAAAATGTTTTACAATGGCATTCAGTAACTATTCCGCAGCAAAAAAGCCTTTAAAAATACATTGTTCGTGCAATAATTTGTAGGAGATTATTGGAGTTATTTCACAGTTCAATGCAAGGCAATATAACTTATTAAAAAAATAAATTATTTATCCAGATCTAACATTTAAAATGTCCATGATCCATATTAAAAAAAATAGATTTTTCAGTATATTGATAGTGCAATTATTAAATTTCCCAAAAATAAAATAATTTATTTGTGCGTAGAAGAAGGATAAAGGTTTAGGCAGCGAGAGCTATGCCGCATATATTTGATTCCGTGGACTAGGTGGCGAAGCCTATTGCCATGGAGAGCGAAAAAGTTTTGTTGTGGACATGTCTTCAGCACCACCGAGTACTGTCCCCAGCAAACAATTATAAAAATCCAACGATTAAATTAATATCTTTAAATTTAAAAGAAATTCATACAAACAAATAATGTGAACATTTCATGTAATACAAATTCATTAATTTTTAAACTTCAACATTTTTTTTTTCTCATTTTCTATTTAAATTAAAGGTGTAATAAATAAAATACCTTAATTTTGTAAATAGAATTTTTTTTTTAAATGTAAACTGACTGATTTGTTTTTTTTTTATTATTATTATTATTAATTATTAAATGTAGTTAATTTAATTGTAATGAGTAATTAATTTTGTAAAATGTAATTGATAATAATGTCAGTAGTATTATGATATATAAGTAGTAGTTGTTAGTGTTAGTACATTCCTGATGTTGGACAAATTTTTAACACAAAAGTTAAAACAACAATTGCAAGTGGCCTATTCGTTTGTACAACAGTTTGTAGAACAGGTCGGAACACATTAGTGAATTTCTTTATAAACCAAAAATTTTTCATATGTATTCTTTGTATAATTGTGTAAGAAAAATATATAACTAATTATAAAAAAAAAATCTGATGTGTTTTAATTCAATCGAATAATTTAACAGTGGTTAGGGTCTTGCAGTTCGCTGCATGAATGGGTCGGCTTGACGGTTGAAATACCACGACCTCTCGAAATATCGGCGTGATGTGGTTCGTGCCGCGTTTCGTTCGGTGAGAGAGGTTTCCGGAGGTCCGAGCCCCTTTCCCCTTACTTTCCCCTCCCACTCCCACTTGCTCTTTTGTCCTCGTATTGCAAAAAAAATATTTTTTTTTATGCGAGATGGGGGCAAACGAGCTTGCGGGTCACCTGATGGAAAGCCCACGGCGTCTGCAATACCAGGGGCATCACGTCATCGTTGCCGGCCTTTCAAATGAGAATAGGCTCGTTTCTTGAAGGTTCCTAGGTCGAAGCGGTCCGGAAATACCGTCGCCGGCATCTGGTTCCAAGAAGGAACAGTGCGTGGCAAGAAGTGCCTCTTGAAACGCACTGTTGTCGATCGCCAACCATTCAGCCAATGCGGGTGGTAGCGTTGGCACGTCGGGCGGTGGCGAAAATCAGCTGGCGGTATTATAAAAATTCAAAATGTGTTAGGTATATCTGGATTCTAGCTATTAAACCTGTTTAAAAGGATTAATTTCGACTCTTTGGTATTTAAACTCTTGAGGCGAGTACGAACAGTCGTTCTCATTCTAAGGGGATAGCAATATTACGCAAAATAATGCCACTCCAGTCAGTGTGGCAGTGTCCTGTCTACTTAACTGTAATTAATGTGTTGTGGTGAATGTTTGACGGTGACTTCTAATAGTTCTAATAGTACTAATGCAAACAAACTGGTCAAACGCTGACAGGTATTTTTTCTAATTCGGATTTTTCTGAACTTGTTGGTATTACGTATGAACTTTAGCGCCATCTATATTTCAATTTGTTACCTACATAAGCTTGCTTTTTTTAAATTCGGGATAGCGCCATCTCACATTATTAGTTAAAATTATCACAAAAAGTTAGTTCTTTGTTATAGTCTATAGTCCTGTTTGTAGGTAGCGCTGTTTGCAATTTTAAAAGCTAATAATAGATTCCATAACAATTTACAATTTCAAAACTAGCTATGAATGCAAAATTATCTATGTCGTATTTTTATGACAAGAAAGAATAATAATAATTCTAGTAATAATGCCATTTTTTTAAATAAAAATACTAATATTATTGTGTAATACCCATTAGCTGGTACAAATACCACACGTTTAAACCCATACCTTGACATTACCCGCCTAGTCTGTTTGACTTACAATAGCAAGTTTTAAAATAATACATTTTTATGACATTTATTATCTTTTTCTCTAATGTGAATATATTTAGAAGGGTAATGAGCTATTCAAACGGCATAATTTTTATTATACACTTACCCTGGTGATGGAAACTAGAAGCTTGCTAGCGCCCTCCATCAAAAATGCGAAATCAGGTATGAAATTCTTATAAGCAGTGCAATTTAATTTTTATCGTCTTGCAAAAATCATAACTAAGGTTGTCTAAAAAGTCCTCCTGAGACAAGCTGAGAAAACGAATCGCCCCTAGCGGTAATCCATAGAACTAACAACACCGCAACTTCCTGGCGTAAAAGGTTCTAATAAAAAGGCTTGTATGCGCAGTAGGGACGACTTCTGGCGGATTTAAAATAAACTAGACAATATAACTATAATTCACTAGATGGCGTTGTTAACGTAAAATTTTATTTCCATCACTTACTACCCTATCTTTAATTATAACAGAAATAATAAATAAAAATAGTTCAAGACCCTTTATTAACCTCACCTGCATACATAAATAATGGCTTTGTAAAAATATATCGAATCAAACGTGCTGTTCGAGACGCTTCTTTGTCTCTCGTAAGACTTTTTTAATAAACGTTTGGGTAAAATTTACGGATAACCATTCTTCTTTTAGTAAGTAGACAGAAACTAATTAACTGTCTAGTTCAGTTCAAAATAAACGTGTAGCTCAACTAAAGGTTAATTTTGAACTTATTGTACATGTTTTTAGTTTGTGTCTTAACACTTTGATCGTTGGGTCTGTATCACGAGCGCTGTTAGTTTAGGATGTCTTTATGTAAATTGCCTGACGTCTAGTACTTACTGTAAACATTAGTATCATCCCTTCTACTAATATAGGTATTAGTTATAGCTTCTGCACACTGGCCGTCCTACATTTTTCAAAATGTAAATATGTATAAGTATTTAAAATAGTAATAAAATACAGCAAAATATTGTTGATCTGTTATGTAGTATCCTATGGGATAGGAGGACAAACGAGTAAGTGGGTCACCTGATGGTAAGCAACTACTCACCGCCCATGAACACCGTGGTGCGTTGCCGTCCTTCAAGGGAATAGGAGGGATAAGGAAGGGGAAAGGGGCTCGGGGCTCCGGATACCTCTCTCACCGAACGAAACGCGGCACTAGGCACTTCACGCCGATATTCCGAGAGGTCGTGCTATTTCACCAGTCGAGCCGGCCCATTCATGCAGCGAACTGCAAGACCCTACCACTCATAAATATATATATATATAACATATTTACCTGCTAATTTAATTTGAGCTAGAGGGTGTTGATAAAATTTTTTGTTTAATAAAATATGATATTATTAAACTATATTTATTATTTAACTCTTGTTACTCTGTAAAGTGGCTCTTGCCGCATTTCGCTCGGTAAGAGAGGTATCCGAATATTCAACCCCTTGCCTCCCCCCCTTCCCATGCCACATCCGACCTCTTTCATATCCCATTGTAAGTACATGTGTTGCAAGTGTCCATGGGTGGCACTGGTCACTTACCATCAGGTGAAACGCTTGCTCGTTTGCCCTCCTATACCATAAAAAAAACTTTAGGTCGATATTCTGAGCGGTCATGATATTTCATCGGTTGAGCCACCCCAGCACTAGCACACAAGATGTAACTTTAAATTCTTATCAACTACGCGACTCAAATCCACTGGGCACTGGGCACTGATGATGAGCATTTCCATAATTTTTGTCTGTCTGTCTGTTCCGGGAAATCTCTGAAATGGCTGGACCGATTGTGAAGGGAATTTTATTGGCAGGCTACATTTTCTTGGAAAAAAGCTTCTGATCGGAAACAAATTTCACCGGGTCAGCTGGTCCGAAACAGGTCAGTTAGGTTGTTACAGGTGACTATTCTAATGGATGATGGTATATAGTGAGTGGTGCTTCTTCCATGATGGTGGTTGAGCGGCCGGTAAATGAAAGACGTAATTACGATCTTGTTATCTTTATTTGTGTCAGCGACAATTGTCTGTCGCTGCACACCGACCACTGCCGCATACTGTGCGTACACTGCGTACAATGGTTATTTGACGGGCCTCGTGGCGCATTGGTAAAAACTACCGGCTGCAGCATTGAGGTCGGGGGTTCGATTCCCACCTGAGCACAAATATTTGAGACAAACATGAATATTTGTGTGGTGTCTGGGTGTTTTTCTATGTGTATTATAAGTATGTATTTACAAAAGAAAAGTATATATGTATTAATATCCGTTATCTAGTTTCCATAACACAAGCATTTAGTTGCTTAGCTTGGAACTAGAGGGCGCTGTGTGTATTGTGTCCAAGATATTATTATTATACTATTGCTGGCATGCCATGGCGTGTAATATCCCTTACAAACTTATTGCCGTACATAGGGCACAATTTTCTTAGTTATCGCTTATTGGTTATCACAAATGACTTCTAGGGAGTCATTTGTGTGAGTCAAGATTTGAATTCCGGACCTTAGAAGAAAATAACAAAACTTAAAATACTTAATGATTATTATTGCTACTTAAGTTACATAACTTAATATAACTTCAGGCGTTTCTCTACCCGAAGGTGTAGGCAGCGGCTGTTAAGCCTCGTCTCGCCGTTATGTTTACGTCCCAAATGGAACAGGAACGTCCAAATGGAACCTATTGCCATAACGGGTACAAAGTTTTTAGTCATCGATATTTATAACACATGACTTACGAAATTAATTTCAAAAAGTCATTGGTGTGAGCCATTGTGAGAATTCGAACTATTTCGAATCCGCGACCTCTGGACTTAGAAGCGGGGTGCTCAACCACTGGACCACCGAGACTATAACTACTTAAGTTGGTTTCGTAGAATTATGGTGAGAAGAATGCTAAAATGTTTTGGTCATGTTGCAAGAATTAATGAAAGCCAACTGACCAAAAGAGTATACGAAGCGAATGTGAGTGGCAGGGTCGGGATCGGGAGACCAAGACGGAGCTACCATAGACCAAATAAATGGTCTGTTGAAAAAAAGGGAAAATGCGTACCATCCGAAACCGACGTGAACGAAAGAACAGACGAAAGAAGTGTGTCAGGATCGTAGCTATGCCACTGCCTACCCCTATGGGATATAGGGGTGCGTATATGTGTATAAATATTTATGTAGAAACTTAGTGTTATTATAAAATACTTAACCTTAACACCAGTCTCAGTCTCGATGGTCCGGTGGTCGAACACCCCGCTTCTGAATCCAGAGGTCGCGGGTTAATTGTGGTTAAATATCGATGACTAAAAACGTCGTGCCCGATATGGCAATAGGTCTGCCACCTATTCCATTTGGGACGTAAACATAACGGCGAGTAGGAGTTTAACAGCCACTGCCTACACTTTCGGGTAGAAAAAGGCGTTATTTTATGTTATCACCTTAAATTTTACTAACCATTTACCTTTTACCTTAACCATCATGCAACTTAATAATGTTCCTTCTATAGAACCAGCAAGTTTATATTAAAACTTAGTTGCCCCAGCAAACTTTGTTTCGCCTCAGAAGCACTAAGAAAAATTGCTTATTGTGGGTTATCCTTAAGTTATAGACATACACTACCTGGGACTTTTTTGTAGACATTTTTAAGGTGTATAATAATGTAGTACATTGTTTTGATCTATCACTTTAGGGTTCAGCCAGTGTTTGCAATTAAAATGCTAAATCTCTAAAATCACATTTTTTCTACATTAATTATACATACAAATTACAAACCACCCCGTAGACACCCTCTATATATAAAAAAAAACTACATCAAAATCCGTTGCGTAGTTTCAAAGATCTAAGCATATAAGGGGATAGACAGCGGAAAGTGACTTTGTTTTATACTATGTAATGAAAAATACCAAGTCAATATATTTTAATTAATACTTTGGTGTGAGCTATATTATACGATGTTATACGGCGTGGGTGTTCTCGACGTGAATCCGATACAGAATGAGCCTCACTCCATCATATTGGTAATCGATAATAATTTGATATCTGATATACACTTGTGCATGCGTATATGGAAGCCGACGCCGACGTAATGCAAATATACGAGTATCAATCACAAAGTGGTGATTTACTTTGAGAAGATCTTCACGCTAGTATCTGGTACAGGGTAGATAGATATGTTTTTGTTATGAAACTTCTTATTTACTGATCTTTACGCCAAGTCCTTTGCGTAGGCAGAGAGAATAGAACGCCATAAGGCATGATTGTTAATATTTTTACACGCCGCAGTCTCTGGTCCCAGTTTCATAACTCTTGTCATACGCTCGTCGTAATTTTATCGTGGAAAGTGTGTCGTGGTCGCCTTCGACTCCATTCCGCATTTGTACCCTATATCTGCTTAGTCTATATTGCCTCATTCATTTGTTTCATATTAAATCATAGAATCTTTGTTATTAACATCAACTAATTTCAGGCATCTTATCTTCATATAGGCGAAACATTTAATCCGATGCTAACCACATCTCCTGCGATAAATCTGGTTGGCATAGTGGCTTGACACGCCAGACTGTTTATTTTAAGGGCCCTAGATCGAATTGGTACTCATTCACACCAAAGACTTTCGGAAAAAATAAATTGATAAAAATATCGTGTTACCAAAGGCGTAGCTATATTATCTTTAGATTATTATGTGATTTAACAATAGTAAAAGCTAGAAAAAAAAGCGACATTTTATTACTAATTATTTAAAAAAATTAATGAAAGTATTACTAAGCAGATATACAGTGCAAAGTAAAAACTTGGAAATCATGTGTTAATGGAAGGTAACAATAAAACCGCCAAGAGACAGACAAGGGAAGAAGAAAGACTATATGACTTAATTTGCTTTATAAGCTAGCGGGTCATATGGTGGTAAGTGAACAGCGCCACCCTTGGACAGCTTGAATACAAACAGTGGCACAGTTACGTTGACATCCCTTAAGATGATAGTTTTTTTTTTATAGGATAGGAGGGCAAACGAGCAGGCGTGTCACCTGATGGTAAGCAACCAACGCCGCCCATGGACACCAGCAACACATATAGTGTTACTGTTGCGTTGCCGACCTTTAAGGGGCCTCCGGGTACCTCTCTCACCGAACGAAACGCGGCATGAGCCACTTTACGTCGGTCTTCTGAGAGGTCGTGGTATTTCACCGGTCGAGCCGGTCCATTCATACAGTGAACTGCTTGGCCTATTCTAATGTCGTTGTTTTTATTTAACCCAAAAGGGGCTCGGCATGAAGTCATGTTGTTGATAATGAAAAACAAAAACTGATATTAACACTGAGATATAAGCAGTGGATGTGTAAATATTTTTCCGCTTGGGCGGTGTCGTGTTGGCGCGGCGATAGGGCGGGCGGGGTACAGTCAGTCTTCATTCAACCGCCGGCCGCGATGGATGTCGCTCGGTGCGCTTAGATACTCTACGATAATCACGTTCCTCCATAGTTACAACATACTAGAGACTGTCTGTAGAACTAACGCACTCCCCCCGCCGTGCGTGACTACCGTAGGCGAAGCAGGGGATCGCCCAACCAAACATACAGTTCTAAACAAAATTGACTTTTTTTTTCAGTGTTTTTCCGAAAAATTACTAGTTCACGAGACACATTTTTTTGTGTGTGTATCAGTGTTTTAAATAATTGTGTTGTGTGAAATTTAGGTGAGTGAATATAGCTTTATTTATTTTTTTCAACGACCTGTTACGCTCAGCTGATAAATGTTGTTTGGTAATCTTCTGCTAAAACTGTACAACATTCATATTCAGAATATAGTATCAATATATGTATTGCCAATAAATACGAGCGGATTCTTTAGAGATCGTTTTTTTTTTACTTATATCCTTAAACATAATCACCCGATGAGACGGAAAACGTCAAACAAAATAACGTATTAATTTATCAGTTACTAAAACTTGATATTAAAATTTGTGAGTCTGTCTGTATATCATTATATATGTGTGTGTATATCGTTAAATATGATGAAGCTGATATTTTAGGATACATGTAATAAAAATCTCAAAACATATTTTACGTAGCGCACGTAATCTTGTCTCTAATCTTAACATTATATCACTGATGCTGACAGAGAACCGCGTAAATACTACACTTTGTATATATATTTTGCTAGCTGTTGCCCGCTACTTCATCTGCGTGGACGCCATAAAGCAGCAAAAATACTAATACTGTGCCTATGCCATTATAAGGGTTCATTGCTCACCCCAAATTAGTGATAACGTGATAATATTTAACCTATGTGTTGACTTGACCTCTTGGCTATATTTATGCAAAATTGGACGTAAAAGCATGCAGTACTTTTAGAGTTTATCCGTAACAAACATACAGACAAAAAGACAAAAACGTGAGAATCATATTTTTGGGTTCGATATCGACTGTAGCTCATGTCCCAAGTATTCTAAAAAAAATATTCTATGTACAGTTCCAACGTTCCTACAATTTTATTATATGTATAGATAATATAGCTCTACTTATAATTAAAGAAGGAAAGATTCTGTTTGTTTGTCATCGATTAACTCCGAAAGCGATTGATCAATTTGAATAATTCTTTTACCATTGCAGAAGTAATTTTAAATGTAACTTCACTTCGCCTTTTTAGACCCGAAAGTGTAGGCAGCGGATGATAAAGCCTCGACTCGCCGTTTCGTTAAGTTACGTCCCAAATGGAATAGGTGGTGAATCCGTTGCCATTACACCGGGCACAAATTTGTCAGTCATCGATATTTATCACGAATAACTTCCGAAAAGAATTCAGAGAAATCGATGGTGTGAGTCGGTATCGAACCCACGACTTCTGAATCAGAAGAGGGAAGCTCGCCCACTAGATCACCGAGACATTTACATAGAGATATAGAGGTGTGCAGCATATTATATTCTGTTTCATTCTCCTCCAAAGAGATAACTTATAGCATTGATGAAATTAATATAAGATCACGATTAAAATTATTGCTTAACTCATAAAGCGTTTCGTGATTTACCTTCAATTAAAAAGTTGTTTACTTATGTAATTATTATCGGATTTAATACTAGAAAAAAAAAACGTTTGCAATCAAAATGGCGTCTAGATTCTAGATGTTGCTATTAAAATATTGAGTTGAATACAATTAGTAATAGTAAATTGTTTAATGTCTATATTGGATATAAAAATAAAGAATATGAGGAAGAGGAAGGTTAATACACACATTGAGAGAAGAATGATAAACCTGAATGTGGAAGGAATCAAAGAAGAGGAAGACCTAAGAAAATATAGAGGGAGTGTGTGAATGACGATGAGAATGATGGGGAAGTGTGTGAAAAACCTGTTGAGCCGACCCCAAATAAATAGGGCGGGAAAATTAAAATGATTAAAAATTGTAGAAAGAAGAGTAGCGTTAGGAAATAAAGTAAATGGGGCGTTGGGCAGATTCCGGGGCGCAAAAGATATTAGAAGAAAAGCCCAGCTAGCAATTCACAATGCAATACTGATCCCAACGCTAATTTATGGAAGCGAGAGCTGGTTATGGCAGAGCGTGCATGAAAGTAGGATAAACGCGGTCGAAGTGAGGGCATTGCGCAAAATCTGCGGAGTGACCCTCGCTGACCGCGTGGAAAACAAGGCCATAAGGAAGGAAGTCGGATTGAAGAGTGTCGGTGTAAAAGTAAGAAAGGGCATGCTCCGATGGTTCGGACATGTAGAAAGGATGGATGATGCAAGATTGACTAAGCAGATACACAATGCAAAAGCGGATGGCTGTAGGAGTCGAGGACGGCCTAGACACACATTCCATGACCAAATAGAACGTGTTCTGGAGGAAGGTGATGTTAGGAGCCTCAAAAATCGACGCGCGTGCACGAAAAGAGTTATGAAAGTCAACGAAGCGCACTCGCTTCGTTGACTTTCATAACTCTTACACACCTCACTAGGTGTGTAAGTAAAACTCAACGTATCCGTAGACTGAAAGGGATTGTTCCATCCTACTTGTTGAAAACACAAGTTGGCTATAGAGGGAAATAAGTAAGATGCGTCACTGTTCGGCATACTTAACATGGCAATAAACTTTGTAGATCATATAAATACGCTTATTGTCCATTAAAATAAGACGCACGCTGTAATGAAAAATAAAAAAAAATGTTCGAGCAAATGGATCCGAAAAACAAGCAGAAACGTTGAGAGTAAATTATAATATCTTGGACACAATACATACAGCGCCCTCTAGTTCCAAGTTAAGCAACTAAATGCTTGTGTTATGGAAACTAATTATCGGATATTAATACACATATACTTTTCTTTCATACATACTTATAATAAATAGAAAAACACTCAGACGCCGCACAAACATTCATAGTTGGCATAAATATTTGTACACGGGTGGAGATCGAACCCGCCAACCTAGATTCTGCAGTCGGATGTTTTACCAATGCCCCACGAGGCCCGTCATTGGCTTGTAAATAAAATTGTAAGAAATTGTATTAGCTTGTCGTTTGGCTTTTCCTACGATTGATAAATGATAAATTATAAAATAAAAATATATAATATAATATAAATAATATAAAAATATAAAATAAATAAACAAACTGTAACTACAATTACATGGTCACGTATCTTTTAAAAACTATTATGTTATATTTTCATACATATCAACGAA
Organism: Euproctis similis; assembly: GCA_905147225.2. Taxonomy (NCBI): domain Eukaryota; kingdom Metazoa; phylum Arthropoda; class Insecta; order Lepidoptera; family Erebidae; genus Euproctis; species Euproctis similis. The sequence goes on from LR990121.1 coordinate 12,103,847, forward strand.
TTGGATAATATCTATACTTAACACTTCATAATACTATTAAAGGTGACAATTTTGTTTGTTTTTTGAACGCGCACATCTCAAAAACCACTGATCTGATACGAAAAAATCTTTCGGTGTTAGCTAATACATATATTGACGAAGGTTAGCGGCTATATATCATAACGTTACGACCAATAGGAGTAGAGTAGTAGTATATAATATGGCGGTATAAATTACGTTTATTTTATTTCTTTTACTAGTCCAAAAATTACTAACAATATATTACAAATGTATCAACAACACTCAAATATAACTATTAGTGAAGAAATTTAAATAAATAACTTCATACTATCAATATTCTTACACATATATAATTTTTCATGCGCTGCATGAATTGGCCGGCTCGACCGGTAAAATACCACGACCTTTCTGAATATTGTAGCTCATGCAGCGTTTTGATTAGTGAGTGAAGTATCCGTAGACCCAACTCTTTCCCCTCAACCCTCCCTATGCCATTTTCGACCCCATTCCTATTTTATTTTAAATGTCTGCAAGGCAACTATAACACTGTTCGTATCGTTCGTGTCCAGGTTTGCCCCCCGTATCACATAAAGGAAACAAATGTCATAAAAGAGTCTTAAACTTGTTACACTATCATACAATTTAAAAAGTCTTCATGTAAAATGTTTTTAACCTCAAACCATCCATTATTACCAGTATCAGTACAGTAATTTGTTGTTATCTAAAAATATTTAAAGCTAGTGGGCCACGCATCGCACACAAGTATTCGTGGAATGTGGAACACTTGTTGCCCGGTATCGATATTGTGATATGTAACAGGCGCTGGCAATCGATTTAACGCTTTTAGTAATAGATGCAGTCGGGTTCACTCCCTCTTCACCCGTACGCGACCCTGCGGCTGATGGAATGTTCATTAAGTTATATCATACTAAACATATTGATAATTATAAGTGCTTTTTACAGTCTCGGTGGTTCAGTGATCGAGCTCCTCGCTTCTAATTCTAAAGTTTTGGGGTCGATTGCGGGCTTGTTTTCTCGGAATTCTTTTCGGAAGTGCCCCGTGTATATCATTACAAGGCGATTTGAAGCTTAACAGACGCTACATATACTTTTAGATAGAAAAAGGGGTGAAGTTATACTATTTTGTTATTTAATGTTATAATTGTTTTTTTATACTCGGTAACCTTTCAAAATGTGTTTTGGTCCTCCTAACCGGATTTTGAGAATAGAAATGTAAAGATTTAAAAATAAACGAAAAAATCATTTAACAATATATTATTGTAGGATAGCAACGCTTCTCATGGTCGCAAAGGGACTTTGTACAAGAGATTTTACAGACAATATGATGATTGAAAATGTGTCAAGCTTTGTTGTTGGAAACGTTTATAAAACTTGGGTATCACCTATTGTAGTAGATACCGTCTTTTATATAGGTAAATTTAGTTTCCATTTAAACCCTAGGAATCTCAACTTTTATATTATTCCAAATCCTTTTCGTATGTTAAGTGTGATAAATATAGATGACTGACAACTTTGTGCCCGGTGTATGGCACTAGGTTCGCCAACTATTCCATTTGGGCCGTAAACATAACGGCGAGTGGAGGCTTAACAGCCTTCAGGTAGAAAAGTAGAAAAGGGGGCATAGAAGTCACCTGATGGTGTTAAGACGCTACATTTCAGATCAAACGATTCGTAGCTTGAACCACATAACGTCAATTTGCATGAGAACTCGTGATATTTTACTAGTCGAACCGGTCCATTAATACAACAAACTGGGTGTTTATGCCATTGTTAAAAGTTTTATATCAAAATAGTTCACCTGTGTAGAGATAACAATAATTTAATTTTAATGACATTTAAATATCTAATTGGTATTTAACGATCCCAACTAGCGTCATAGGGTTATTAATTAAAAAAAAAACTAATCTATTCTCAATAGACATTTGATTATGTTATTAAGTCATATTAAATATCTTTTAGCTAGAAGGTATGATAAGTTAGTTCATAGCAGTCTTAATATCTGTTGGTAATGAAAAAACAAAGAAGAACCTAATTTTTTATGGCAAACGAGCAGGCGTATCACCTGATGGTAAGCCTCTAACTCCGCCCATAGACAAATGCAACACATATAATGTTACAGTTGCGTTGCTAGCCTTTAAAAAATGACATAGACCTCTCTGATCAACCGAATGAAATGTTGCATGACCCACTTAACGTTGATATGTGAGTTCGGCATATGCATGCAGCGAACTGTCTCTACCACTGTTTACTACTCTATCTCCTTTCAAAGATTACTAAAAAGTTATTATAGACTCTGCGTTAGTAGTTATAAGCTTTTATGCTAACTTCACGCCTTTTTCTACCCGAATATGTAGGCAGCGGCTGTTAAGCCTCGTCTCACCGTTATCTTTACGTGCCAAATGGAATAGGTGGCGAACCTATTGCCATACTGGGCACTAAGTTTTCAGTCTAGCTCTAACTACCGAAAATAATTTCGAAAAAGTCATTGGTGTGAACCAAGATTTGAACCAGCGACTTGTTGATTCACGGGCGCTCGACCACTGGACCACCGTGACTAATATAACTTTTAAGCTGTAAATATTTTAATAATGCAATTTTAGTCATCATTATTTAACACTATGAATAAGTTGTCAGATTTATTTATTAATTTACGATCAATAATTTAGCTTTAATATTTCTATTATACTATATTAGCATTTAAAATACTTTAACAAAATTTTCAATATAACAAATTTTGAGATAAGTCGGTTGATGTTAGTTCGTTTGTGGTAAGTAGTAGATTTTGTTTTGAAAATATTTTTTCTTTTTTGTTTCTAGTTCTTTTAGTTCTAAGTGAGAAGGGAATAGGAGATGGGAAACGGTTGGGATGATATCGGATATCGGATGATAAATCTATCGAATGATAAACCTGAAAAAGTGGTGTGAAAGTGACAATGATAGAGAAAGGAGTGCATAGATGGTTCGGCCTTGTATAAAAAAGATGGACGAAAGATTTACTAAACAAATTTCTAAGACAAGTGTAAAATGCAAATCGGTAAAGGTCGTGTTGTTGGTGAGAGGCCAGGTCAAGAGTGGCTACAACCGATGAGCATGTATGGAAGCGATAATGAGAATGGAAGAAGCAAGAAATGTATGTCAGGATCGTAGCAAATTGTAAGAATTAGCCTCTGCCTACCCCCACGGGAAAAAAGGCGTGATTGTATGTATGTAAACCTGAATGGGGAAGGAAATAAGAGAAGTAGACTTAAGAGAATATGGATTCATTGTGTTACAGACGACATATTTAGGAAAAGTGTTACTATGGAAGATGCGAATGATAGGGAAGTGTGGAAAACAATAAACCTTTTGTGCCCACCCCAGATAATGGGAACATATTTTTATGATCTTTGATTGGTTAGATTTATTAAAATACTAGCTGACCCGGCGAACTTTGTTCCGCATCAAAAGTAATAACTGCTGTCCCGTTATGTTAATACTGCAATATCTTCGAAAATATTTGTTTAAATTGCATGCTGTAAAGGGACAGGATCATCTATATTACATGCACAATCTACTTAAGACACTTAATTAGATGTAAATTAATGCTGTAATGTTTAAAATCGCTTCGTAAAAAGGCCATTAGTTCTCGTAAAAAGTAAAAAAATAAAAATGGTCATTGTGGGCTATCCCTAAGAGATAGACGTATCTCGGGGACTCGGGGGTCTCGTTTTTTGTAGAGCTTTTAAAGGTGTGTAACAATCTAGTACTTTGTTTTGGTTTTACACTCAAGGTTCAGGCAGTGTTTGCGATTAAAGTTCTAAATCTTGAAAAGTATCACTTTTTTTTACTACGCTATGCATGAGTTATAGATCAAAACCACCCCGTTAACATCTTCTAACTATTAAAAAAAACCGCATTAAAATCCGTTGCGTAGTTTTGAAGATATGCGCATATAAGGGGACAGACAGCGGAAAGTGACTTTGTTTTATACTATGTAATGATTTAAATCTTCTAACCAGAAAACCCATTTCCAGATAAATAGCGTCAATACCTTGACGAAAACTGTTGTAATTTTCTCATAAATAATAGTATATACATATATACAATAATATAAAAAGAAATCTGGTTTCATTGCAATATTGGATGTTGACAAAAAAAATTCCCAAAGCCATAGTAGTTAATTGAAATGTTGCCGTAAACGGGGGTTTAGTTTGGTTAGTTTGGTTTTCGGTTTTGCGTAAACACCGACGAAATTGATTGCCGTATTTAAAATAAAAAATATACGCAACAATATTTATTTCTAAGACTTTCGCGAATCTCACTCATAGATTAAAACAACTTTTAGGATTATATCGCGTTCATTTATTACTTATTTATATTTATTTCCCGACGTTTCGAACTCTTTACAGAGATCATTTTCACGAGTGAAAATGATCTTTGTAAAGAGTTCGAAACGTCGGGAAATAAATCCTAAAAGTTGTTTTAATCTATACGTAACAATCTTGTAACGTAATATCAAAAAGCAAATACTAAACTATACGTATAGTTATTTTGTTTAGCAAATAATATCGAGGACGCGCTAACTGTTTGGTCGCGTTTTAATGTTGACACAACGCTCGTAACATAGCGTACTTCCTTCACTAAACAACATTTAATTCTATACATTTCAATATTTTGAGGATCTATATTTATTAAATGAGTTTTTGGCACACGAGTTCTTCTCATGATAGCTCTTACATTGAGAATCGGACACCCTTGTGACGATCGCGTCTGTGTTTCTTTGTTCCATCGAGGCACTTTCCTCAATTATACGTGTTAAATAAGTAATTTAAATTTAATAATAAGTTTAATATCATGTACTTATTGACTACTTATAAGTCTCTTCGCTTCATCTAGATTGTTTTTTTGATAGTTTTTTTATAAAGCGTCATCTAATTTCCATGTCAAGCCAGAACTAGACAACAGAGAATTTTGCATGAAAAAGCCATAACTTTTACCTGTACACCACGAGGTTCTTGATAAATTTAAATTAGTTTTTACCGTCCTGGTATGATATCCTAGATATGACAAGACAAATTTATTTTCTCGATGAGCCAGTGGTGGGAATTCTTTTCGGAAGTTATGTGGATGTAGGGTCGAGGACGGCCACTACACAACTTCCATGACCAAATACAATGAGTTTTGGATAAAGGTGATGTCAGGAGCTTTAAAAATCGGCGCGCGTGTACGAAAAGAGTTATGAATATGAATAATTATGAGTTATTAAGTCAAAGAACCGAGTGACACGTGTGAGAATCGTGCCTTATGGCGCTTTGTTCTCTCTGCCTACTGCCTGATTAGCCGTGAATTTATGTATGTATTATACAGTGATTGAAGCAGGTAGTGCTGGCATTAGTTTTAGTACATTTAGTGATAAGAGTACGCTGGTATTATCTCGTTGATAAATATATTACCTAGATGATAACGTGGGGAGCACTTACATAGATAACTCGGGGTCAAATATAATCTTAAAATAGTTTGACAATCTGTTACACATGGAGAGGGAGATAGAGATTGGAGACGACATTGTTTTATTTATAACGAGCTGTTGGCCGATACTTAGTCTGCGTGGACGCCATAAATCAGCAAAAATACTGTGCCTGTGCCATTATAAAGGTTCATTGCTCACCCCCAATCAGTGATAGCGTGATAATACTTAGCCTATGTGTTGATCCAACCTCTTGGTTATATTTATGCAAAGGTGAATATAAAAGCATGCAGTACTTTTAGAGTTTATCCGTAACAAACATACAGATAAACAGACAAATTCTTAAAACCATATATTTGGGCCTCTAGATTAGGGCCACTGAACGAAACGAGGCATGAGTCACTTTACGTCGACATTTCGAGAGTGTATGTGAGTTCGGATTCGATCCAACGACTTCTTGATTTAGTAGAGTCAGCGTTCAGATTGTATTCATTTTTGCAACTTTTTCCCCTGTTATTCAATGTACCAGCGCCAAAATTAAGGGGCGTGATGGTATGAAAAAATAAATTTATCTACAAGCTAACCACACATCTACTAAAATAAATAACAGACGTTGTCTTATCAACAACAACTCCATAAGACTCATGCTAGAGGCATATTATAAAACATAACTTTTTGAAAATTTAAATATTATATACAAGTAATATACTGGAATAAGATTTTAGGATAAGGGGCATAATCTGACATCTCAAAGATTATGAATAACGGCCTTTTTATCTTAAAAGTAACGAGCTCAAGACGCCAGCGCGGTACGAACGACTGATGTTGAATTGCACTCAACCTAAGAAATGTATGGTTATTATACTCGAGTAGGTACTTGAATCGATGTTACACTGCCGGTATCGATTATTATTTATTGAATCGTTTAGTCGAATAGCAACTACTCTGTACACTATTTCGATAACTACACTGTACAAAACATTTGATTTTAATTTAATTCTGCTCAATGCTAAGGGAAATAACCAGAGGAAATTCGTATTCAAGACTCATAACATTACATTCTGAACGGGATTATTGGACGTCAATATGGCGATTACAGGTTTTATGGGGTAGCAGCAAGCGTGTCACCTGACGATAAGTTACCAGGGCCGCCCATGGACACCTGCGACACATTTAGTGTTACAGTTGCGTTGCCGACCATTAATGGAGTAAGATAGGAAAGAATAGGAAAGGGGATGGGCCTCCGGGTACCTCTATCACCGAACGAAACGCGGCATAAGCCACTTTATGTCAACCTTCTGAGAGGTCGTGGTCTTGCCGGCCCAGTCATGCAGCGAACTGCTTGGCTCTACCACTGTTGGTCATATTTATTTCTTAGATTTTTGCGAATCACGTTCATAACATTAAAACAACTTTTTAGGATTGTATCGCGTTTATTTAGCACTTACTTTTATTTATTTCCCGACGTTACGAACTCTTTACAGAGATCATTTTCTATTGAGAGTTATAAGCAAAACACAGAGTTACTTTTGAATAATTAATACTTTTATTGTATGTTGTCACACTTGGAAGGTAAGACACGTCTTGCCTATTTAAACCTCCTGTGGGAACAGAGCGGGCTAGTAATCAACCCTACACCAAACAGTGGGTGTAAGTGGTTCACTCAACACTTAATTTTTTGCTTTAATCAAAAACTTTAACACGCCCCCTCCTAAAAAGTTGTTTTAATGTTATACAGTTGGTAAATTTTCATTGTCAGATTCCTTCAGTAGTTTTTGAGTGAAAACCTAACAAACACTTAATAAGTGTTTATAATTACAGAAGCAAATGAAACAATAGTTTAAAATTCAACACGGTCGTTCAAACAATCTCGTCTGACGTGCGTATGTGTGAATATTTATAGATCTATAGATCTAAGATGCTGCACGCTGTAATGATGATCTTGGCTCATTCTGAACTATGCGTTTGAATAGAAATTCTTATCAACAGCTGACACAATTTGCTATTCAATTCATATATTATTATACTAGTGGCTATTCGTGGCTATTCGCTATATTATATTTTTTCATTTTCGTGAAAAAATACATGCATAAATTCACTCTAAATCCCTTGTGGGGTAGGCAGAGAGAACAGAGTGCCATAAGGCACGATTTTTACACGCCTCGCCCGCTTTTTTTTTAATTTCATAACTCTTGTCTATTATCTTATATATTTAAGGCTTCTGATATCACCTCTCTCCAGGACTCGTTCTATTTGGTCATGGGAAGTGTGTCGTGGCCGCCCTCGACCCCTACACCCATCCGCTGTATATCTGTTTAGTAAATTTATTATGTTATGCATACATACATACATAAGTTCACGCCAATTCCCTTGCCGGGTAGGCTGAGAGAACAGAGCGCCATAAGGCACTCACTCGCTTCGTTGATTTTCATAAGTTTTTTCATGCACGCGCGTCGATTTTTAAGGCACCTAATATAGCTTTCCTCCATAACACGTTCTATTTGTTCACGAAATGTGTGTCTTGGCCGTCATCGACATAACATAACTTCATGCCTTTTTCTACCCGAAGATGTAGGCTGTAGCTGTAGCTGTAGCAAATGGAATAGATGGCGAACCTATTGCCATACCGGGCACAAAGTTTTTAGTCATCGATATTAATCACACATAACTTTATCATGTTATGTTGTAATGTTATAATAGATTTATTTAATAAGAATATATTTTGCCAGCGACATGATTGATTTGTTGAAGAGGGTCTCGCACAATCGACATCATGATTCAATAATACAAGGCTCGTTACTGAACATATTATAATATTATCTAATGGATTGCCAATACAATAACAGCGCGCCATTTTTCTGATTTATTAATTCCTATTTCGTTCATCCGACTATTTCTGTTGCGTATCCTCAATTTCAATAATATTTGTAAGATATGTGATTTGGTTTGTTCCAGCCTGTCGGTCGGTAAAATTGTACTACTAATCATCACTGACAGCGCGACCGCGAGTAAGCGATTCTCGGGATGTTTATAATTCAACGCATGAACAATAATTATGTAAAAGTTGACACTTGGAAGCACTTTTTACGCACACATTGATAAGTCACTCACACATCAACAACCCATTTTTGGTCTCGTTGTTTGGGTTACTATTGCCGATCTAGTAATCTTTATATCTATGCGTCACACTCTCTCCATTTTTACAAGGTCAATCATTCAAATAAGTAATATTATGCCAAATTCAGGAGAGAAACAGTTTTATATACCACTAACCCTACTCGCTGTTATATAATGTGAATTATTTATTTCTTGTATGCGAATATATTGCCAGTATTATTTCTATATTGGAAGTTCATTTCTATTGACAGCTGTCATGTTTGACGTTTAATTAAAGATGTCGGTCAAAATGTGGCAAATAATTTCGATAAATTGTCAAAATATAATAGTCAATGGTGATGTTCATTGTCTATTATGCAGAATTGTGTCAGTTTTCGTTTCAAACAAAACATTATGGAAGGTCCATTAGGAGCAATTAATAATTCAGCGGCGACCCCTGTCAGCAGGTGACAAGCGGTTTTCGATGGTGATGTAAAAGCCACATAAAACGACTATAGTTTAATTTCCTTGTGAATTAATACTGAAAATAAATTTTGGTACTTAACAATAATGTGGATTTTAGTATGTTTAACATAACATAACTTCACGCCTTTTTCTACCCGAAGGCAGCGGCTGTTAAGCCTCGTCTCGCCGTTATGTTTACGTCCCAAATGGTTTGCGAACCTATTGCCATACCGGGCACAAAGTTTTTAAGGCATCGATATTTATCACACAACTTACGAAATTAATTTCGAAAATTGAGGTGTAAGCCAATGTTAGGATTCGAACCCGCGACCTCTGGATTTAGAAGCAGGGTGCTCTACCACTAGACCACCGAGACTGACAACCAAGATTTTAATACATATGTTTGTATGATAAATATTTGTGTTTGTAGTATGTTAAATGTATTATATATATCAATTATTAATTAGAACTCAGCTATTCAACTGAGTTTTAAATAACTTAAAATACTGGATGGCATCGTGAATCATTTATGAAAACCTGAAATGCACTTTTGTCATGCAATGTACCTTATTATTGTTTGAACTTTGAAGACGATTAATACAACAGAAAAAACAGTATGGATTTCTTTCTAAGCCTTTAGCCTGTCCAAATTAAGCGAATAAAAAAAATGAATATAGTTTGAAAGAAAAATAAACCCTTTATTTACATTTTAAATGTGATAATCCTTAAATAATGATAAAATTATGTCGAATAGTTTTGAAATTGAGGCATTCGTATTGAACCTGTCGAGACATGCTAGGATAGGGTGGGCAACTAATGTATACTTTTTTTAGATCCTTAATTAAAAGGCAGAGACTAGAGTAGACTTGACTTATAATTATGATTGTAAACGGGCCAACAAAATTAGGATTACATATTAATAAAGTAAAAAAATATCATTTTCTTTTTAAGTAAAAAGCCCCTTAGCCATAGTAATTATGAGCTGAGCATATTGTCTGAAAATTAATTCAACTTTAAAAATGTCGCTTATTTAATTCTCCGTAAAACATTAACATCACGCTAGTATATTTAAGTCAGCGGGTCAAGGTTAATACAAAATGTACCTAATTTGGTTTAGTTCGTCTTAGACTACTGTAACTCTTTACCTGCAAATTAAATGGTCACGCTCAGCCATTAAGGAGTTAATTTAGAAGAGAAAAATGTTTAGTTCATTTGACACTTAATTTTTATCTAATACTTAGTTTTTTTTTTCTGGATTATTTTTAAAAAAAGAAGTAAAAATGTTCCCAGTGACTACAAATAGGTACAAAAATGAAATTTATCTCAGAAGAGGTCGGGAAAAGAAAAAGAGTCTTAATGTCTACGACTCTAGAGCCTAGTTTTGTTAATTCGGATAAGTAGACATAATGCCAATTATATATATAACTAAGCAGATATTTAATCAGATTTATGAATTTGAAAAAAGGAACCTGAAATATGCTGTTTCAGCAATACCACAAACACAATTGTTAGTTTAAACTGATTAATAAACTTTCTCTTTCTCTTTCTCTCTGTAAATTCTATTAGTGCCGTAGAGTCTATTGAGAAGTGAGTGAGCAACCATTTTGTAGTCGAGTTGTTTATTTTACTAGTAACAGCGGTAGAGCCACGCGACTTGAATGGGCTGGCTCAACCGGTGAAATATTACGACATCTCAGAATGTCTAATATATGAAAGAAAATGTCGGTTTAAAATTAAAAAAGGGCATGCTCCATAGATTCGGACAGGTAGAAAGAACGGATGATGCAAGATTGACTAAGCAGATGTACAATGCAAAGGCAGATGGATGTAGGAGTCGAGGACGCCAAGACACACATTCTATGACCAAATAGAACGATTTCTGGTGGTGCATAAAAAACGCGTGTTTGAAAATGGTTATGAAAGTCAAAGAAGCGAGTGAGGCGTGTAAAAATCGTGCCTTAAGGCGCTCTGTTATCTCTGTCTACCCCGCAAAGCCTTTGACGTGATGTTATGTATGTATATACACCTTAGTAGAGTAGTGATATGATAAAATTTCAGAAAATCCCGCACATAAACCTATTCAAAAATGTAAACTCTTTTTTAAACTAGGTTTTGGAAGCTATCAAAGGATTGGCAAAGTCTTTGGTTTTGCATGCATATATAGACTACAGTGACAGCTTCATACGATAGGTTAAAAAAGTTTGGTTTTAAATGGTTTTTAGTAAAAGGTTTCAGTTGTCAGCTGACTGGAAAACAGCACCCTAGAAACCTTTTCACGAAAAACTCTTGTAACTGAATTAGTTATTGCTAAACAAGTTAGGAGTTTTGGGAGGCCCTTGTCAATTCGAAGATAACTGATGTGGGGAACTATTGTTATAGATTTATATAGGTAGGTCTCGGTGGTCCAGTGGTTGAGCATCCCGCTTCTAAATCTAGAGGTCGCGAGTTCGAATCTTCACACTGGCTCACACCAATGACTTTTCGAAGTTCTCTTCGGAAGTTATGTGTGAAAGTATCGAAGTATCGATAGCTGAAAACTTTGTGTCCGTTATGCAATAGGTTCGCTACCTATTCCATTTGGGACGTAAACATAACGGTGAGACGAGGCTTAACAGCTTCTGCCTACACCTTAGGGTAGAAAAGGCTTGTTTTTAATCAGTGAAAGATCCCGAGTTCGTGACGAGCCTACATAACAAAGACCATACCTATTTCGATCATAGTCAAAATTTAGCTTGTAACTACCAGTAATAAATTAAAAAATAAGGTGGACTCTGTTCGGTGAATTTTGAATTTAATGAAAGTATTTTAAATGCCGAAAAATGTGTGATTATATATTGTATAGGTGAGGATAGAAAACTAAAAATGAAGTTTTAACAAAAACTGATTTTAGTAAAAAAGGAATTTAGGTTTTTTTTAGATATTTGCCGTTATTGACGACGTCGTTACCATTTATCGATGAAACAAGGCTCTGAAATCATATGAGATTTTTTTTTTTTTTTTTAACTAGGCTAAGGCTAAGACTCTGAAATCAAATGAGAGAATTATGAGCATCACAATCTCCTTCATCAGATATATGAAAAACCACAAAACTGATCAAAACACCAATTGTAATATCATACAATAGTATCACAGCAATACCATTCTCTACGAGACAGAATTATTTCGAGCAAATCTACGCATTGTCCCATATATAACACAAGAAATAGGACAATATCTATTTTTTTATTATATTTCTTCGTACAATATATCATGGGATTATATTCCTGATTAAAAAAATATGGGCTAGAGAGATGGAAGGGGATCGATTGTCTATCTCAATTTTGCAGCTATCACTGTTGCATCGCAGAGATACCTATAAGGACAAATTATGACGATAAGGCGAAGGAGGCTGAGAAAAATTACAGGGCAGTATCTATATCATTTTAAATAGTGTCAGAGTCTTGCAGTTCGCTGCAAGAATGTGCTGGCTCGATCGGTGTAATACCACGACCCCTTGGAATATCGGCGAGAAGTAGCTCGTACCGCGTTTCGTTCGGTGAGAGAGGTATCCGGAGGCCCGATCCCCTTTCCCTTTCCTTCCCCCTCTACTCCCTTAAAGGACAGCAACGCACCACGGTGTTTATGGGCGGTGAGTAGTTGCTTACCATCAGCTGACCCACTTGCTCGTTTGCTCTCCTATCCTATAAAAAACTCTATTGCTGCATGTTTCTCTTGGTGCAGTTTAAACCACCAATGAAAATATTGCCAAGGATGGTTGACGTCAAGCAAGGGTGCTCGTAAAACCAACAGTCAAATCTTTTGACAACCTGGAGAGTTCGAAAGGATGACATGTTATACCGACTGCACTTACAGTGGGATTAGCGCAGGAAAATTATAATGATCGCCGTGTTAGAGCGTATTATAGATCTTCTCTTTATTTCGGTAAGAGAAGCGTGTGGAGGCCAATCCCTTCCCCCTATTCCACTTCTAACCATCTCCATCTTATGCTGTCAACTATAACGCAATCTGTGTCGCAGATGTGATGAATAAAAGCCGTGCCGTTGCCGATGCATTTAGTGACTTTTTTGCCAAAATTCCGAGTACTACAACGTCTGCGTTAAATTCATGTCCTCTTCAGGCTGAAACTCTGCTTAGGGATAGTGTGCGCGAGTGCAACGTTTCTTTTAAATTTGATCATGTCGACTCTTACGAAATTATAAAAGTGTTCAAATTATTAAATTCTAAAAAAACTGCTGATCTATGGGGCATTTCCGTTAAATTGATAGATTCTATTATTGCCGTCATAGCTCCAAGCCTGGCTGTGCTTTTTAATAAATGTGTAGATGCGGGTGTGTTTCCTAACTTAATGAAACACAGCAAATTGATACCCTTATTTAAAAATGGATGTAAAAATGATCCAACCAACTTTCGTCCTATTTCAATTCTACCTGCACTTAGCAAAATTTTTGAGAAAATTATCTCGCGACAATTACTAGACCATTTCAATTTAAATAATCTTTTCCACAAAGAGCAATATGGTTTCACTAAAGGTCGTTCCACGACTGATGCTGGGGCTGCTCTTATAAAACATATTTTCGATGCTTGTGAGAGCTCGCAGGATGCAATTGGTGTATTCTGTGATCTCTCCAAAGCTTTTGATTGCGTGGAGCATAGCACACTTTTACGTAAGCTTAGTCATTATGGCATTAATAACGCGGCACTTAGGCTAATTGCATCCTACTTAAGTGACAGGTTACAGTTTGTTGATATAAGTGGAGTGAGATCATCTGGATCATCGGTGACTATGGGCGTTCCCCAGGGTTCGATACTTGGCCCCTTATTATTTAATATCCATATTAATGACTTGCCCTTTTGCGTACAGAAGTTTTGTAACGTTGTACTATTTGCCGATGACACATCACTTCTCTTCAAGGTAGACCGTAAAAAGAGTATATTTGATGATGTGAATCGTTCTCTCACACAAGTTCATGAATGGTTCACGGCTAATAATTTAGTTCTAAATGCGAATAAAACTAAAATAATAAAGTTCACTATGCCTAGTGTAAAAGGTCCGGATATAAGTATAGCTCTCAATAATAAAATTCTTGACCCAGTGAAGTCTACTGTATTCTTGGGTATTACCTTAGATAATACGCTACAGTGGGGTCCACAAATAAAGTCTTTAGCGGGAAAACTTAGCTCTGCTGCTTACGCGGTTCGAAAAGTTCGACAGCTTACCGATATCGTAACCGCCAGAATAGTTTATTTTAGTTATTTTCATAGCGTTATGTCATATGGTATATTGCTATGGGGCAGAGCAGCTGAGATTCAGTCCATTTTCGTTATTCAGAAACGAGCAATACGGGCAATTTATAATTTGGGTGCTAGGGTCTCCCTCAGAGAACGTTTTAAGGAAATTGGCATTTTAACGGTTGTCTCCCAGTTTATATATGATAGCATCTTGTTTGTGAGGAGAAACTTAGATAAATATACAAAACATAGCGATGTACACAATTTTAATACTAGAGGCAAGCATAAGCTTGAATTACCGTATCATCGCCTGCACAAGGTACACAAGTCTTTTTTGGGAATGGGTGTACAGTTTTATAATAGGATACCTGCGCATATTCTGGATTTGTCTTATGATCGCTTTAGGCGGGCTGTGAAGGGTCGTCTCATTGGTGGTGCATACTACACCATCAACGACTTCATGACTGACAAGTCGGAGTGGGACCGTCAAATTGCTTGCTCAACGCGGTTTTTGTAGTTTGTGTGTTGGAATTTGTTCACTTATCGGAGTGGAGGCGTTCTGTAATAATTTCTAATAGCTTTTTAATTGTAAATTTGCCTTGATATGGTGTTCACATATATAATAGAAACTTAATTTTTATTTTTTTTTATTTTTCGCCACAATTTTTGCACAACGTTACCACTCTAATTAAAAGGTGTCGCGTCAGTTGTGCTCGACTACTGTGATCGCATAGAATTTCTTAGTTAACTTGTAGAACGTTGATTTTAATTTGGTTGGATCTTAATTGTGATTGTCGAGTATTCTGTTTGCTACACCTTTTATTCACCAACCTACTGATTTGTTTTCAGTAGTAATAATAATATTGTTATTTATTGCAAATGGTTTGAAAAGAGTATTTGGCACATGAGTTTCTTGCCCGATTCTTCTCATGGTAGCCCCTACACTCGGAATCGGGCCGCTCGTGGCGATTGTGTCCGTGTCTTTTTTTGTTCCACGGAGGCACTTTCCACAAGCGCTCGTGTTTGTTTTTTTTTTTTATTAAATTTTAAATCATAATGTTATCTGTACTTGTTGACTATTTTTAAGTGTCTGTGAAGACCTATAAAAATAAAGTTATTTTGACT
Source organism: Euproctis similis (assembly GCA_905147225.2). Taxonomy (NCBI): domain Eukaryota; kingdom Metazoa; phylum Arthropoda; class Insecta; order Lepidoptera; family Erebidae; genus Euproctis; species Euproctis similis. The sequence goes on from LR990121.1 coordinate 12,119,229, forward strand.
TTGACTTTGACTTTGAAAAATACTAATTTTATCCATATCCATATAAATATTATGCAAAACTTAACATGAGATTTCTCCTGGTTTCTTCTTGAATTGAAAAACAATAAGTACTCTTATGTAAATAACTTAAGAGTACGGTATCCGGTATCTAGTTCTCATGAGGAGGAAGCTTTAAGCTTTGTTTGCTGGATGACGCTGTGTGAATTATGTCCACTCTGTAAAATGATACTTTGCATTCATTTCCCATGCAACAAAGTAACGTTTTGCTAACTTAACACTTTGCTGCATCAGATACAGGTGTTCTATCGTGCGAAGATGATGTTAAACGACATACCTGTATCAGGATTCATGAACAGCTCTTCTTAAAATTCCTTAGTAAGAAACATCTATTTATTATATTCTTTATTTATTTAATAAATGATTGGGCAGGTTTTGACTGGTGAAATACTTTCAGGAAATATACGTGAAGTTGGCATATGTCGTGAATAGTTCGGTGAGAACGAAATATTCTGTAAGAGGCCCATTCCCTTCCATCCTCTACATCCTTAGGGCCTTTGCCGGCCTGTAGATGACGATGGGTGGCACTAGTCACTTACCACCAGGTAACTTGTTTGCCGCCTTTTCTCATAAAACAATAACCGCCGCCAATCACAAACCAGCAAACTGGCAAATATGGTTGATTTAAAAAGCTCTTCTCTACTAAAAACTTGTCTGCCAGTTATATCAATAAAAAAAATATTGTCATAATTACATATATTTTCATATTAAATCATTATGTTTTTTTTTTAATCAACAAGCATAATATTTGAAGAAGTATATTAATTTTTTCCATTTTTGTTTTAATTATTACTTAACAAAAATAACAAACATAGAGATTTCATCGCCGAAACGTAATTAGTCCACGCCGTAACCTTAATTTGGCACGCACCGAGGCACTCCGGTGTATAACCCACCCACCCCAATTGTTTGTACGACACGAGGTAATTTGTCACCTGTTGGCACACCACCACGAGGATTGTTGTAGAAACGTTTTGTGAAATGTATATATCTTGATTATTTTTATGATATTTCAAGGTTTTCGTGCGACAGTTAGTCATATATATCTCCACACATAATTAATAATAAAAAAAATAGCTGATCGCTCAAGAAAGATCCGGCTCGACTGGTGAAAAACCGAATACGAACTCCTAGAATATCGACGTAAAATATCTTTTGCCGCGTTTTGTTCGGTGAGAGAGGTTTTCGGAGGTCTAACGCCATCTTCTTTCCCTCTCTACTTCTGAGTTCTTCTCTATCCCATGTTAAAGGTCGGCAAAGCAACTGTAATACTATCCGTGTTGCAGGTGACCACGAGTGTCGCTAGTCACTTATCATCAGGTGACCCGCTTGCTCGGTTGCCCCCTATCCCATTAAAAGAAAATATCACGCATAAAAATAGCACAAGAAAAAGATATTGAGATGACAGAGTTCTCTAGCAAATGAGCTACCGTGAAATTCCGTTAAATTAGTCTAACTTCTGTCTTCATGTTCAGAAGTTGGACCATTTTAACACTGAAAGGTATTTAAATATTTATCGAAACCTCTAGGACATCTATAGGTATGTCTCATTTGTTAAAAATTTCGCTTCGGTTAGAGAAATTATTTTACAATCCCATATCTAGACAAGATGTTTTTTTTCTTATTCCATACGAAACCCAATATTCCAATCCAGTGAGCCGTCATCGTTCCTTCACGGGGCGACAAATAATTTGAGCTAAAATAACATTGTCATTTTTACTTCTTCGTGACAGAGGGGCTTGAAAACATAAAAATGATGGATATACGGAGGATTTTTTTGAAAATTGCCTTGTTTTAATGGATCCGAATTTTTTGACGTGAAAGTCATAATTTTATAAAGCCGGCTGCATGCTCAATCAAACATGACTCGTGCGGCGTTACCTCGCTAAGAGTAGTTTAATAAAAAAATAATAATTAAAATTTAATGAGCGGTAATTTAATTAAAATTCTCTGTTGAAAAATGAAATTGCATTGTATCAGTATTTTTTTAAAATCTTTGTTGCTATGATGATCCATAAATCAAGTTCTATGGAGAATTGTGAACGAATGAGGACTTCCCTCAAGGGCTTTTTAAATGTCAAAATGACACAGGCCATTCCCCTGAGAACAAATATCACGCAAGTTTTACTTAATCACTTAAACCATATTTATAGAAATATTTTAGTTGTTAACCAAAACCGAGTTTCCACGGAGTGTAATAAAAATTGTTTTTATATAGTTATTAGGTACTTAAATATTTTTGCGTGAGCGTAGATCAAGTGATATTATGATGCGTAACGTGTTGTTTTGTGCTGTTGCCAAAATTCCACGGTAAAATCAAAAAAGATTTCTCCGGCAGAGTCGAAACTGTAACTGAAACGAATTACAAGTTAAGGTATAAAAAATTAAAAATAAATACACACCATACTGGCATACGATGCATTCTTGAAATTGTGACGCTACAAAAACGAAAAAAAAGCGTCAAAGTGAAGCATTACAAAGATCATCATCATTATCAACCCATCTCCGTCCACTGCTGGACATAGGTCTCTCCTTTGGCACGCCACTGAGCTCGTTCTTCGGCCATTCGTTTCCAACTGCTACCAGCCACTTTGTGTATATCGTCGCCCCATCTAGCCGGAGGGCGCCCCACACTACGTTTTCTCAGACGCGGTCCACTCCAGACGGGTTTCCCCCATCGGGAATCTGATCTGCGACAAATGTGACCTGCCCACTGCCACTTCAGTTTGCTTATTCTTTGGGCTATGTCGACGACTTTAGTTCTCTGTCGGATGTCTTAATTAATTATTATCATTAATCCTATCCTTCAGAGCGACTCCTAACATAGCCCTTTCCGTGGCTCGCTGAGCGACCTTAAATTGGTCGATCAACCGCACTGTCAGTGTCCACGTCTCGGCTCCGTAAGTCATGACGGGTAGAACGCACTCATTGGAGACCTTGGTCTTAAGGCTTTGCGGGATGGGTGAAGAAAAGACTCGACGAAGTTTCCTAAATGTTACCCAACCCAGCTGTATCCTTCTTCGGGCTTCTTTCTCGAATGACGGATACCAATCAGCTGATTTGTGACATTGTGTACGATTGTGTATAGGGGTTTTTGGATTTACTAAATATAAATTGTTTATATTTATAATAAAGTTGGATCTCTATTTCGTCATTTGTCATTAAAACAATACTAATAGCTTGTATTTTTGTCTAGAGCTGCAGTAATTTTAACGGTCGCTATGCTTATCGGGAATATGGAAGCAATCAATTTTCATTTCTTTTAAATGTGTTTTGAGTGCACCTTCAATCATTTTTTATACCTTCACGCTATTCCTATTTAAAGGTGTTGACACGTGACAGAGTCTCTATAATTTATTCTATTTCTGTTGTTAAAGCTGAAGTCGAATCCTCATACAGTTTTAGGAATTCTTTTCAAAAATTATTTGTGTGATATATCGATGATTAATAAGATTGTGCCCGCTCTATAGGCTATATATAGGTTCCGCCACTAATTCCGCTGCCTAAACCTTCGGGTAGAACAAGCCGTGAGAATATAAAACTAAGTAAAATTAAGATACCTAATATAAACACACTGACACTTTTCATGCGTTTGAAAACTATGCTATTCTCTTGAAACTGACGTACCCTACCAGTGTACCCTACGTCTTGGAATGTTTGCGATTAATAAATATAAGTAAGTATATAAATTTATTACTACGACTAATTTAACTTTTTCAAACGATTGCAATGTTTGCGCTTTGATGTTTTTTAGTGGAACATTTTTAACGTCGTAATTTAAAAACTAATATAATTAGAAAAATATAAATGTATATAACAACATAAGATAACATAACTTCCCGCCTTTTTTCCCGAAGGTTTAGGCAGTGGCTGTTAATTCTCGACTCGCTGTTATGTTCACGTCACAAATGGAATAGGTGGCGAACCTATTGCACAAATCACAAAGTTTTCAATCATCGATATTTATCACACAAATATTTTTTTTAAATAATTCCAATAACTGTGTGAGGATTCGAATAACTTTCGAAATTAATTTAGAAAAGTCATTAGTGTGAGCCAGGATTCGGACCCGCGACCTTAGGATTCAGAAATCGTGTGCTCGAACTGAACCACCGAGACTGTTTATTGCACGTACTTTTTTTCTAAATATACCAATCGACAGCTCGCTGCATGAAGGACCGGCTCGACTAGCGACTTACCACTTCTCAGAATATCGATGTTAAGTGGATCTTGTTGCGTTTTTTGGTGACAGTGGTATTGGCGATTATAATTAATATTATCGATAAATCGGTTTCAATAATTATTCTATGACAAATTAAGTTTTTGGAAAATGGCGATGACAAACGCATTTTTAAATGGTTTAGTAATAGCCAATTTAGTGTTTGCGGTTTGAACAGATATACTAACTAAATGACACGTTATTTCATAAATTATTCTCGATAGTATAATTTTCAAATAATTATTTTGCTTAATAATTATAAAGTATAGGTGGTGCAGTGGTTGAGCACTCGCTTCTAAATCTTGAGGTCGCGGCTTCGAATCCTCACGTTGGCTCACACCAATGACTTTTCGAAGTTATGTGTGAAAAATAACGATGACTGAAAACTTTAACGATGAATGAATTTAAATGAACCTAAGAAAATATGGATGGATTGTGTGAATGACGACATGATTTAGAAGGGTGTTATAGTGGAAGATGCGAATGATAGGGAAGTGTTGAAAAGAAAAACCGTATGTGTTGACCCCAAATGGCGGGAATAAGGCAGGAAGATGATGAAATAATTTCTCTGAATAATTATTGAGTTTGTTGACACGAATAAACGTTGTAAATTTGTATTTTAAAGGCGTGAATGTACAGACACAAGTCAGTTTATCGTGATAAGAGGCAAATGAACAAACGGGTGAACCTACGGCAAGCGACTACCGTTGCCCATGGATAGGAAGGATGGATGGAAGGGATGGAAAGGAATTTTGCGCCTCCGGATCCGTCTTTCACCAAACGACAACTTTACGTAGATATTTTGAGGTCGCGATCTTTCACCGATCGACGAAGTTTTTTTTATAAGATAGGGCAAAGGAACAGGCGTGTCATCCGATGGCAAGCTACAAACGCCGCCCATTGATACCTGAACACGGTGTTACAGTTGGAATGCGAGGCCTTACAATAGGATATGGAAGGGGTCGAAATTGAGATGGGGAGTGGAGAGGCCATAGGGTACGGCCTCCAGATACCTCTGTCACTGAGCGAAACGCAGCATGAGGCACTTTGCGTCGATATTCTGATCGCGGTATTTCACCGGTCGAGACAGCCCGAATGGGCTGTCTCGACCGGTGAATCATACATGTTCGCTGCAGAATTGCAGCGAACATGTATGATACACATAATATTTTACAGTTAAATGTGAGCATTTACATTAAATAAGACTGTATGAGCTAATCTACTAACTCTGCTAACATGTTGAATTAATAAATGTTAAGGCTAAAATGTTAAGTCTTTGAAGTTTAAGTAAACATCAGACCATGTTTAAGGGTTCTTACAACGGGCTATGGATTTGTGATAGAATAGGCTTGTTTTTACTACGAACGAATCGAATGTATTTGAGTAAGTTATTGGTTATGGCACACAGATTTTAAAAAATATAACAGTTTGTCATTATAAGTAAAGAATATTTTAAGAAAATGAAGTTAGAAAATGTTTTCTTGAATAACGTCACGCCGTGCTAAAAATAACTGAAACATAGATAACGCCCTTAAGCAAACACATATGTTTGCCACGGCGAGACGTCATTCAAGACGCCATGACAGTCTGAAGTGCTTGAGTGTAGAAATTTGTTTACAAATTTTAAAATGCTAAATTTATACTGTAAATGTAAGCTTTTTTTAAAAATGTACTTATTTCTGAATATTGAATGTTAAAGTATTTTAATAACAATTTTTTTAAATGTAGTCCTATTCCTTGCCCCAAATGAGCAAATGAGTAAGAAGAGATGCTGATGGGTTCCGTTCGGTGTGTTTACATCATAACATCTACCTACACTCACAGTGGAATTTAATTTTCTTTTTGGGTCACAAACACAAAACAACATCGTGGTAAAAGCTTAGACAAATTGCATAATTTTGTAAAGCGCGCGAAACTGTAGACGTTTTTTTTTTCTCTATTAGGCGGAGCAAAGACTTTCGTGGAATGGCTGTCGTCAGATTTAAACGTGTCATTTAAATATATTAGACTAAAATTATATTTTTAGTATAATAAATTTAAAACTAATGTGCTAGTAGGTACGTATCTTTCATTAAAATCAAGCATTGGCTAATGTTTTACATATAATGGTGCTATATGTGTATTCGTCCCGCCATTTTTTTAAACGACTTTGAACTATTTTTAAATTAAAATCTGTGCAATCACAACTCTTATGATTTCAATGGTCTTGACACTCTAATCTAATCCCTCTCTAGTCCGGACACAATCCAATATCTTTTCGGACATTTTTCCCAAAAAATACGTATAACAAATGACTGAAAAAGTTCTATCTGACGTATGACATTCAACTTCCCTTATCCTCTGTTATGGGAATGGAAAAACCCAAATTCATACTTAATATGTAATTCTTTATCTCTCCATTTTTCATGACTCCACTCGGCAATCTTCCCTCGGGAAAATTTAGCCGTGACATCACAGTAGTAACCGTGTTGTACTTTCCTTAAGGTTTTCATGTCCCCATTCAATTCCACTTTGGGGTCATATCTATCGTAAAACGGTTTGACAATGGTCCCTTGTGAGCTTCAAGGAGCACTCAAGATCTGTCAGCACCTGGTTATCACCTCGTCACGTTGGATATTAACTTACATTTTACTGCATGGACCTGTATGTGGATATAAACACTAAAATGGTTTCTTTTCCTTCACGCTTTTAGTTTTGTAAGACGCGGACAGCGTTGGTTCTTGTCATCAGCATATCGATCCTAAAACACTAGGCTATTAAACTATATAAGTATAGCACGTAAAAGTACCTTAAAATAATAAAAATATAAAGAAATAAGAACAATTTTTTAGAACAAATAAATCTCTTGCCACAGTGGTAGAGTCTTGCAGTTCACTGTATGAATGGGCCGGCTCGACAGGTGAAGTACCACGGTCTCTCGGAATATCGGCGTGAAGTGACTCGTGCTGCGTTTCGTTCGGTGAGAGAGGTATCCGCAGGCCCAATCCCCTTTCGCTTTCCTTTCCCCTCCGTCTCTCTTAAAGGACGGCAACTCATCACGGTGTTGATGGGCGGTGAGTATTTGCTTACCATCAGGTGTCCCACTTGCTCGTTTGCCCTCCTATCACATAAATAATATAAAAAAGATAAATATTTTATCGGATGGAACATTGGGGAGTCTGCCCATGACTTGTCCTCTTTATTATTAGGCCCAAAGTCACAATGGTTGCCATGGTAAAGAATATGCTTGGTGCACGTAACGATTACGTGACGAAAATTGGGATGAGAAAATCCATAGACAAACGAAAACAAATGTATACAACCTCCATAGATGTCCAGATTAAATCGACAATGTGGAGATCCTTTATTGCAGTGGTTCCCAAACTTATTCTGTCTACTGTCCACTTTGAGAATAAATATTTTTTTAGCGCCTCCATTTTTTTTCACCTATTTAAAACCCACTAGTATACCCATAGTACAAATCAGCCCCCAGGCCTCTACACAACGCCCCCATTTTCTTTCTGGGTCTCTTAACGCCCCCTTTGAGATCTACAGCGCCCACAAGGGGGTGTTATCGCCCACTTTGAGAAAGACTGCTTTATTGTATGGCTTTTTGTATTCAATACTATAGAAATTATGTTTTTTTTATAGCTTTATTTCTTTATATATTAGATATATATTTCAAAACTACGCAACTCGTCGATTTTTAAGTCTCCTGGATTTCAGGAGACTCGTTCTATCTTTCTTTTGTCTATGACTATCAGTCAAGTAGAGCAATTCAGTTATTAATTAACTACCTATTTATTTAAAATTCGCAGACAGTCCAGTCCATTGAGTTCTGTAGTGTATTAAAGCTCCAAATAACTACAATTGTTTTGTAAAAATGTAAAATAAATTATGTACTAATAATAAGTCTCGGTGGTCCAGTGGTCGAGCACACGGCTTCTGATTCAGAGGTCCGGATTCGAATCCTGACACTGGCTCACACCAATAACTTTTCGAAATTGTTTTCGTAAGTTAAGTGTGATAAATATCGATGACTGAAAACTTTGCGCCCGGTATGGCAATAGGTTCGCTACCTATTCTATTTAGGACGTAAACATAACAGCGAGACGAGGCTAAACAGGCGCTGCCTACACCTTCGGGTAACAAAAGGCGTGAAGTGAAGTAAAAATCACTTGGTCGGGAATATTTCCGCGTAACAACATACACACGTAAACCTACACAGAAATATACACTCACAGATATAAACACCTAAGGTCATCGCCCGACCCACTAACAATCGTAGACGACGTCTCATTATTGTTTCGCGCTATAAGATTAAGCATTTTTTTTTTTATGCATTTTACGTTCGCTCCAGATTTCGTTTTATGCCACACGATCGACGTGTTGTAAATATTCAGTCTTTGTAAAAAGAGATTTATTGCTATTTTATTAAGGTAGTATTTAAAAAAAAAGTAACTAAAACTCAACAATGTGTCCCGATTTTCCGCCAAATTGTGTTATAGTAAAATTTCATTTGAAGCCCAAAGTGAAAATATGCGAAATTGCTTAAAGAGCATAACAGATTATAGAGGATGGCGCTCTTCAAAGAAATTTTTGTTTTTAGACGCCACATAGTTCCGGAACAAATTGTATATGGAATGCATTATAAAAACTGGAAGCCTTTAATTATTGTTTGTGAATGTTTAGCTATTCTGGATAGTTATAGCGAAGAGACGAGCCGAAACACGCATACATGAAGAGTTCCACAAGTACCTATCTCAAAGGAAAGAGGGCTATTAAAACACATTACAAAGGAGTACTATTGTATCCGGCCATGACTTGGAAACTGTCGTAAAAACTTAGCTATATGTAAGTGTAGTTTTAAAAGCATAACCCTCCGAATTTCGGAGTCGGGTAAAGTGAAAACACGTGTCAAATAGATTCCATTCTGAAAATAAAATTTAACCAGACCCCATTAAATCGCTGCGTTAATCTTACTGTCTACCATGAGATCTATCTTTAGTAACTGAGCCCCGAGTTCAAATATAATATATGTTCAAGTATATAAACATAAATGATTATTTGGAAGGCACAGTTGCGTCGCCGCGCTTTAAGATCGGAAAAAGGTAGGTTAGGGATGAGACATGGGGGGGATAGGGAAGGGATTAAATAGGGTAGTCCTTCTACTACCTCTCTCATGGAAAGAAACGCTACGTGAGCCACTCATTGTGGTGTTTATATTTCACCGAAAAACAATCAATAACAGGTGTTATAATAAAAAAAAATATTTTCATCATTAATAAAATAAATTGGCCTAAATAAATAAAACATTTTATATGACAGAATTACATATATGTAATAAATATAATCGTTTATTTTAGTCGGACATATTGTAACCCAATTTTTATATGCGTTTCGACATCTTTCTTTTAATCGGTATAGCAACTGAGTGGTTTTTTTTTATGACAGGGCAAACGAGCAAGTGGGTCACCTGATGGTAAGCAACTACTCACCGCCCATGAGCACCGTGGTGCGTTGCGTATGTCCTTTAAGGGAGTAGGAGGGGAAAGGGGATCGAGCCTCCAGATACCTCTCTCGCTGATCGAATCGCTGTACGGTCCACTCCACGCCGATATTCGGAGAGGTCGTGGTATTTCACCAGTAAAGCCGGCCCATTCATGCAGTGAACTGCGAAGCTCTACCTACTCTACTCTACTCTACTCTATATATTTTATTTTGTATATAATGAATTTCACTTCTAAACCTAAACTCGATTGAAAATTTCAATTATATTTTCAGATCAAATAAACAAGTGTTTTGTAGAATGTTATTGTTATTAAAATTTCAACTAATTGTAATAATTCCAATACCTTTATTAATTACTTTTAAATACCTTTATAGGTACGTGTATTTGAATAAATTTATATTAACCAATTATTTTAATATTGGCAAGTTCAGGAGTCTATATTACTACAAATTTCAAGTATAAGTACGCTTGATCAATAATATGATTGATTTTAATACAACAAATAAAATATAGGGGTTGATCGTAGATAAGTGAAAATTTAGGGTCGTATGTAATTTGGTATGCAGTTTCGTAAAAATAATAAGAATAAAATATATGTTAATAAATAAATAGATGTAGATTCTTAGACGTTTCCGATATGTAAACAAATTTCATGAGAATTGGTCTAGCCGGAGGATTAAGCTAACTAAAACTGTGACACGAGAATTTTATATTTTTTGGATTTTATAAATAAATACGATTGAAAATGTCGTCTCATGGTCAAGAGGTCAGGCATCCCGCTTCCAAATCAAAAAGTGATGTGATAAATTAAATAACATCTAGTTCGATATATTGCAATAGGTTCCGCCACCAATTTCTAGGTGGTACCTAAGGTGTGAACCTACACCTTTGGGTAGAAAAAGGTGTGAAGTTACAAAAAAGGAACCTTCAAGGTATATTTACTATAGGAGAGGAGCAAATATGCACGTGTTCGATACATATCGAAATACCTACCTCTGTAAGAGATATTAAAAAGAATATTCTCCCATTCCCACAAGTAATCTCCCACGAAATTTAATCAAGCTTCACTTCAAAAGCGGTGATAAATATTTTTAACACATCAGATGTCTCTTTACAAATTCACAAAACAAGTGACTATAAAAAAATAATTTGAATTTGGAACACGACAACAACGCTTTTCGCGCCATAAAATCTGTCAAACGGAATGTAACTCCATTTTTAAAAGTAATTTATATTGATTACACTTTTTTTAAAATAGGCATACGCAGTAAATATATTCAGCCAGTCACATACAATCAGATAAAGAAAACATTCACGATTTTGCATACATCCTTCAACTATTATAATCGTCTCACTTCATTGTTATTCAGAATAAAGTTTATTCAACAAGTTAAGAATATTATATGAGAACTATTGTGTAAGTTTAAAGGCCTACCTTGACATATTTTGTGCCCTTATGTGTTCTATTGAAGACATGGCAACATTGATTGTTAACAGCGATTAAATTTTAATTTTATTATGATAAATTAAAAATAGCTAGAAATATTTAAAAATAGCCCTTAACTGGACTTTACTTTTACTTTAAGGAAAATACAACCATAATTAATAAGTAATATCCTGTGATAGAATAATAAATACTTTTCAAATAATAATATTAATATAATATCTTGGACACAATACACACAGCGCCCTCTGGTTCTCACACAGCGCCCTCTCTCAAGCTAAGCCACTAAATGCTTGTGTTATGGATACGAGCTAACGGATAATAATACATATATACTTTTCTTATGTAAATATATACTTTTTATACATAGAAAAAAAATTGTGTGGTTTTATGAAACCACCGTAAAAGTGAAACTTTTTTTCACATTATAGACATTTAGGTTATTGATTTTTAAATCTACTTTTTAAATATACATAAACAAAATATTTTTTCAATAATTATTTTTCAATATTTAGTTAGTAAGTTTTTTAAATTGATGATTCTGATAAAATGATTAACATTTATATTTTTTTAGAGTGCAACAGTGTAAAACAGTTACTTCACAGCAATTTTTTTAAAAGTTTGCTTTGGCTTCGTTTAACTTTAAGTTAAAGATTTAAATCAATTAATTCGATAATCTCATCATTTTCAAGTTCTTTGGAAGTTAACGACTGAAGATTAAGAATTCCTAGATGGCGCTACTAGGTTGCTATTATTGATGATTCTGCCGTAATATCGTATTATATCGATAGATGTCGCCCGAATCGACAAGTATTCCAGCTTCGGCACTAGGGATAACGCGACACCTATTAAACGTTAACAACATTACAACAAAGGATCTTTACAAAACAAAACGATATTTTTTCCTCCAGTAAATATGATATTTCGATTTATTATGAAAATGTGACAAATACATATATAAAGAGCACTATCTTATCTTATATCTTTAAACGAGCAATTCTTGTATATCTATACATATAATAAAATTGTAGAAAAGTCAAAACTGTACATTGAATATTTTTTAAAAAGAATACTTGGTGTGTGATCTGCAATCGATACCGAAGCCAAAAATATACTTTTTAGAATTTTTGTCTGTTTGTCTGTTTGTCTGTTTGTCTGTTTGTCTGTTTGTCTGTTTGTCTGTATGTATGTCCGGGATAAACTCAAAAAGTACTGCATGGATTTACTTCAAATTTGGCACGAAAATTATTAAGAAGTCGGGTCAACATATAGGCTACATATTATCACGCTATCACCAACGAGGAACGAGCAGTGAACCTTTATTTCTTCAATGTATTCTGTAGCAACGTGTAATCTAACGACGCATATTTGTATGTTGTTATGGTGTTATTATGTTAATAACCATGCTTTAATCTATACATATAATAATAATAATAATATAATATAAGTTAGCTTCACATTTTAATTAACTTATGCCGTTAAACATAACAGACAATTTTAAAACAGTGCCATCTATGAGATTTACAAAACAGAAAACATTAAGTTGAATTACACGTGTAAGCACTTTTTGGTTTTAGATATAAATAAATCTTTGAGATTTTAAAAACATCAAGTCGAATTACATGTTTAAACACTTTTTGAATATAAATAATTGAAATTTCATCATGCGCTTGCGGTCAATAGATGTTTTTAAGAGTCATAGATGGAGTTGTGCATTTTCTTCTTTAAAATTGTATCGTTAATTCTTTTCAGAGATGAGCAAGACAATTAAAAAAATGTATTTGTATATGCTAAAAACTGTTAATATTTTTGTTCGGTATTTATTGGTGTAATGATTGCTTCGTAATTTTATAATTTTACACCATTAAAAAAAAATGTTTCCTATTCGCTAACTAGATGGCGTTGGCGTCGAATTAGATCGCGTATAATTTCGTTCACCAAAAGTGATGTTATGAGTACGGATGTCGCCGCGACAACTCATAGAAACTGGGGTTACCTGCGTTGCTATAAGTTATCGTGTGCTTAGTCGAATTTAACGTGAAAACTGAAAATACTTTCCTGAAATATAATTAAAAAAAAAAATATTTACTTAAATAAACTTCATTCGGAATCGGACTACTGCTTACTGCTTAGCTATCATTATCTGTGTGTAAATTCTCAGCGTGTAAATTATTTTCTGTTATTTTTCAAACTTAAAATAATCAAAATGCCTAGAAAACGGTCTAATCTATCCCTCTCGCTCGATCTCTTGAAACCACCATTGAGCGTGAGGCAAGGATAGCTACTCTTCGAGAACACAATGCGGAAATTCGAGATGGAGAAAGTAGTACGTCGCGCCAGTCCCGATTAGATACTATGCGCACTCAAAATGCATCGTTGCGGTCTCTGGAAAGTATAGAAGCATACGAAATGCGGCTATTAAATCATCGGAAGCGCCATGCTGAGTCTCGCGCGTCAGAGACATACACGCAACAAGAGACAAGACTGAGTTTGCAGCGCAGCCGCACTTATGCCGCTCGATCGTGCGAGAGTGCTGAAATTCGAGAAGCTCGATTGGAAAGCGACCGGGAGCGTCACGCTGAGTCTCGCGCGTCAGAGACGTACACGCAGCTAGAGACGAGGTTGAGTTCCCAGCGCTCTCGCACAGATGCAGCTCGATTTTGTGAGAGTGTCGAAGCGCGAGAAGCTCGACTGGAAAGCGACCGGGAGCGCCACGCTGAGTCTCGCGCGTCAGAGACGTACACGCAGCTAGAGACGAGGTTGAGTTCCCAGCGCTCTCGCACAGATGCAGCTCGATTTTGTGAGAGTGTCGAAGCGCGAAAAGCTCGACTGGAAAGCGACCGGGAGCGCCACGCTGAGTCTCGCGCGTCAGAGACGTACACGCAGCAAGAGACGAGGTTGAGTTCCCAGCGCTCTCGCACAGATGCAGCTCGATTTTGTGAGAGTGTCGAAGCGCGAGAAGCTCGACTGGAAAGCGACCGGGAGCGCCACGCTGAGTCTCGCGCGTCAGAGACGTACACGCAGCAAGAGACGAGGTTGAGTTCCCAGCGCTCTCGCTCAGATGCCGCTCGATTTTATGAGAGTGTCGAAGCGCGAGAAGCGCGACTGGAAAGCGACCGGGAGCGCCACGCCGAGTCTCGCGCGTCAGAGACATACACGCAGCGAGAGACGAGGTTGAATTCGCAGCGGAGTCGCACTTCTCTTTCTCGGTCGATCGAAGATCATGAAGAGCGGATGACCCGGTTAAGAAGAGATCGTTCTCAGCATGCCCTTTCACGGTCGTTAGAGAACGATGAGCAGCGTGAAGAACGTCGTGCAGCTGCTCGGCAGCGGTACCACGACGTGTGTGGCGATACGTCTGCTCATCTATCGCTAGAACGGGATAGAATTCAAGAGTTTCGAGGATCTTGGTCGGGTGAACAGCGTGCGGCACAACTAGAACTAGATCGTCTGCGGCGTAGCATGAATCAACTTTCAACATCTGACGATGAATCCATGGTTTACGATATCGAAGAGCAATCGTGGCTAAATAAAGAGGGAAGTGGATTTATGTACAATGTTGCGATTAACTACGCCGCACACGGAGATATTGGTGTCTTAGAAGAAGTGTGTGCCCACTGTCAAGCCCGCAAATGGAAAGGAGAGCCCAATGGGATGTGTTGTGCATCTGGTAAGGTACGCTTGGAGTCTATGCAAGACCCACCAGATCTGTTAAGAATCTTACTAAATGGCGAACATCCGAAGTCCAGCCATTTTTTGAAAAACATCCGAGCTTATAACAGCGCCTTCCAGATGACTTCGTTTGGTGCAAATCAAATCGTTGAAGCAGGTTTCATGCCGACATTCAAGGTCCAGGGGCAAGTTTACCATCAAATCGGTTCGCTGCTACCTACAGACATTCCAAAATTTTTGCAAATTTATTTTGTAAGTGATTTTGAAGAACAAGCAAACCTACGAAGTAGACACATCCCCAATTTGGACCCTGTTCTGGTCAGAGGATTGCAAAGTATGTTGCATAACGTTAATCCGCACATTGGCAACTTCAAAGCCGCTCTGGCGTCGGTGCCTGAGAACGAGCGCAACCGCTTTAAGTTTGTCATCAGTGCAGATAGAAAGCCGATTGCAGCCCATCCGGGACGATATAATGCGCCAACGACGAATGAGGTCGCCGTTCTCTTAGTCGATCAGGAGTGTGATAAAAGAGATATCGTCTTACGCACGCACGATGACCGGCTTCAAAGGATCAGCGAAACTCACCGCGCGTACGATTCTCTTCAATATCCGCTCATGTTTTGTCGCGGAGAGGATGGCTACCATTTCGCCCACTATAATGTAGACCCCCAGACAGGCTCCCCAAATTATAACAAAAAAACGTCCGCCATGCAGTTCTACAGCTTCTTGATCCAGCTGAGGGTGAACAATGGCTCTTATCTCCACCATCATCGTACACTCTTTAGTCAGTTTCTGGTGGACATGTATGCCAAAATTGAGACAGAGCGTTTGGTATTTATAAGGTCCAATCAAAGAAAGCTGAGAGCTGAGAACTACGTCCATCTCAGAGATGCCATGCAGAATGATGCCAATGCTCAAGATGTAGGAAGGATGGTCATTCTCCCCTCCACCTTCACAGGAGGTCCGCGGTACATGCACGAGAGGACCCAAGATGCATTTTGCTATGTGCGAAAGTTTGGTCGCCCGGACCTCTTTATTACTATCACTACCAACCCAAAGTGGCCTGAAATAACAGCTCAACTCCTTGCAGGACAGGTTTCGTACGACAGGCACGACTTGATCTCTCGCGTATTCCACCTGAAGTTGAAATGCCTTATGGATCTTCTAACAAAGGCAAAAGTGTTTGGTACAGTCCGATGTCATATGTACTCCGTGGAATGGCAAAAACGCGGCTTGCCACACGCGCATCTGCTTTTGTGGTTGGAAGAAAAGATCAGGCCTATCCAGATTGATCAAGTCATAAGTGCAGAGCTTCCGGACCCTGACGTTGATCCTGTTCTGCATCAAATTGTTAAAAGTCACATGGTGCATGGCCCCTGTGGCACGTTAAATCCAAGTTCCCCTTGTATGAAAGACGGACGTTGTACAAAAAGATTCCCAAAAAAATTTACCAACGAAACCATTACTGGTGAGGATGGATATCCCTCATACCGGCGCCGATCACCAGCAGAGGGCGGGCATTCCACTGAGCTGAGCGTGCGTGGCCAGGCGCGACCGGTCGATAACCGATGGATTGTTCCTTACTCACCAGTACTGTCCAGGACCTTCCAGACGCACATCAACGTCGAGTCGTGCACCAGCATCGGGTCGATCAAATATATCTGCAAATACGTGAACAAAGGTAGCGATCAGGCGACGTTTGCTTTACAGAACACTGACAGAGACGAGGTGACCAAGTATCAGTCCGGTCGCTACATCAGCACGTCTGAAGCAGTTTGGCGGATACTGGCGTTCTCTATACATGACAGGCATCCTGCCGTCATGCATTTAGACGTCCACCTAGAAAACGGTCAGCGCATATATTTTGATCCCAACAACGTTGCTGAGCGCTTAGAAAATCCGCGCCAAACAACTCTCTTGGCATTTTTCAGGCTCTGCGAAATCGACCAGTTTGCGAGGTTCCTTACGTATGACGAGGTGCCTTCATATTACACGTACGACAAGCAAAGGGGAATATTTAACCGACGTCGAAGAGGAGGTGCTGTCGAAGGTTTTCCGGGAATTTTCAAGGACACCGTATTGGGTAGAGTTTATACCGTGCACCCGAATAATGGCGAATGCTATTTTCTGCGGTTATTACTTCACACGATCCGAGGCCCAACGTCTTTTGCCTTTCTGAGAACATTTGATGGCGTGGAGTATCCCACTTACCGCGCAGCCTGTGTAGCACGTCACCTTCTCGACGGTGACCAAAACTGGGATGACACCCTCGCGGAGGCGAGCGTCAGTAACAGCCCCAGCCGTATGCGTCATCTGTTTGCCGTCATCTTGGTGTTTTGTGGAGTCACGAACCCGGTAGCTTTGTGGGAAAAATATCGACATCATCTATCTGAAGATTTTCTACGAGCTTTGAGGCGTGCTACTGGAGACGAAGTCGAAGTAACTGATGAACGCGTGCTGAACACCTGTCTTAGTTCACTTCAAGACGTGGTCATTTCCATCGGCGGCAATCCATTGGTCGAATATGGGTTACCAGCTCCCCAATCATCACCGCATCAAGACCGTGGAAATCGAGAGTATAACGCTGAGACAATTTACGATCCGAGCGAAATGACCACCATACGAAATCACCATGTCGCTTTGTTCTCTTAAAAGCGTTGGGCAAAACCAGGGTAAAATGTTTTTCTTGGATGCTCCTGGTGGAACAGGAAAAACATTTGTTACCACTGGCATACTTGCAGAGGTCAGGAGGCAAGGCAAAATTGCCATTGCTGTAGCGTCGTCGGGAATCGCTGCCACACTGCTTCCGGGTGGCAAGACAGCACATGCCATGTTTAAAATTCCCATCGATTTAGAGAGCACCGAAACGCCTGTTTGTGGTGTGTCACGCAATAGTGATAAGGGACACGTGCTGAAGGATTGCTCTCTGATCGTATGGGATGAGTGTACGATGGCCAATAGAAAAGCAGTTGAGGCCGTGGACAGAACCCTGCAGGACATCCGCAGGAACGAACACTTGATGGGTGGTGTCACAGTTCTATTCAGTGGCGATTTCCGACAAACGCTTCCCGTGGTGACGCGGGGATCGAGGGCTGACGAGGTGAATGCTTCGTTGAAACGATCTTCGCTGTGGTCACGAGTTCGTACGCTGCGCTTGACCATTAATATGAGAGCTCGGCTCGGCGGCAATGCACGTGCTCAAGAATTCTCCGATGTTCTTCTAAGTCTTGGCGAAGGCACTCTACCAGAGGAGAGAGGTGGGCAGGTGGTGCTTCCAGAGTCTCTCGGTAGAGTCGTATCCAGCTTAGAAGAACTCATTCGCTGTGTGTACGGGGACATCAGTCATATACCGCACCAGCAGAATTCTTGGGTATGTGAGCGGGCAATTTTGACGCCCAAAAATGGTCAGGCTGAAGCAATCAACGAATGCATTCTCTCGAAAATTGAGGGGAATGAAGTGGTTTACACCTCTATAAACACTGTCATCGAGCAAGATGATGCCACACATTATCCCGTGGAATTTCTGAACTCTCTGTCAGCAAGTGGACTTCCAGCGCATACTATCAAGCTGAAAGTCGGTGTCCCGATTATGCTTCTTCGGAACCTATCTCCTCCGAAGTTGTGTAACGGGACCCGCCTTAAAGTCATCTCGCTCCACAGACACAGCATTGAGGCGGAAATTCTTACGGGTTGTGGCGTAGGCGAGGCAGTATTTGTACCACGCATTCCCCTCATACCTCATAACTTCCCGTTCCAGTTCAAGCGCGTACAGTTCCCCGTGAGTGTTTGCTTCGCGATGACCATCAATAAGTCGCAGGGGCAGACACTGAGAGCAGCGGGTGTCGACCTCAGGACGAGCTGCTTCTCACACGGGCAGCTGTACGTCGCTTGCTCCCGCGTCACCAGTCCTGACTCTCTTTACATTTTGGCTGCGGAGAGCCAAACCAGCAATGTTGTTTATAGAGAAGTTTTATAAGTATATATTTTTATCCTTTTCTATATTTATATTTTCTTATTCATTATTTTCTACATTTGCTTCAGTCGCAACTTATTACTTAATTCAGCAGAATCACCATAAAGTCATTTATTCAAAGCAGACTGAAAATCAGCACTTTTGAAGTTCAACAATTTTACAAAAGACAGTCTCCCTCTGTTACTGTACTTTCTGTATTTATGAAATGTAAAGAAGTAACGGGTAAATAAATGTTATTTTAAAAGGTATAATCGTAGGTATTTTTGGTGCTGTATAGCGTTCAGGCAGATGACGTCGCGGGCTACAGCTATACTACAAAAATTCCTGTTAAAATGAAAATAAACAATGCGGGCAACAACCATTGCTACCGCAATCTGTACTTATCCTACCAGTTACAATTTCATTTTAGAGGTAATTACTTCTCAACTGTCTATGTAAAAATATAGCTATCTGATCACAAATTCCACGCGTACGAAGTCGCGGGCACAGCTAGTATATATATAAAATTGGAATCTCGGAATCGGCTCCAACGATTTTCATGAAATTTCTATTCCAGCAGATGGCGTTGTTAACTAACACGAAGTCAATGTGTGTTTGCTTTGCTTTTATTACAGTTTATCACTGCAAAAAATTAAGTATATGTTTCTTATGTTAGTACATAGTATATATTAGTATATATTTATTATTCTGTCGGTAAGATCGAAAAATATTATTGATATTTCATTATTTTATTAGTATGTAATTCGTACTTAAATATAATTTTCAAAAAACACAATTTATAAATAATATTTTTTTTTTCTCCGCCTGTAATACGTACGTACGTATATGTATGTATGTAAAAAACAAACAAACAAACCCGATCCTAGAAAATGTGTCGAAATTGGTAAAGAGGACGGTAATTAAACGATTATACATACGGCCCTCGTGGTGCATCGGTAAACCGCACTACCGATAACACAAGGTCGGGGCGGGTTCGATCCCTCGTCTGGGGGTGTTTTTCTACATGTTTTTACGGTATTTATTTACAAAAATAAAGTGTATATTTGGGTAATTAATTAATAATAAATAAATAAATAGACGTGAAAGGCGCTCTGACGAGCGCCTTTCACTTTATCCCTACTCCGCGGCCGACCGTCACGCGACATGCAACACGCAGACGAAATTGTTTGAGACGATGTAATAAAAGTTTCACTTTAAAAACACCCAGACGCCACACGAATATTCATGTTTGTCACAAATATTTGTGCTCGGGTGAGAATCGAACCCCCGACCTCATTGCTGCAGCCAGTAGTTTTACCAATGCGCCACGAGGCCCGTCAAAGTGATGATAAGGATCTCTAACATTTCTTCCTTGTTTTTTTTTATTCATGTACTGCATATAATCAGTAGACAATTAATATTTTAAACATCGTCTTCAATACGCTGTCGGAATTCCTTATTATTTATTGAAGGTAAAATACCGTTTAGCTATAAGCGGAAAATTATATATTTTAGTTAAGGAACTATGGCACTATAATAACTTCACACCTTTATCCATCGTAAGGTGTTGGCAGCGGCTGTTCCTCAACTCAATTTGATATTATTATCAATTTTTTTTTTAATTTTTCGACATATTTCTGTTTCTTATTTTTTTAATAAAACGGGATACAAAAATACATGCAACCCTAAATTTTCAACCCCCTACGATCAACCATTTTATTTTTCGGCAAGACAACGTTTGCTGGGTCAGCTAGTGTATTATAAGTAATATGTATTTACAAAAGAAAATTATATATGTATTAATATCCGTTATCTAGTATCTATAACACAAGCATTTAGTTGCTTAGCTTGGCACTAGAGGGCGCTGTGTGTATTGTGTCTAAGATATTATTATTATTATTATCACGTATCAGGTACAACCAGACTGCAGTGAACTGTTACAGAACCTCCATTTTCATCATAGGATCGTTTGTATTTGAGGTGGGAATCGAACCAGGTGACCTTTGTCTGATGGTATTACCACGAGGTTTGTTTCTGGGCATCGAACTCCATAATTACACTATATATCACTGCAATAAATATTATATTATTTTTAACCTACTACGCTAGAAGGATATTGTATCTTTCTTAAGGATTTTCTTTTTTTTAAACGAGCAAGCAAGCTGGTGGTAAGTGACTGGGGCTGCTTATGGACATATACATCAGCGTATTACGTTGCTAACCTTTAACATGGGATCCCCCTATCCTATTTAATCCAGATAAGAGGAAAGTTCTAACGGTATTAAATCCAGTTTAAGCCAATTGACTTAGATGTCGTGATATATCACCAGTCGAGCCAGCCCATTCGTGCAGCCCATTGCGTGGCTCTACCACTGTTTGAGAGGAAATTTATAAAGCGAATATAAAACTAATAACATGCTTCAGGTATTATTGTCAAATTTATAAAAGAAAATACTACAATCAATGGTAAAAACATTGCGAAATATAAAAAAAACCAAAAGCAACAGTAGCTGCCATTTTGGTCAACACAACAAGAAAAAAAATGGCCGCCATCTATTTCAGTCGATGGTTCTAGCTAGTGAATTTAAATTTAAATATTATACTAAATATTCATATACAGTTTTCAAATTATTATAAAGAAATAGTATTTAAATTTTAATAGGTGTTTAGTGGTAACAATAAGATTAGCAGGTGGTCATATATCTTCGTTACCGTATCGTATTGTTTTGTCCGCCATCTTGTTAATACGTGTGAAGCGGGAAAATTTGACAAACGTGACATTTCAAATACGTCTATGCTAACAATTATTGACCGTACCATGAAATAAATAATAAACAGAATATTAACTATCTACTAATACGTAGTTGAATAATAGTAGGTACACAACACAATTTTGAATTGTGTATGAGAGAGGGAAGGCTGGTGAATGCGTTACAAAAAGTGTGACCGGGTGAGGGGCATATCTATTGTATCTCCCGCTCGACTACTTCAAACAAGAAAGAGAAATTAAAGTAAAGTAACTGGGCATGGCAACAGGCATCCCTACCAGTTCGTTTAGAGGTTTAGGTATTAGAAAAAATTCTGATGTAAGTTTACCGGCTTTTCTGTCTTCCGGCCATACCACAGAAGAATTAACCAGGAAAATTCTCACTCATACACTGGGTAATTCTAAAGTGTTAAGCAAGACTGACGCAGTAAATGCCTGGAAACTGGCCTGTCCTAACTCAAATTTACCGACCAACCCATTTTCCCAGGTACGACCCGCTCTGCGCCATCATAAAAGAATCACTTATTAGTGGTTCTGTAGGTGGTGCTGAGCGCGCTCGTTTGTGGACTGTGGGAGAGTGGGAGTCCGGTGTTTGGCTTAAGGTACTGCCATCACCCAATATAGGAACATTATTAGATAATACGACTTTCCGTATCGCAACTTGTCGTGTGTGTTTCCTCGCATTTATGTCGCTGCGGAGAGGTTGTCGACAGCAAGGGACATCATGGCTTCTCATGCGCCAGGAGCGCCGGCCGCATTTCCCGTCACGCCAACATCAACGACATTATCCGTCGTGCTCTTGTCACCGCCGGTTTACCAGCCGTTCTGGAACCGAACCGTCTTCTGGGCACGCTGCCAGTAGACCGAGATGCGGAGAAAATTGATTTTAGGTATTTTTTTAATTGTAGGTATATATTGTAAATAATGTAATTAATTTATTTCGTCTCATTATTGTAAATAAAGAATTACTAGAAAGAGTAAGTACTGTTTCGGACGCGTTTCGCTTGTATTTTGTTTCTCCCTTTAAGTGTTATTTCAGTCTTAAGGTCTTAAAGCACAGTCGTTAATTTTTACAGTTCCACAAGAAGAGTTATCTATTTCGATTATATTTATTCATTTTCTTACGCTCTGTGGCCTAAACAAGTAGATGATATGAATGGACATCGAACCTAGTGACCTGGCCCATAACCACTTTACTTGTAGTAACTACACTATGTTTAGTTGTGGTATAATTAGGAGTCAGAAATTCAAATATTAATTTGCTAAAATTGGTTTCTACTAATTATTAATAACCTCAGAAAGTTAAGTAGATATTTTGTTACTTACGTTGCTATGTAATTTTCAGTCCTACTAATATCAGTTTATAACATGTAATTAATACACTATCAATAATTAATTGCTATAGAGTAAATATTCCATTGCTTTTATGGAATATTTTTATACTATATAAATATACAAAATCAATAAAATGACACCTCTCGAAGTCTCAACTCGTTGAATGGTTGCGTGTTAAATGGAATAGAAGGCGGAACCTATTGACACGACTTCATTCAGAAGCGCGGAGCTTGAACACCGAGACGACTTCAATACCTTAAGTAATTTTAAATTCGATCTCTGTGTAATTAAAGAAGTATTATAATTCTGCTATATAAGAGTAACTTTCAAGAAAGTTTTTATTCGTGGTAGAGTCTTGCAGTTCGCTGCACGAATGGGCCCGTTCGATGGCGTGAACTGGCTCGTGCCGGTCGTTTTGTTCGGCAAGAGAAGTATCTGGAGGCGCGATCCACTTTCCCCTTCCTTTCTTCCCCCTACTCCCTTAAAGGACAGCTACGCACTACGGTGTTCAAGGGCGGTGAGTAGTAGCTTACCATCAGGTGACCCACTTGCTCGTTTGCTCTCCTATGGCATAAAAAAACAAAGAAATATTCAATGGATACACGAAACGTTTAATAATTTTTCTGTCCATGTCGGGTTAGTTAAGATGTTTTTATTAATTTTTAATATGTTTATTTCAGGTATGTATCAGTATAAAAACTATACATCGTCACGCCGATAATATGATGAGTGAACTTAGTTGCAAGCGCTGTCTGTCAGGTAAAGGTCTGGTCAGGTCAGGTTTCTGTCATTACGCTCTGATTATTTAAACATTTTGATTATTATAGGTACTAAAAAAGTACCAACAATCCTACTGGTTCGCCACCTATTCCATTTGGGACGTAAACAAACGGCGTGTCAAGGCTTAACAGTCACTGCCTACACCTTTGGGTAGAACAGTTACTTTGAAATGGAGTAGTTTTCATAACTTAAAAGAATTCTATTCTAGAAAAAGTCTACAGTGTCATTTTTCCTTTTACGTTTTTTTATAACAATAACTTTACCTTTATTAGTGCCAAATAAAAAATGATAAAATTATCTATTTTTCATAATATTACAATGTAATTTTCGAAAATCCATTTTTTTATTTGTCCAGTTTTGGCTAGGCTAAAGCTTTGAAGCCATACTACTTTTTTGAAAGTAACAAACTTAAACTAACCTAAGCTAATCCATAAAGTCGTGGCACTATAAGCGTGATGTTACATGAGAGTTTTGACGAAAATGCAGAAGAGCACGCCACATAAGATATTTAGACCATTTTGCACATATACGAACACTTGTTAAATAAAACGCTACGAATTTTATTCAATAATATCCATTGAAACACAAATTTTAGAAATTAATGTAAAGAACAGACATGAACAGACTCTTCTTCATTCCCGCCAAAACTCGAACAGCCATTAATGTTTGATAGGATTTGTATACGTTGATTTGATTTGTTTACGTTTTCTATGCTATGGACATAAAACAAAACGTGTAGTGGAAAAAAAGAAAAAAAATGTGATCGTTTCATTTCGCGCGTATTCTTTGCAATTCCTATTCATAGACAATAGAGGCAGACGGGTTACATTTGGCCGTATATATTGTTTATGGCTTTTATTACATAAATATATATTTCGTTTAGTCTCGTGGGTTTTGTGTGAATATTTTTGATTTATTTCACACACGTTTGAACATTAAACAACCGCTGTTTCTAA
The DNA here is from genome assembly GCA_905147225.2 of Euproctis similis. NCBI lineage: Eukaryota > Metazoa > Arthropoda > Insecta > Lepidoptera > Erebidae > Euproctis > Euproctis similis. The sequence goes on from LR990121.1 coordinate 12,143,902, forward strand.
TTCTACGTACTGTAATATATAATTACCGTATCTCTAGCGCGATAAATCATCTTAGTCTTTCTTAAATACACACATAACATCACGATAAGTCCGCTGCGGGGTACGCAGAGAGTATAAGCCACCATAAGGCACGATTCTTACATATCTCACTCGCTTCTTCGGCTTTCATAAAGTCACACACGCTTGTAGGTTCTTGAGGCTTTAAGGAAGGTGATGTCAGGCATTACATTCCTCAAAGACAAGTTCAATTTGGTAATGGAAAATGTCGTGGATATCCTCGACTCCTCTCTAATTCATTTTAATATTTATCATAGTATGATATTTTTCCGAAGAATTAGCAAGGAAGCAAGCAAGGATACCGTGCCTTTTGGTACGTAACCGATCTACACTACCGATATAAAGATGGATTCTCTGTAACATAAAAATGAAATGAAATGAAAATATTGTTTTATAATCTTTTTTATTTCTACCGATATTATTATTCTTTAAATTTATATATACGGGACAAGGTATTTTATAATTATTTTGGTATTTATTTAAAAAGGGACTCTACTATCACGTAAATAAAGTAGATAATCTGTCTTATATAATTGATCGAAATAATGGATGCTGCTGAAAAATATGTAGGTATGTTATCAGCTTAGTAACCAGAGATAATCATACGGTGGCAGGTAAACATTGACGGGTTATTAATATTATAATTAGGTTATTGGGTTACGTACATATTTTGTGATTAGCAGATATCCAACAAAGACTACAGATATTTTTATCGAATCTTATCCCACTTCTGAATCAAAAAGTCGTGAGATCACTAACAATATTGTGCCCGATGTATGGTAATAGGTTCCGTCACCAAATCCATTTGGAACGTGAAATTTCGGCGAGTCGACGCTTAACAGCCTCTGCCTACATCTACGGGTAGAAAAAGGCGTGAAATTATAAAAATGCCTGACATACAAAACAGATTATTATCTTAAAGAATTGTTAGGTCCTGTATTATTGTTAATTATTATAATTACTTTAAGGGAGTAGGAGAGGAAAGGAAGAGAAAATGGGATCGGACCTCCGGATACCTCTTTCCCCGAACGAAACGCGGCACGAGCCACTTTACGCTTACATTCCCAGAGGTCGTGGTATTACAACGGTCGAGCCGGCCCATTCATGCAGCGAACTGCAAGACGCTATCACTGTTACGTACTGTACTGAATATTATATCTTCAGATCGGAATGAGAACGCAGGTTCAAATCCATGTTTTAATTTTAGTTAACTTATAAGCAGAAATGATAAATCTCTTAAATTTACTAACATTAGAAGTTTGAACTTTAAAAAACTAGGACGGATAATAAAAAATATACACTTAACATGTTATGAATGGTCCACCTAGTGGGGGTATTGAACATTAAGGGGAAAAATGGTGAAAAGGCTCATTGTTAGGTACTTTTATTAATATCAAACGCAAACATAACTTCACGCATTATTCTATCCGAAGGTGTAGGCAGCGGCTGTTAAGCCTCGTCTCGCCGTTATGTTTACGTCCCAAATGGAATAGGTTGGCGAACCTATTGCCATACCGGGCACAAAGTTGTCAGTCATCGATATTTATCACACATAACTACCGGAAATAGTTTCAAAAAGTCATTAGTGTTAGTCGAGATTCGAACCTAAGACTTCTTGAATTAGAACTTGCGTATTCGATTATCAGATCACCGGCACCGTGACAATTTATTATATGTATTGTTGCTTCTCTTTGTCCCTTTCCAGGTAAAAAATAGATAAAAGTGACTTGGTTTAAAGTTCTGTGTGTTATATCATGAAATTTATGGACACACTAGCTGACCTACTTTCTTTTTTACTTTTTATCTCTGCCTACCCCGCAAGAGATTTGGCGTGAGGTTATCTATGTATGTACAAGCTGACCCAGCAAACATCCTCTTGCCAAAAAAATTAAAGTGAAAATATATAATTGTACGTATTTTTGTGCATTGCTTCATAAAAAAAAGCAGAAAGAAAAAATGTATAGAAAAATTAAAAAAAAAACTTAGGCGTGACTACCCCTAACATTTAGGGTGGGTGAAAACACTTACCCGATATGCAGACAAAATTTCATGAGAATCGGTTAATCCGTTTCGCAGGAGTATGGTAACAAACACTGACACGAGATTTTTTATATTTGATAAAGTCCCATTCCATTCCCATTAAAAGAATTCCTTCCACGCAATCATTAAACGGAGGGTATGTTATTAAAACAGGGGATGGTTAGCGGTGTGTTGGCATTTTATAAATATTTATTTATTGAATTATCTAAAGTACATTTTGTATTAAAAATATTTTATAGCGTATAAAGATCGGTATAAAATTAAGGAACCTTTTTACACTGTATATCTGCTTAGTGAATCCTCCATCATTCATTTTCTCTACATGATCATGAGTGATGTAGGATCCACTAAGCAGATATACAGTGCAAAAACGGAATGATCTAAGAGCCGAGGACGGCGCTAAGATACACATTTCACGAGCAAATTCAACGTGTCCACGCGGATATTAATGTTAGGAACCTTAGTAATCGACGAGAATGTATTATAACAAGAGTTATGAAAGCACCCCGCTTCTGACTGTTGCGGGTTCGAATCCTGGCTCACACCAATGAGTTTTCGAAATTATTTCCGGATATAATGTGTGATAAATATCAATAGCTGTAAACTTTTTGACTGGTATGGCAATAGGTTCGCCACCAATTCCATTTGGGACGTAAACATAACGACGAGATAAGGCTTAACAGCCGCTGCCTACACCTTCGGGTAAAAAAGATGAGAACTTATGTTATGTTATGAAAGCTGAAGAATAGAGTGAGTTGTGTAATAATCGCGTCTTATGGTGCTCTGTTCTATCTGCCTACCCCGCAAGGGACTTGGCGTGAAGTTATGTGAATTTGTTTGCGTAAAATATTAATGCAAAAATGTTGCAAAAGTGAGAGTTGTGAGCAGGTGTGACATAGCATTATTTTCCTTTTGTCTACAAAGACGGTGTGATAGACGATCTAATATTTCATTTTAAGACCTGAGAATACTCTGTCTTAACCTTCTAGATATAATAAGTGTTAAGGTATAAAAAAATACATAAACATAACTTCACGCCTTTCTACCCGAAGGTGTAGGCAGTAACTGTTAAGCCTCGACTCGCCGTTATGTTTACGTACCAAATGGAATAGCAGGCGAACCTATTGCCATAGCGGGGTCAAAGTTTTTAATTATCTACCTAGTGTGAGCCAGGATACGAACACACGACCTCTGAATTCAGAAGCGGGGTGCGAGTCCATAAAAATCACAATTGTTTTTCACAGCTTGTGCTGCATTTTTACCTTTTTCCTTGTAAAAGATTAAAACGTATCGATTTTTTTCATTTGATTCGCTCGTTTTGACAATAAGAAAAAAAAAACAATAACAAAAGAAGAAATTCACACATCTTTCTAATTTGAATTTGGAATTTTCTTATTTAAATTCAAAACTTTTTAATGATACCCAAAACCAGCCAGACACATATTGGTAGATCTGCCAAAGAGATTTTATTTCAAGTTAATACATACTTTATGCGAAAAGACTTGTCTCTCCAACTTATTAAATTAACATACAAACATATATACTTTACATATTGTATACATATTTATGTTATTTCTCGTGACACAGATTACAGGAATTATTACATGGGTTGATTCAATATGAATACGTCATTTCCGTTCGACGATCGAGGCTGTATGACGCGCGACCTGTTTACTATATACTAAACCATCATGATTTGTATTTGTAAATGTTACAGAATATTTTATCCAACTGCAAATAGAAGGACGGTTATGTTCTGAAGGCATATTAGTGTGTTTATAAGTCTTTGGTACTAGTTTAAACACCACACCTATAGGTTGTACATTTAGTTCATCATTTCACTGCCCTTATCCCACTATAAGTGAGGTCGGCACAATATGTCATCCTTTCAAACTATATGAACCACGATACTGCAGCCGATAGTTTTACCAATGCACCACAAGTCAAAAACCCAAAAAATAATTCTAATTTAAACTTTAAAGCATCAGCTATATAGGTGTCAGGGTGAAACCCGTCCGAATTGGGTCAGCCGTTTTGCTGCATTTAAAAAATATAGAAACATTTTTTTTTTCATTTTACAAAATACCAAACAGATACTCAAATTTTATTTTATTTGCATAGAGGTAGATTAAAAATAAATAAAAAATAAACGGCCGTAACGATTCACCATTGTGTATCACTTCAACTAATTTACTGCGGTTGAACAAAAACAAATAAACATTCTTTCAGATCTAATTTTAATGTTTGCAAATAAAAAGTATCTTTAACACAACTTTTTATACATCTGAATATGCTTACTATGTCTTTTATATGATACTAGCTAACCTGGCGAACTTTGTTCCGCATCAAAAGTAATAAATGAGTTAAATTTGGATATTAAAAATTTCAATTTGTGCTATTTATCGGCACGCGTCTTGGCCGGTATTACTGCTCATTGCAACTGCTATGTCCCGCTATGTTAATACTGTAATATCTTCGTAAATATTCGGTTGAATTACATGCCGTAAAGGGCCATATTGATCTATGTTATAAGCACAATCTATTTAAAACTGTTAATGCTGTATATTGTTTAAAATCGCTTTGTAAATAATCCATTATTTTACGTGAAAGGGAAGAAATAAAAATTATAATTGTGGGTTATCCCTACGAGATACGATATCGCGGACTTTTTTGTAGACCTTTTGAATGTGTATAATAAATAATAATGTAGTACATTGTTTCGATCTATCACTTCAGGTTGAGCCAGCGCATTATACATCAATTATAGATAAAAACCATTCCGTTGAAACCCTCTATCTATTAAAAAAAACCGCATCAAAATCCGTTGCGTGATTTCAAAGATCTAAGCATAAAAGGGGATAAATAGCGGAAAGAGACCCTGTTTATACTATGTAATGATTTCTAAGACAGGATAGGCAGGGACGTCAGGAATGACATGATTAAAGGAAGGGGATGGTGGAGTGGGTTACCTCTCTCAGCGAACGAAACGTGACATGTAAAAATAATGGACGACGCAAGATTAACTAAGCAGATATATAGTGGAACAGCGGAAGGATGTAGGAGTCGAAGACGGCCACGATACACTATCCATGACCAAATTAACCTTGCGGAACACGATGTTTAAGAATGAGTGAGCCTTAAAAACCGACGAACCTGTATAACAAGAGTTATTAAAGTCAAATAAGCGGGTGAGTAAGAATCTTGCCTTATGGCGTTGTGTCCTCTCTGCCTACCCCGTAGATATGTTTGTATTTACGGAATATAAAACATAACTTCTACAGAACAGACGTTTTTACATTTTTCATAATCCCATATTCTACTCACAACAAGAATAAAAAAAACTACCAACTGTTTTCGCTTGTGAAGTTCCTTGATCTGTTGCCAACGTAATCATTACGATAGTAGGTGTTTGTTTGTAACACATTGCTGCATAATGATTAGACCGTTATAACTTTGTAATCATTATTTTAATAGTGGAAAAGCCACGTATTTTGCTGCATGAAAGGACAGACTCGACTGGTGAAATACCACGATATCTCTGAGAATGACGACAAACTGCTTATGCCACCTTTTTTTGTGGTAAATGAGTTATCCGAAGAACCACTTCTTACCTTATTTTCCTTATATCCGATAGGATATTTTGTCCACCTATAAGATATTTATAGGTGGGCAAAATATCTGTGACCCTCTCGGTGATGCTGAAGTTCATAATAAAAGAATTGTTGATTCAGGAACTGGATGGTCGATTTTAGGAGCATCCAGTTGTGTTTCCTTTTTTGTATGTGAAACAAGTTATATCCAGGATTTGTCGGAATTTCGTGGTTCATTATTTTTAGGAATAGCTGTTGAACACAGAGAGGTATACGGAGATCCAAATCCCTTTCCTTTCCCTTCCTATTCCAGTCCCTGGCCTTTAGGCCAGCAACGCAACTAAATCTGCTTGCTTGTTTGCCTTATATCAAATAAAAATAAGATTATATTGTAAAACAGTTCAGCTGTTTTCTTGTTAGATAAGTACACAAACAAACAAATTACTAACCAGCAGATTCCCTTTTGATCTTAGATTTTCTCTGTAAATATTATAACAGATCTCCAGACATATTATGCAAAACAGTCTCGGTGGTTCAGTGGTCGAACTCGTGCTTCTGATTCAGAAGTCGTGAGATCGATTTCGGACTCACTAATGATTTCTTGGAACTCTTGTTAGAAGTTATGTGTGATAAATATCGGTGACTGACAACTTTGTGCCCGGTATGGCAATAGGTTCGCCACCTATTCCATTTGGGACGTAAACATAACGGCGAGACGAGGCTTAACAGCCGCTGCCTACACCTTCGGGTAACAAAAGGCGTGAAGTTATGTTATGTTATATGTTATACGTTAATATAAATGTATTTTATCTTACATTATTATTAATAGTATCGCCCACATAGTTTGCAATAACAATCTTTAATGTATAAAACAGACAAATAATTAAGCAAGAGCTAATACGATATACCATAATGTGAGGAAATATATATATATATATAAGTATATATATATATATATATATATAATATATATTTGTGTATGTGACTATTTGGCCCGAAGCCAAACTCAACAGGTTGGTGCTTCTCACGATAGCGGCGATCTCTTTCGTACAATAACCCCGCGGGAGAATGACTTTTGAGGGTTGTTCGTATGGAATTAACGATTGTTAGTCTGCGTTTGTGAGTTACATGAGGTTTTTATTTGTGACGTCAAAACCTCCATCTAAATGCACGTAAATTTATATACTGCTCGATGGTACATCATTGAAATTAAAAAACGAAATATTTAATCATTTGTAATGCCTCGCTTCTGTTTTAAAAATCGTGGGTTCAATTCCGGGCTCACACCAGTGATTTCTCGGAATTATTTTCGGAAGTTATTAGTGATGACTGACAACTTTGTGCCCGGTGTATGGCAAGAGGTTTGCCTAATTATTCCATTTGTGACCTTAACTTAACGATTCGTCGAGTCAAGGCTTAAGAGCCGCCTACACTTTCGAGTAGAAAAGGCGTGAAGTTTAAAAAGAACTGGACGCCCTGAAATTTCACGTACCGAACAGAATAGTTGACTGAAGTTATAGCCATACACTGGACACATATTTATCACACCTAACTACCGAAGATTGCCGAGAAATCATTGGTGTGTATTCGGAACCGAATCCACCACTTTTTGATTCTTGCTTTGTCTTCATGCATTTTCTCGTAATTGTTTTATTATTGCATAAATACAAAGGAATTGTTCTAAAATACTAATTATTTTCGTAATAAAAGTGATTGTTAGATATTATTCAAGTTATAAGTAGTGGTACTTAGACCGTTGCTAGAGAGCTCGGCTGTTCCTGAAGCCTTCATTGTCTCCGACCCCTTTCAGTATTCGATTAACAGAACAAAAACAAGTATTGCCACCAAACAATTCATTTCTTTTTAATACAAAGCGACTTCATTACAAGATGAAAAAATGTTTATTGTCTTGTTTGTAAACTATGAATTAACTGCAAAGAGGTCAGATGCAGTAAAGAATTCTTTTTAAAACGAATTTAATTTATAAGCTTTTATTTAGCATTTATTGTATTTCTGTATGTATAAAAGTTCGTATGGAATCTTGGAACTCATTTTTAAAGTAGTATATCTTCGACCCATTGAAATTTTATGTACAAATTTAGTTTGAGCGACAATTGACGATATAGTGTGTCACATTATTCTAAATCCAATATGGCGGACCATCCAAGATGGCTGAATAGATATTTTTAATACATTTCTACAATATAATCATGATAGCACAACATGCCTTTTTTTGAACTTTGGACTTTTTAGGTTTTATATGTAACCCCTTTCTCGCGCAATGAAGATTCTCTTTGGATTTGAATATTTTACTAGGAATGCTCGTGCACTCTATAAAGATCTCGCTGAGACGCAGATCGAGGCCTCTCGCAACCAGAGGGCTGGTATATTCTTCGCACAGAAGATTAGCATTGCCATTCAGTGTGGCGGTATAATGCAACCAGTAGTATTCTGGGCACGCTGCCAATAGACCTACATGTGGAGAAATTTGATTTCAACTAGTCTTTTGTGTGTCTTTTACTTAAATTAAACACAAAGTTCTTGAACGTACAGTATAGAACTCAGAATATATCAAAAATAAAACACATTTTTCTATGATGCAGTGAAAAATTGGAGTGCGTGTATGACAAGAGTTATGGAAGTCGGAGAGGTAAGTGACGAACCTTATGCCGCTCTGGTCTCTCTGTCCACTCCGCAAGGAAATTGGCGTGTACTCATGTGTGTGAGTGTGTCTGTATATACATTTAAATATATATATATATATATAAACACGTAAAAACCGTAACTCTCTTTATAATATAGTCGAGTAAAAAATAAATCAAAAAAATCCGTGAATTGAAACGTTTTGACGAATTCATTTAACGTGTACTCAAAGGTATTGTATTTTAAATGATATCGCTATCGACCCTGGA